>OW285194.1:3483875-3493875 GCA_935421135.1 Bugulina stolonifera | reverse complement strand
TGCTGCTACTACTACTACTACTACAGCTACTACTAGAGCTGTTCCTAGAGCTACTACAATTGTCACTGCTACACATACTACTACAGCCACTACACCAGGTACTACTAGAGTTACTACTACAGCTATAACTACCAGAGCCACTACTATAACCACTACTAAAGCTACTACAGCGACTACCACAGCTGCTACTATAGCTGCTACTAGGGCTACTGCTAGAGCTACTGCTACAGCTACTACAACAGCTACTGTTGCTTTTATTGCCTCTACCGTTCCTCCTACTATTACTATTGCTCTTCCTACTAGTGCTGCTGTCACTGCTCCTACTATGGCCACTGCTGCTGCTTCTACTACTTCTACTACTACTACCACTGCAGCTACCAGTGCCGCTACTACAACTGCTACCACTACTGCCACTGCTACCACTACTACTACTACTGTTGATGCTATAACCCTGAAGCTACCGCCGCTACTGCTACTACCCCTGCTACTCCTACTAATGCTAATGGGAGTCACATTAAAATAAATTGAATACCACATCATCGGTAGAACCAGACAATAATGGTATATGTACATCTCTTCAGTTTTAAATTCCATTCAGCAATGGTGAGGGTCCGGATGACTGATCAGGATGCAGAAGATCAAGGTGCACTAAATGTTAATGAGACTTAAAAGGACGAAGTCAGAGTACAGCACTGGCTTCAGGCTGACATCCGCCTACAGGTTGTAATCTTGGTGCCTGCAAGCCATCGCTGCTGATCTGTATCCAATGACAGGGTCTCAGAGCAAGTCCAGTCTGACGAAGGCTACCCATTTCAAACATTTGATCATAAACTTTTACAACTCTATGACTGAGTCAGCCAAGATTGAGTTGAAGTAGAATTAACATATTATTACAACCACAATGAGCTCTACAGTTGTTTCTGGTACCAACAATACTCTAGAGGTCTCTGTTGTGTATCTATAAAGGATGAGCCCTGAAAGCCCACTCTTGCTTTGTTTCGAGAAGAACAGCTGAGTTCCAGAAGAGCAGCAGGATTCTATTGTGGTTTATGACCACATTATTAAAGTCTGTTATTGCAATCTGACGATACCTCCAGATCTGTTTGGGGGCATTCAGTACAGTACAGTAGAGTGCTGCCTGTCTTGGTCTGTGGTATTCAAATGTGTTGATCATAGTCAATTGATATGGAAATGTGCTGTGACAGCCCTAGGGCCTCGATGTATTCATTTCAGTTGAGCTAGAGCTTCCACAGCAATTGTAATAAAATCCGTAATGAAGCCTATGGTTTCCATATTGCCAACCAGGTCTACAATCTTGTTGCTGTAAATTGCTGTTCATGATTTATTACTGTGTTGTACATTTCACCAACTAGGCCTATAGTTTGCAGTCAGAAACTGATGAAGTAGTAGCATAGGCTATATATATTTGCTCTTTTTGGTTGATATGGAAGCAGATTTCTTCTTGCTCCCGATTCAGTAGCTACTAATCCATCCTCTGCTACCATAAAAGCCTTTATAGGCAGAATTAACAGGCACTTGGCAAAAGAATGAGGGCTGCAGGACTGCAACAGGGCAGGTATAATAATAATTCCCATGGTTCCGAACATGGCAATGGGTATTCTCCAGTGACCTGATTGATCATTCATTGATCATTAGCATTAGTTATCGGATTTACAGCAAGCATTAGTTGGAAGCAATAGCTAATAAGTAAGTTCACTAAATTTAATACCAATCAATAACAACATGAAGAAAGCATAAAGACATGATAATTATAATTAATATTAATAATTTAATACATGTGATGATGGCGAAACTTCCAACTTTGAATTTAATAAATATTTGTTCAATACATACATGTACACTATGACTATTTAGGCCTTAAGTACTATAACTACTATAGATATACTAATGAAATGTAAATAATAATTATCATACTATGATATTTTAACCAGTGAAGTTGAAATTTAAATTAATAATATTTTTAAAATATTAATAATTATAATATAATTTAATATTAATTAAATATTACATATTTTATATTATCCTATTAGGCCTACTTTTAGTGATTCAACTGATTTCTACCTGATATTCTGATCACTTGATTTCGAAATCCTAAATAAAAATAAAAATTAATTAAATTGTACTACGCTTTTCCTTCATTTTAGAGAGTAGGTCATGAGTAGAGAAGTATTTTCTAATGATGCATGTTGGATTCACTTTAACCAACAGGAACGCTATTGCATTGCAAATAACAATACTCGCTAGCTTTGATTTCTTGCCAGCTAAAATATCAATCTCTAAATTAGGTAGCTGATGCAAGTTTTGTTCACATATCTAGGTGCTATCACAAAGCATCCTAAACATCAGTCTAAAATAATTTCTATGCAATAGAAATATTATGAGTTTCACTTTGCTGGGCACAAGAGAAGACAACTCCAATTGCACTGTTAAAATGATCAAGAGAAGACAACCACTGCAATAAAGGCTGACTCTTGGAAAACATCACAATTAGCCAATGAAAAAGTCACACATTGTGGCCTTCATCATTGATGAATCATGCTTCAATGATTCTTAACCCAATGCCTACAGTGGTAATTCTTTTAAATTAATGCACCGCGTTGTCATTTCAGGGGACCCCCCTGAAATGACAACATAGCGTATTGACATATTTTTGCAATGCGTACTGTAGTTGTTTTTGGCCAGGGATGGGCTGAGAATTGACAACTGTTACTCATTCACCAACTATTGCAATTTTAGTAAGTTCCAAATTGGTATGAAATATAATATGCTTGTTCACATGTATTTGTATTCACAATAGCTGTTTTGATGCAGTCTGGCCCTTACATGTAACCATTATTTAGATAATGTGATGTCTATTTTTACCGGTTGCATATGTCTCATTATTAATTAGAGTAAGTCGCTGTGCCAATGTGTGGCCATCGTGTGAGGTGTGTGCCCTCTCTCAAGCCATCAATATATTGGGAAAATTGAGAGCGCTACTTCATGTACCTCCATTTATACAGTGCTTGCAAGCAGCGTTAACAACTGTGGGTTATTGTTACTCTATAGGTGAAAGTAAAAACAGGCATATAATACAATAAGAAGCATTTGAATAATGATTGGAGTGGTGTGACTACTGCAATTATTGACAAATCATTGACAAATCATTGACTAATTATTGACCAATTATTGACCAATTATTGACCAATTATTGACCAGTGTACAAAATACTACAACACTATTATTACCCTTGTAGTTGAGCAAAAGCACTTCCTCTTGAATACTTTGCTGTTATTGCTACCCTTTCCACCACTTGAAGGTGTTTTCTTTGCACTTTTAGACACAGTGACAGCGGATGCAGTGTTTCCAATACAATGTTTGTTTTGTTTCTGTCGAGCCACTTGGCCATCCTATTTAGCGGACCTCAGAAGTTCGAAACTGGTATGAGCGACAGGAGCAGGGCTCCGAGTGGAACAGCTCACCTACCACTACAGGAGTGCATGGTCAGTGACCACTACATGAACCTGCGACCCAAATGTGGTCATATACCCCGCCAGAATCTGGCTTCTCTTTGCGAATCAGGGCAGAGGTGGTTCTTTAATGTGCGTGTTTTTGATGTATACGCCCTGATCCGAACAGGCGCAGCTAGGGTGAAAGATCTGCTGAAGGCCTTTGCCAGAAATGACACAGCTGGGGGTTTGAACTCACAACCTCACGACTTGTGTGCATGTATGCTACCAACTGTGCCACCCTGTTACCCTATATGTATATGTATATGATTAAGTATGCACTATAAACTTTGTATAATTTCAACCACGTTCAACCTGGTGGGCTATACTGTTTTCCAGCACCATTTTAACAACTCATAAATCTGAAACGAAAAAAAAAATTTCCTAAGCTTAATCTACTAGTTTCTACAGCAAGATAATTGGGTAAATTGCGGTGACATAGACATATTCTTGCGTCGAAATGTACAACTATTGGAAATTTCTGTAACTTCTCCTCTACCACTGTTTTCTAATTGAATCACTTTATTAAACTGGAGTGTACACATTATCTGTCGACAACGCAATTAACATGAGTCAAGCTTGTGGAAAAAAGAGTTATGAATCATGAGAAAACTAACTTCGTGCAAAAATAAAATGTGATTTGCATATAATTCAAATTGTTCAGGTAAACATTTTAGATTTACTGCAGAGCTACATGTACATGTACATGCGATTCATTTTTCCATCATAATCAGATAAAATTGAAATAGGGGAATAGCATAGGCATGTTATAATGTTATACATAGTTATTATGTTATAAATTATTACCGAAAAAGTAAAAGAGAGAACATACTGTAACTATTCAATGTTTGTTCCACCTGTAAAACAAAAGAAACTATTAAATATGTGAGCACACATATTATAGATAGAAACCTTTTACAGTCTGGTTGCGCAATTACGTTCAAGGTGTGATACTTCGTTATACTCTGAGGTTGCTGCTGGTACTTTGAGGAAACATCCTTTCAACAGATTAATAATGTAAAGGTACGTGTACATGTACATGTAGGTAGATTTACTGTTATGTAAACGTACGCATATAGCCTAACATTATCATTATCAGAATATCCTGTAATTTGCAACTATCACTGATTCACCTCATCAGGTTTCACAACTGAGAATGTCAAATGTCAATAATACTTGCAAATGTGATAAAAATATATATTTTTGCTGAGGTTGTATTGCAATGTACATGTATGGTAGATGCTGATCAATTGATGTATTGAACCAACTACCAACTACTGCATGTAAGTCTATGCATTATAAGCAATTAAAAGTATATTCGGCTAAGGTTAATTCATTAGTCACAGGGATTATGTTTTGTGGTTGGCGCTTGTGCTACTGCATCTACACATGTAGCAGCGATGTGTGCTGTTGTCCACACTTGAACAGCTAATGCTATTCAATGCCACATCAAAGGCAAATTTGTTAAGCGACTGTTTGCTTTACATGTATAATATATGGCAAGAAAGATTCTTGAATGTGAGCGGTCTGCATGAAGTAGCACAGTGTAGAAAAAATTATTTCACATGATTTACCAATACTACACTTAAAGTAACGTCTGTCAGTTCTTAAATATTTTCTGTTTTTTTAAATGTTTATTTAGCGACACTAAATACAAGCTGTAATCTTTCTGCTACTTGCATATGACTGTACACATTTTGTAGTCTATTTTTCTAAATATAGCCTGGGGGAGAAAGTATGGGGTATGCTAATTTACCTACGATATACATGTATATAGTACATCTTCAATGTTGGTAGTCTGATGCCAGGGCGATGGTCTACTTACTACTCGACTGTTAGTACTTATCACTGTACATGTGCATGTACATGTATATCTGTATTGCTACATTCGTTAAGGCATGCGCCGCGCCAAATTATCATAGTCATTTGTAGCACATTATTTATCAAAGTAGTGCAAAAATTGTGTAACACAATGTCATGTTTAAGTGAAACTCAATATAAAATTGACAATTGTGAACTATTGTGGGAAATAACTGCATGTACGGTACATGTATATTTTCTAAGCTCCAAAGCAGTACAGTGTGTTTTACACAATGCATACTAAAATAGAATCAGGATGACTATTCATTTACATGTAGGTACAGTTATGTACATGTACACTATAACACGTCTATATATTACTACCGTATGGTTAACTGTATTTTTTCTGACGTGTCAAAGTACACGTGACAATGTGTGGCATGTATCAAGTTATTAATACATGTACATGTACATGTAGATTGTGAGAATTGGCAGTGCTTATAAAGACAATTACCCATTGTTATCCAATATTAATATAAACATAATTCAATAAACTATCAAAACTACGTAAAAGAGTTAAGAAATCAAATTTGGAATACTACTTTCAGTGGCGTCACTTGCATCTGTTTCAGCAATCGATCTTGTTGAAAAGGTGACTGTCACCATACAAGGCAGTCATGGCCACTTGAGCTGTTGGTTGGTCAACGCAGACCAACGACACATCATCAACCCAATAAAGTTTTGCAAAACACAAAGATTCTGCAAGTGGTTGAACACTCCCTTTCACAACACCATTGTTGGAAATGTGTTTTGCATTTTCTGGCCACATTGGACAGTGCCTGATTTTGGCACAGCAAGGTACTGGTGCATGCAGGGCGAAGCAATCCTGTAGAGTTTGTTTCACAATATTTCATTGACTTATTACAATCTGCCAATGATGTTGCATATATGAAATGCTAGACTGGTTAGAGTTATGGAGACGAAAGAAGCTGTTGTGACTACAATTAACTCTGTTATATCATAAATCGTTTTGTCAGTATTTAGTCAATAACACATAATGTTGTAAAATTCTCAATGAAGCCGTATTAATGATTTCTTTCTTACTAATAAAATAATGGAGCAACCAGCTAGTAGGAAGGTTTAATTTACATTAAATAAAGCCGTCCCAGAGCCAAATGTAACTCATCATTTCTGCTTTGCGTCACCCCATGCTAAAATTACATTTGATTGTATGCCAAGCTTTGTTATTCTTCAACGTTCCAGTACTTCAACATAATGCTGTTTCACCATTAGTTGCAAGGAGTGAATCAAAGTATAGAATGGAAAAAGCAAAGTAAATAATCTATTAATAGTCCCTCACTGTTGGCTATAAACACTATTGGTTGGTTGGTATAGAATACAAAATGTGAAAAGATTGAATGGAATAGTGGTTGGCACAGAGCCACTTGTATCTATGCCAATGAGTGGAATCGTACTGTACATAATATGAAATGTTTTAGACAAGCTAGCCAGTATCGTGAGAATATTCTAGGAGTGTGAGCTTATAAAATCCTGCCATGATGAGGGTTCAAATAATATATTGCTTTGCTGTATTTGGGATCTTGCTTTGCAATTTGTTCCGTAAGTATTTGCTTCATATGCCAATAAATAGTGTCTTAACTGTTAGTAGTTAGTAGTAGTTGTAGTCGTTAGTTAGTAGTACATGTATCACCGAATAGATACTCATCAATAAATTAGTAAATATATTGTGTCTCTCCTGTGATACACATGTACATACTCAAAACTATGTACATGTATAATTTACTATTTTAAATTTGAACGCAATAGTGCTAAAGATTAAAATGATAAATTACATACACATTGTACAATTTTTAGTTATGAGGTTAGCATACTGTACCCTCTCCTTCAGGACACCTTAGCATACAACATGACTGTGTATTCCCTCCAGCACAGTTTTTAATGCGTTAACCATCATAACATTGATATCACTGTTCTTAATTTTGTAAAAACAGTGCACAGTTTGGATAGTGACCAATGTGCTACAAGAAGATAATCAGTGATTCTACTTTTAGCTGGAGCAAAGGCGGATGCGGGTTGTCCAGGTGATGGCGATGAGTGTGACAGAGCATGCCGTGCTTTAAAAGGCAAACCTTATACTGGTGGATGTTCAATGATCAGAAAGTGGAAGTGCTTATGCAGAGGGCCTATGGGTGCTTGGAGGAGATTGTCATATTTAGTATGGTTGAAAGACTATATATGTTATAGGCAAACGGTATATTATGGGTCTAATTCAGCTGGGAGTGCCAAGTATTGTTGAGGTGACATAACTAGCGAGGGACTTGTTATTTAATGTGCACTTTTATGAAATAAAATGTACTGTTTTTCGGTATGACTTTCATTTTTTCTTTTTTTTTTGAAAAACACCAAAACAGATCGAACTACACTTCAGTCTTTGCCCAACCCAATACAAGTCATGTGCAATGTAAAGTTTCCCATTATACTTGGGATTTATTATGCGCACCTATCTCCCACGAAAATAAGGTACCCAAAAGACTTTGAGACAGATAATCATACAATGACTTCTGTGGTACAATGTAGCTTCATTCTAAGACAGCAATACAATTTATCTTGTATATATTATGTGTCGCAGTCTAAACACAGAGCTTAGAACAAGTTGGATGCCTAATAACTGATCTAAGGTTACTACATTAAACAACATACAACTCCGATAAACATTTGTAGTTTGAAAGAAAACTGGGAATTACTGCATACAGAGAAGAATTTTTAAATTTGTATTGATGTATATTTAGTAAGAAATATATCTCTGGGCAGCAAGATACTTGTTTCAAATCTATTAAAATACTAGCCCGTGACCGAGGCACATAATCGCCAAGCATTGTGAACAGAACATGCTAGCCACTGCACCAAACACCTTAAGATCCTATAAAGATCAATGTGGCTATAATAAGAGAGGTAACCCGTGTGCAGTTTGCTCAGAGCATGTCTACTGCTCACTGGTGAAGCTTCTTTTTATAAGGTTGCTGAGCTGGTGCAGTGGGTAGCATATAGTGAACAGAACATGCTACCCACTGCACCAAACTTCTTATAAATCATACATAAATCAATTGAGGAGATCAGGAAGAGAAGTTTGACACATTTTTTCTAAATGACTTGGCATAATCACTGATTTTGGAATTTCTGAAGTAGAACGAAACGGATAATTTAAAGCCTTTCAGCAGAAGCGACCACATGCAGTTGACCTTGATCAATTCACACAGGTTACTCAAGCCACGTCAAAGCATATAAGTCATTTACACTAAAATCTCATGAAGCCAGTTAATGTCTCAGTAAGCAAAAAGAAGGATCTCATGAAGAAATCATCAAACATTGCTATAAAATACATGGTCAATTGCCTGAAGGTGAATAGAGTTACTGTAATGGTATTTATGTAGCCTACAACTTTCACTTGGAAGAGCTACTTGAAGCACCAAACTTTTTATTCTCTTGAGAACACCAGAATTTAGTTGGTAAAATTTTGATTTCTGGAAATTTTTTGCTAGTGTTGTTTGTGGTACACGAGTAAATTTAGTAAACTTACATGTAGATTTATTTCACGAATGCAAACGAAATGTCATGAACAGTAATATACATTATGAAGAAATGCAGGATCTTTTTCTACCACCAGATATACCCCAAACTTCAGAACCAGGATGGCATCACAGTTTTACCCACAAAAAAGCTCTGTAAATAAAAAGTGTAGTTACATAAGGGTGTACAGCATTCTTCTGAAATAAGGGCTGTGCGTAGACAAGCAGGGAAAATATTAATGTCTACTATTCAATAATGGCGTCTGTAATATTAGACTTTATGTTCAGACGTCTCTCCCTCTCCATGACAACAAATTAAGGTTATGTAACTGGGGTTCTCAAAAACAAAATCCCTTTTAACACTATACAGGCATTACTACCTGGAAAGGCATAAGAAAAAAATTGGGAAAGTCTAAGAAATATTTTTCAAGTTATGGCCCATAGTAATTTTGGGGTCCATTTACCACAGCTCCAATTTTACGAATGAAATGGCTAGACAGGGAAGTCTGTGAAGGTATGACAAGGTATGACGATGTTACAGATGCAGAAGAATAATTAGTACCATTGACATAGTACTTCATGGTGTATGGCTAACATATAATGCATGTTTTAGCAAGTTTTTTTCTGTCTTTGTATATTATGTAATATCCAATGCAAAGCATGTCTGTGGTGTATACTCTTATCAAATACATATATCCACTATTCTAGGAAAGAATAAGGGCAGTTATTCTACTAGATGTTTGTTGGGTTGTTTAGCAGCAGCAGCTAGTGACAGTCTAAAAGCCAACACAATCATAACAAAATATACAAAAAAGCAATGGTTTGATCATAGATTTTATATTTGAATAATTACATGTACAGTTTACAGCTCTGTGATGGTCTAAATGGCAGGTATATCCGCATTTTACTAGGAGTTATCCTACCTTGTAAGTAAGGGAAATCTTGCTGCTAAGCAACTAGCAGGTTCCGGAAGCTCCGCCTACCTTTATTCATAAAAAACAAAATGGCTTGGAGAGATAGAAGAGTTGATCGTTTTAAACCAGTTAGCAGCATTAGGATGAGTTGATGCTCAATATTTGTTACTCTTGCAATGGGATATCGTCA
>OW285194.1:2782500-2842500 GCA_935421135.1 Bugulina stolonifera | reverse complement strand
GTGCATAGGAAGAATTAATACACAATGTAATAATGATATTTTTCATGTTAACATAGGCATGGACATGGATATTCTGAATGATCTGGTTTGCTGAGGTGGGCCGTCCAAGTATGCCTAATATTGGTATGTATTAAACTAGTAAACATTTGTCGCAGTTGGATTTGTCTCCAGTGGGGAATTTCCAACAGTATTGAAAAAGATATTGTCTTGAAGGATGGTAAACCGAGGCTTGTAAATGAGTTATGTATAACCTGAGTGAGAGTGTATCTTCCATGGAATACACAATGTAATAATGATATTTTTCATGTTAACATAGGCATGGACATGGATATTCTGAATGATCTGGTTTGCTGAGGTGGGCCGCCCAAGTATGCCTAATATTGGTATGTATTAAACTAGTAAGCATTTGTCCCAGTTGGATTTGTCTCCAGTGGGGAATTGTCTTGAAGGATGGTAAACCGAGGCTTGTAAATGAGTTATCTAACCTGAGTAAGAGTGTGTCTTCCATGGAATAGTATGTTTGAATTATGTAAACTTTTTTCAGTAAATGTTGCCCGTTAAAGCTACCCTTCCAGATATTCTCAGGCGTTAGGTGTCAGGTGAATTTGCTATGTCTCAAGTTATTAAATGTACATATAACTTGCTGCTTTGTAGCAGCTGGAGAGAAGGTGTTGAAGAAACTTATATGAGGGCAATACCGCATCCAGGGATCTAAAATACATTGTGCAGTAAGAAATGTGTGTAGCTCTATCCTTAATAATATTAGACTATACAGTGGCTACAAGGTTCCCTTTTTGTTAAGCTATTTAACGTCCTTTACGATTATATACATTTTAGGAGATATTAAAGCATAAAGTGTACCAATACCACTAATACAAGAGTAACTGCATCCATCTTGCCGTTTCGAATATTTGTTTCAATTTCTTCCAAGTAATGTGCTACCATTACAGGGCATAGGCCTACACACTTACATTGCTCTGCCTCCACCTACCAAAATTAAGAAAAATCATGATATTCAAGAATAATCTGTGGCACACAAATAATTTCTCTTGTTTAGTTATCTACATGTATGTCTGAATAATCTGTGTTTTTGTAGGTCTTAGGCAACTTTAGTTGACTTAATCTCCATGTGTGTCAAGAAAGAATTGTAGCCAGCATCAGTGAGTATCATTGTAGTGTTTAAATTCAACTTCATACTCTATCTCAGTACCCACTACCATTATGCGCCATGGTCTCCATTAGTGGAGCAGTATGTTCTTATTATGTTCCAAAACTGAAACTTCTAATTTGGGTTGCGTTTGCTAGTCTGTTGTATAGTACAACCATATTATAATGTTTCTATCGGTATACATGTAAATGGTATTTGCAGGAAACTTACTCTCTGTAGACTTTCTATTGTAGAATGTTTTCTTAATGAAGGGCAGCTTCAATAATTGATGAGTAAGCGGACAGTGCAGGATCTAAGCAACTATTTGTCTATTACTGAAAATAGAAGTTTATTCAGGATAAGCCACATGCACTACATTATACAGATACAAATGAGTTGAAAGGTTAGTTGGAGAAAGTACCTTGATACACTTAGAGACCAATCATATGATGCAAGCCAGCATTTAACAAGTACATTGTGTACATTATTCTGATGTGAAAATCAGCTAATTAATTAATTAATATTATAGTTTTCCACAGCAAGTACAACAGCCCTTATTTGAGACTAAATGCGCTAATAGCATCACTTTTGGTTTGGCCAGAGTAACAAGAAATAATCTATGCTCTTCAATTTGCATTGCTTTGTAGCATATGCTTAGCATCTTGTCCTAATACTGCAATTTTACAGCAATCTAAATCTTGCACTATACAATAATTTTATACCGCTACTAACATTATACTGCTTGAAAACTGTAGGTTGTTACATGGATTTTTACCCCTTATCTACATGTACATGTGCATGTAGATTAGCATTCATGTTGAGATGGAACCCTTAGCGCTTTCTGTACTTTCACAGGTCTAATAAGTTGATACTAATTTGTAATGTACATGTATTACATAACAGATAGCTGAAGAGGTGAATGAACTGTAGGGGGAGCAGACAAATTCATAGGCCTAGACTTGGTTCAACTGCTATAGACATAACAGCTGGAAGCACATTGTACAATGTAAGTTAAATCCTTTGCATAATTTTCAACAATCTCACAGTTTACCCAGCTATGGTAACTTTTTCACTCTTGACAGCATTTTATGAAGGTTTAAGGAGTGTCGCTAATCTCCCATAGAGATGCTATTTGGACAACTTTATGGAAAAATGTTGCTGCAGCAAAAGACAAGTGAAATGTTCTGTATTTTAGATATATGAAAAGGGAATTCGCTCTGCTCAAGAAATCTCAAAGAGAACCGCCTCCAGTGATGAAAAAGATGCGGAGGCCATGGGTGAAAGAAATCCAAAACTATGTAATTGTACATTGACTTGGTTATCAAAGCTTTTAACTGGTATTACAAGACAGTGCCTTAAAACTGTTTTAATAAACTGTATAATGTGGTGACCGGCTGCCCTTGACACTGAGGCCGCCCTTGACACTGAGGCCGCCCTTGACACTGAGGCCGCCTTTGACACTGACACTGACACTGACAGCAGTAGGACCTACCAGACAGCTCTATGTTAATCTGTGTCTGTGACAGGACACTAAGCAGGCCAGGCCAAGTGGTTAGATGGCTATCATCCATATTAATCTATTATGTAATTGTTATGCAATAATCACCCATTATCTTATCTGGGATATTTATATTATTATACTTACTTGTGTATTCTCTTGTCTCAGTACTACAGAGTATAGAAAAGGACAATTTCATTGTACAGAGGAATCATTGTTATACCTAGATAGTGTTTTTCACACAATACACTATTCTACTTAAACTACTAAATACCACTGAATAGTTGATCTGGGAGCACATAGGATAGCAGCAAACCCAGTACCTACTTAGGGTGGCTTGAACCAATAAGAAGTTATCGTCTCTCTACTCTTACAAGTTAGCAGTGGCTGGCCTGTGGCGCACAGCCATTACAATAATGTTTTATTATTTCACTTTATGATAATTACATCACCCAATGATGCAATGTTTCCCAACTACAGGTTATAGGGTGCCCAACACTACAACATTAACTAATGCAACAGTATCACTAAAATGCACAATAATCAACATTGCCAAACAGAGTGAATTTTGCTCTTGAACGTAGGCACAATCTCATTCGCTAGCTGTTCATTGTTAGTAGGAAATAGCAGTTCATGTAGTTAGACCTTGGTGTATTAGTAGTTGTCCTCTCTTCACACACTGACCAACAGCAGTACAGAAAACACCCAGCCTTGCATGTGCATTGTCTACTGGGCACTCATTAGCTATTTATTGTAATTATAAATTAGCCTTTCTCAGCCAGTTATGTTCAACTTCTACCAGCAAAACATAAATGGTGAGAGAGAGGACAACTTCTATTTATAACAATTCTCTGATGAATGAACAAAATCTAGGAGTGTCAACTTGATATACATGTTGCAATTCTAACTAAATTTGTAATCTAAATAATAATTATTCTTCAGGAGCAAGGGCCTTCATTCAATAATGATCATAGAGAGAAGTTATCCTCTCACTTTCCATCTGTCTCCTACTGGTAGAAATGAAACAAAATAGATTGAGAGAGGACGACTTCCAACTGCAATCAATTGTTTTGTGCCTATGAATTGTATTTCTCCAAAATACATTCAATATTAATAAAGAATCTTCCTGAGAAAGGGTTAAGTTATGATTTCATATTTTTATGTGTAGCCTATTCACAATTCACTGTATTATAAATTATATTCTATAAGTCTGTGTGCATCTAGTATGTACATGTAGGATGAAGCTCCCTGTCTGTATTCTTCAACCAAAACAAGAGCAGCAACATCACAGCAAAACAGGTTAAAATGACAGCTCAAGAACTCTCTGTTTAGGTTTTGGGGCACCACTGTTCATGCTGGGTTTAATGGGCAGTGACTGAAGAGCAGTAGTGAAAATGTGGTGAAATCATACACCACCATTAATAGATGAGAAACAGCTAAGCATGTGATACATGTACATTGTACATCTACCATGTACGTAAATGTACATGTACAATGTATATGAAATGACACAGACTTATTCTGTCCCATCCTTACATTGCACTTGCATGTATTGAGAATATTAGGATTATGTGATGTGCATGTAGACAGGTGTACAATTATACATGTCATATGGAAGTTTATAATATTAAATATTTTAGCTTCTCAAATTGAAGTGTATTGCAATACCTGCTTGAAAGGGCTGCAGTTGCAGTAACACATTTACCTACGTGGTACTATTAGTTAGAGTAGGCTAAGGCATGAAAGTACATGTCATTCCTTTCTCTTGCACTACCTGTTGCCTTGCTTGCAAATAATTGAGAACGAGGAAGTACTAACAGCAGTTGGTCTATCAATATTATTACATGTAGTTCAACAAAGGTGGCCAGGGCTGATCCCTGCTCCTCTTTGATATACAGTATATCTACAATTTATTAGCCACAGGGGCCCTTGTGACATGTGTTCTGCACTTTTTCTCTCTGCCTTAGAGATCTTTGTTGTTGTTGAGACAATGAGTTGAAGAATTACATACCTACATGTTGGATTATGATACTCTTATACATTAAATAACAACACCAGACCTCTCAAAATGTTTTACATAATATACAATGTACTGTACATGTACATGTATAACATGTACATGTACATCACATATTGTTCATAATAAGAGTCATGTACTAGCAGTGTACATGCATAATATAAAACATACTGTGTACAATTATCTAACAATCTAACAGACTATCCAAACTTATGTTCCCTGCAGAACCGAAGCAATTAGGGTAGTTAGAATAGACAGACAGAGCCGAATCTATCACACAGATCATAACCATGTAAATGTGAGAGACATACGTACATTGTATATCGGACATAATAATTATTCTAGTGAGACCAGCAGCAGTAGGTCATACATAAACAAAAGATTGAAGGTTCTCTCAGTGTTTATTTTAGCACATACATTGTATAGCTTCAGGTTGTGTACTACCCATGAACGCAATTTTTAGTACATTCTTCCAGCAGACAACGACTAAAGTAAGCCTAATCTACCAAGAATACCTACATGTACATGTTGATCGATCCATTAAAACAACAGAAAAATAAAATTATAGATGTCACATACATGTAAAGAGAATACAACTTCAGTTCAGAATATACAAATGTACATGTGCATGTATCTTGCTAGCAGCTCTAAGAGGAACACCATGGATGCATGAACGCAATACCATACATGTACATGTATAATATTATGTAAGTTACAAAAATGTGGTAGGAGATGCACTGTTTTTGTAGCAACTGTGTTTACTCAGCTGTGTAAAAGAGAGGGCAACCATTAGTGTAGATGGGACATACTGAAAACCAGCATCTAATATTATACTTGCTTTCTGTAGGAGGCTTTCAATTATTTCATGTATATATTTAGTAGTTGTCCTCCCTCCTCCACAGCTGAACAATTGCAGTGCACATACACGTAGCTGCTGACACGTGCATTGTAAATGATATTCGTACTAATAGTAGTTGGAGCGCTTTTGTACTTGGTCAAATATGCATGTTAAATCCACATAATTTAACACTTGGATGTTTTATTCCCTGCATAACATTTGAGAGAGGGGAGACAACCCAGAAACATTGTGAAAAATAGCACATGCATTAGCCCAGAAGCCTATAGCATTGACACTTGTATCATAGTACTGCTGTGTCATGATATTTAACAACATTATCAACTATGGCTTGGCTTCTGGAGTCTTGTTATGCTCCTACTGTAGAATGAACTTGGTAGAAATACTTTACTTACATGTACATTCAGAAAGACTGATTCTAGAAGCAATTCAAATTTAAATTGGTTATGAACTCATGATCATGACTTGTGAAGAAGTCACTAGTGGTTTGGGCTAGGATTGGCATTGTTTGTACACCATAGTAGCGTGAAAAAATAAACTCTGCTATCCTTAATGCTCTTTCACAGAAGGCAACTGTTTTGTACATATTTTCGACACCTGCCTAGTAGTTCCAGCTGTAGTATAAGTCTAACATACATGTACATGTAAATAAACAGAGAAACATAATTTGTATTGAATACTTGTTTTATTACAACCTGTTTATTACAATAATTACATAGATATAATTGAATTATTATACTTCTTTCCTTTTCCCTTCCTCTGTAATCTCTTCTTATTCTGCAAATGAAAATCAGAATTTTATTACTGCAATTTGCAGAAGAAAGTCACAACTTTGTAGAGGCTATGTTGACGAATGTTGGTGCAACATTGGCAGAATGACTACTGCTTACCAGCAGAACCCTTTTACTGACACTAAATAATACTAACTAATTACATGACTAATTCTACCAGCTTCTTATTGATTGCAATTACATGGGTTGAGGATCAAACAGGTGACTGGGCCCCCAAGCTAGAGGCCAGGTACATAGCGGCCAGGTACATTGCCAGGTACTAGCGATATTACATGTACATATAATATGGCTGTGTGTTCACATGCATTTCAGTTTGTAAAACTGCATGAAATGTGGTTGAATACGACATTAATGCAGCACAAATGCAGGCATCAGTCGCTGAAATTTTCAGATTGCTGGCCAAGACTATGAATAACAATAAAACACAATAAATGATTGCTAAGCCAGGGACTTGCACATGCATGCACCAAACATACATGTACATTTATTAAAATTTGAATTGAATACCACTGATTTAGGACCTACATTGTACCAATATATCATTTATTTTAATTGTGACATACAGTACCTGTAGTTGAATCCATTAGTAGGAAAGGAAGCATAGGAGTGAAGTATCTTTCTTCTTCGTAAGCCCATCATTACTGAAACATAAAACAACAAAAGGTTGATCATCATTACTTATGCAGACAGTTCACCTGGCCACTAGGATTAAATGTAGAAACAGTAGAAATAAAATTATACAATAGGGCTAGTGCTACCCTCTATCATTACATTAATTAACCCATGCCAATATCTTATAATAAAACTAGGGGTTCTATCAAAATATCTATTTTTGTGCACCCATAACTATGACAAGAATGGTAAAACAACCGGCTACCATTTTTCTATTAAGTTCATTAGCCAAATTTTCACTTACTAACAAACAACCCTGCGAAGAGCATGATAGACATAGTTAGCTTTTCTCTAAAGTCATTAGAAGATCTCCCATGTATCCAAATAGAATCAGAGTAGTCTCTCCCCCACATGCTTGTGTTACCTAGAAATACATACATGTATTATACAAAGACATGTTTACTATGATAGCAGGTTTGACTATTTGATACAATGTACAGCGAGAAAAAGTTGAGAAAATCGGATACAATTTATGCGAATTGACATTATTAGTAAGGGTGGGTAACTCTCACTGCAAACATTATCATGGAAATTTTAACCATTTTTGACTACTTTTCGTGCAGTTTAGCATGAGATAGTTACTCCACTAACAGTTTAGATATGATTATAAAGCTATGACAGCCATGGTGCTAAATAGTGGGTTTGCAAAGAAGGTCAACTTTAACAATCAACTTAATAATCTTAATTTAATTGAGACTGTACACCCCATGACATTGAAAAATCCACTGAAATCAATTAAAGTTAATTCGGAACTGGGAAAGAGGTCTATTTATTTTACTGCCGCTAATCTATTTGGTGAGCATGCGTGGGACCTACGAGGCCTCCGCGGTGGGGTCTATGCGGGACACCTGGCTGCTCATCTCTGGGAGCTTGATGCATAGTGGGTGGGCGCAGCGTGTGTCCCTGGTTGCATGTGTCAGCCTTCTGCGGATGGCGAACCTCTGGAATGGGGCTGTCACAACTCTAGTTTCGAACTATCTGATTAGCCCCATGTTCTATTACCTTATTTTAATATCACTACTATTTGAATAATGATGACATAAACTAATATAAATAAATGAAAAAAAACATGACTCTGTCAGAAGTGCCATGATGTTCAATCACAACCCAAAGTAGTTTGACAGCATGCATGTTCTTTACAAATATATACTACTAGGTGTAAATTTATACACTTTGTAATACATGTTGGTTAGGGCATTGCATGGCTGAAATGCAGGTCAAGTAGGCCTATCCTGTCTGTTTACCTTAAACAATTTTAGTCATATGTGACACATTTAGCCTACTATTATAGGTTTAATCTAGTTTTGACCAACCAGGCAGGCATCCTAAGTACAATAATACACTAGGGAATTTTTGCTTACAGCTTCATAGGACTTGCTCCCACATAAGTCTGACTCTTCCTTTGATGTTGGAACCACACTTTCTGGTAGCTGCCAAGACTAGTGTCTACATCTTTCTGTCTTTTCCTTGCATCAAATAAAAATCCTGAAAATGATATGGAATATAATATTATAACTACTAGTTAATGCAATAATGGTTTGAGCAGATGAAGTTTTGATCAATCATTTACATAAATATAAATAATGTTATTTAGGCCTATATCTACATGACTGTATAATAAGCACCGGTCTGAATTGATTGTAAGAAATTTACTGGGCTGCATTTGGTCTTCTAGTTGGTTGTAGTAAAGCACTGCAGCCTACATGGTTTTGACAGTTGGTTCAGTTTTGGAGTTCAAATAACCTAGGAAAGTTTAAGTTTTTTCTTCATCCCTTCACCTTTTCACCTTATCCTTAGCTAACCTACAGCAACAAGCAACCGGGTACAAAGAAACCCTTGTCTTCACTCACCAAAGTTTATGAAGATAAGGGTTGCAGTCTTCTACAAGTCGGCTAACTACCGTAAATCCGTTTATCCTGCTAGCCAATAGGTGCACAGCTCCTTGGCACAGTCTCCTATGGGATGCGTAGGATAGTTGTAGTTCACTACATAACAAAGCTAAATTTAAACTTCTTATTTCAGTCTCTATCCAACAGAGCTGGATCTAAGTCAACAGGTCGACTCATTGTAAACTTTTGGAGGCAAGCCAAGTTGAAGTCAAGTCAGAGCTGCTTCAAGTCAGTGTACAATGCAAGTCTCAAGTCAAGTGGGAGACAACTTCAAAAAACATTGACAGGTTTTTTTACAAAACATCGCCTTTTTAATAGACATTGCAATCTATTGCATACCAGAGTTGGGTCCAAGTCATAGATTGACTTGCTAAGTCAAGTCATACGTCGACTTGACTTGGACTTGTCAACACGCTGACTTGATTTGAATTTGACTTGCATATCAATGTGACTTGACTTGGACGCAGCAATGACTTGTGATTTTGACTTGGGTTCTGTCAAGTCAATGTGGAGAATAAAGTAGTGCAAGTAGTATGGTGTAAGTAGTGAATACAATGCACAATGCAATAATTAGTCAATTAAACTACAATACGTAGACTGGAATTGCAGGACTGGCCAGTGGACACTCTGTACTGTCCCATGTTCTGTTTATATGCTATGTAACACAGTATCACCGTCACCATGACTACATGACCAGTCTCAACTGTAGTGCCAATATTGCTACATACATAGACTAGTTGCCATAATTAATGTCTAGCATACATGCCCATCCAACTACCTTTTGGCATGCTTTTTCACGCATTGGAATGTCTACTAAAAGAAAAAAAGTGATGTTTGGAAAGATGTACAATAATCTTGAAGTTGTCTCCCACTTGACTTGCATTTCAACTTGCAAGTAGACAAGCGGCCTTGAACTTGACTTGTGACTTGCATGACAGCTGACTTGACTTAAGGTAGCACTGACTCGACATGGACTTGACTTGCCTCCAAAGTTTTAAAAAATGGCTTGACTTGTTGACTTGCAAGTCGACTGGGACACAACTCTGTTTCAAACCATGCAAAAGTTTAGCCGGGTATGCATGCCATTCAACTATGATAAAGAACCAGTCTATAGATGATGTAATGAATGATATTGGCACTGATATCTAGACTGGTCATGTGGTATTGTACATTAGTAATGGTGATACAGTGTTTAATCGGACGTAAGCAGCACACGATAAGGGGGTGTCAACTAGCTACCCTGTAATTCCAAACTAGTTCATATTGTAATGCATAGTCTCAAACCCCTAACCCTGATATACTCTGAGGAAAGTGATATGTGGGTAGACAATTAAGACTTGTTTTTTTATGTTGGCTAAACAGTGTACACAATTTTATCCGTCACATTGACTTGGTATACCCCAATTCAAAGTCCTAAGTCACAAGTAATTCAGATTTTCAAATTAAGTCAAGTGAAGTCACATTGATGGGCAAGTCAAAGTCAAGTCACCAAGTTGGCAAGTCCAAATCAAGTCGACTAGTGAATTAAATTCTTGTCAAGTAAAACCTATGACTTGGACCCAGCTCTGCTGCCTTACATGATAAAACTTAGGCCTACTACAACTTGGAAACTTTCAAAAAATTGATTTGCACGATTGGGAGGGATTTTGTGACTGTTTGAAAAGGACAGTTCAAAACAGGACCTTTCGAAACTGGACAGTTCAACACCAGGCAGTTTGAAACCTCTAAACCCTAGACTTCAAATAATTTCTATTTTCAAAATTATCTTTTATTTATTTGAAATTAATTGTATGTAAGTTGTGCTCCTCTAAAAATAACCAAAACAGTTTCGAACAGTCCGGTAGTGAAATTTCCTGTTTTATCTGTCTTTTTGAAATGCCCCTTTACCACTGTAAGGATAGGGCTTACACAGTAAAAGGCCTTATTAAATACTCAATTAATATTACCTTTAAAGTTAGTTTTCAGCATTTATGTTATTAACAGGGTAAACAATTTAATAAAAAATTAAAATTTAATCACATTTTATTATTTACTATAATTTGTTTTTATATAACTATGCTGTAATTAGGCCTATTACCAATAATAATTTAATTTAATTATTTGTTCATACGAGTATTACATTATTAAATTTTATAATACTAATAGTACGCATAGGGACCTATACCATATGCTAGTATAAGAATTTAAATTAGTAATATAATGTCCGCATTCATATGGAGATTATTGTGTCTGCTTACTTCTTTTCAGTTTTTAGCCATTTACGATGTTGGCAAATGAAAACAATAATAAATTCTAATTCAAAAATAAAATTGGTAGACATTTAGGCCTAAAATATGATTGCTATAATCATACTTATTTTACACTATTTTATATTAATTTAAACAATATCAATATGAATAATTGTTAAAATCATTTAAACTATTGACTATTTATTTAATTATATTATAATGATTATTATTATTATTATATTGTTATAAATTTAATTTATATTGAAATTCACGCATTGGATTGATTATCTTAAAGTTATGTAATAATATTGCATAAATTATTCATATGTCATACCACATCATATGGCTTCTATAGCATAATTATATATGATAATGACTATGGGGAATTAAAATCACATGTAGTTTAGTAAAAGTATAGTAATAGTGTAAGTATCGAGTAGGTCTAAAATAAAAATAAAAATACTCAACAAAATAGAAAGAATATCAATATTACTGAATATTATATATAATTATCATTATAAATGATTGCAATTTGCACTAAAGAAATACTACACAGTGATAGTCAGAGTTTGAGAAGTAAGTGATTTGTGAAGCTAATGCTGAACTTCTCCCTTTTCAGCCAACAGTTGGTTCCATTCTAAAGTTTAAGCAGTAGGACAAAGAAACAAACTGAAACTGAAGCAGTCTGCATAATATGCAAGATGGAGGTTGGAAAACTCATTTCAAGAGAAGACAATTACATTATTAATAATAAATAGCCTTTAGGTCCTTTCCACTTATTTATAATGGGCCTCATGGTTGATGCCCTAGTCAAAAGAGCATTGCTTCTAAGAAACCTGAGCTAAAGCATGCTTGCTGTTGGGGGTAACATTGACAAAATTAGAAGTTACTGCATAGACTATGGTCAACATACCAAAGGTACTGCAAATGTGAATAAGAAGTAGAAGAACATCAAAACTACTTGTACAAGAAAAATATGAATTAAATTTAGCCATATTATCATTTGAGACCAAATAATCAGTTGTCCACCCCCACTCAAAGCTGATCCAACTGGCCTGCAATCAATAGACCGTTCATTCATGACGCAATGTACTTGTAGCTATATAATAATATAACAGCCACAGTTGTCATTTTACAAAAATGTATTGACACTGCGGTTGTTCTAGGGTACCCCCCTAGAACAACCATATTTTGCATCGCCTTTCAATCCTTCGATAACCTATATGGTAATTTTCCTGAGGGATGTACTGTGCTGACATGTATCATTGCTTGGTAAAAGGTCAGTAAAGTTATCATACCATTGTGAGTCAAGTGTCAGTAAAAATATGTGCCACCCTGGAGTGTGGAAATTGATAGGAGTCTCACAGTTTAGGCAAGTGTCAAATCCTAAGTAAATAAACCGTAACTGCTAAAGGCTTGTCCATGTATATCATATATTTTCAATAAATGTGAGACATAATAGCAATTTATCAAGCGATGGAAAAACCGTACATCCAGAATCCACCGGGTTGCAGGAGCTCTGAAACCTGATTAAATGGAACAGTTACTGTACTGCAAAGGAAGACGTACATGTATATTAAATGTACATGTATATGTATATTACGTGTACATGTGTATGTAATACTTTGGTAAAATTCAATAATGTTTTCCAAAGTCCATTAGTTGCTCTATTGATGGGGTAGTAATATTGTAAATTCCGCAAATTAAGTATAAAATAATTAAATCTAGTTTGGTGTATCTGTACCCTGCTACAGTGTTATTGGTAGTCAAAGGTAAAGTGTACTACTTACTCATTCTGAAGACAGTGTTGATCTGTAGAAGACTGTAGTAGAAGTGAATACTGAATACATTGTAAACTATGCTTTATATACTCTTTGACTCTGGTTGATTCTATTTATAGAACACTCTCGTGAGACACCCAGACTACATGTATGTAGTAACTATAATTATTTACAGCTAATCTCTATTATCCACATGTAAATCTGTTTTGTAAGGGAGCCGGATATAAACATTCTAAGAGATACATGATTACTACGCTAAATACTATAGGCTACAGACCTCACCATTGTCACTCAGCCATGCACTCATAGTCGTAATATTCATTATAAACAAGTTAAAGATTTGACAGATTTACGCGCTGTGATGTACCCATAGATATTGTGCAATCCATTGTCTAGCTTATTATCCTGTTAATGATCACTAGTCAAAAGTAGGCAAAACATAAACCAATAAGAATAAGCTGGAAATTTAATTTAATTTAATTTCCAATGTAGATCAGATGTAACAAATTAATAGAATTGTTTCCTGCGGAAGTGCCAACGGGTCTCCACTTGTAGACTTTAACAGGTCACTAACAGATCATTAACTGATTGTACCCTGTGTAATGGTACATGTAAATATACAAGGTTCAAGGTACTACAGTACAGGAAAGAATTGCGTGATTCATCGAAATTAAAAGATCTTCTAATGGTTAGCATAATCCTGAACATACAAATATCATCAAAATTAATACTAATACTCCTACTTCATCTGCCATGTTATGCAAATGGTGTTGGTAGTGTGTAGTAGTTAGTAGTAGCTGTACGTGTAGCAGATATGTAGATATAAATGTTAATCAATGAGTGGCACATATTTGAAATGAACCAGAGAATGTACTCACTTCACTTGTCATAAGAGTGGGAATGTATACTGCTTTTGCATACCAGCCGTCAAAGATGCGGTTGGCATTAGCAGGCCATAAGCAGTGTAACAATACGGATACACTGGTGAATGATGAAGCCCGAGTACCTTCTTGTGACGTGAATGGCAGACATTCAGGGCTACTGCATGAGTAGTGTATAATTATGTTATCAAGAGAAGTCATCAGTTGGTCAAGGAATATGGTTGGTTCAATTTATAGAACACTCTTGGGAGAGACCCTGACTACATGTATGTAGTAACTACAATTATTTACAGCTAATCTGTATTATCCACATGTAAATCTGTTTTGTAAGGGAGCAGGATATTCAAATTCTAAGGAACACAAACCTACAGACGACAGGCTACAGGCTACAGACCTCACCATTGTCACTCAACCACGAATTCATAAATGACCTGTAAAAATATCCAGCTCTAGGAGCCGTGGTGACCCCTTGACTAGCTCTACTGTTTGCCAATCACGTTAAAGAATTGTCTGGTGCCCCATTATCGTTACCAGGAACGGGCACCCCGATAGCTGAGGTTTTCTTCATTGTGTACATGTGTATGAACAACTAATGTTAGTATGAACAATGCAGGCTAAAGATACAGAGAGCAGTTTTTTAGTACATCTAATAGCGGCTGGCTGAAGTGACTGTTGCTCAGTTCTAATAGCCACTGTTGTATTTTCGCTGCTGAAGCAACTCCAGAAAATTTACTGAAACAATTCTTTCTCAAGATACACAGATTAGTCATCAATCTCACTGTTTTGCAGTGTGCAATGTAAACCAAGGCGCACAGTAATAAATGTCAATAATTAGCATGCTAAGTATAGCCGAGAAAAATATTTGAAACATATTGTTATGAAACATTGTAACCAGATGAACCACACCACTACAATTAGCATATCGCTGCTGAAGCCGCTATATACATCGGAGAACGGAAGAAAACTAGTGTATTTTCTTACAAGATGATGAAAGCAGAACATTTGTTAGCTATCAACAACCTATCAACTAAATATACCTACTATTCTTTCCGAATAATAGATATCAAAAGGAGAAGGAGATAACTGCTACCATCAACAATAAATGCTATAGCGACAATGTTGTGGACTACTTGGTATAATGCTGTAACTTTTCATAATAATATCATGGTTTGTGTGAATCAAATACATGTAAGGGAATAAGTGAATCTCTTCAATGTAATAGTTCTGCATACAATTTTACTCTGTGTGAGTATAGATTTTGTTTATCCTAAATTATGTTATAAAAAATTATTTTAATCTGAGAAAAATGGGCCTGATATAAGTAGTGCGATCCATGAAGTGACATCCACCATTTACAGATTGTATTTGTAGCTGGAATAGACATGTAATGTACATTACACATGTACAATGGCTTCACAGATTATAGTGACAAAAAGCTAATGAATACACTGTAGCATAATATGTGGATTTGATTTTTTTATTTTCGCATCTAAGGTTGAGATGTCACTGTAGGTTTAAGAATTTGTTATACCAGCCATCTACGGATGTGTATCTTTATTTCATCACACTTTTTACATTGTGTGAATCAGTATGAAGGATGCCTAATAAATCATGGCTCGGATTAGAAATTGACATAGAAACTGTCATGTTGGGTGTTCACCTCAATACAATCTGACATTAATCAGTATTAACTTTTTTCTAAAACTTTTAACTTTGATAAAGCAGCATATGAGTGTTATAGTGTACAGTAAATATATTGGCAAAAACTATAGGATAAATGACATAAGAGCTGACACTTATTTTAGTAGACTGTGAATTTAGTGACCGTTTGTCAGCCGTAATATAGCCATTGTTTTATTTTGGACTCTAAAGGACCCCACACAGACAGCTTTTCTTGGAAACAATCCTATTTCCTGTGGCGCACAGATTAGTCAAAAACCTAACCAAAGCACTGTTGAGCCATTGTGTGGCTGATGATACAGATTGCATAAGATGCGGTCAATTATCAGTAAAAAATATATATCTAGGACTTTATTCACTTGTGGTTGAAACAAGACTGATACAATCTAGGTCTATACAAGTAAAGAACAAAGAAGAGTATGACTGTGGGTAGAAAATTGCAGCTGTCAACTGCTTGGTAAAGAGAAATAACGTGTGTGTACTAGTACATGCTAAGGAGATAACAATCGTTGTTGAACTTTCCCAGTCGTCTATCCGTTTTAGTAAAGAAAACAATTATACTTTGTTTAATGCTACTGAAGCTAACGCGTATTTCACATCTAAAATAAAGCACCATTACTGTATTTCATTCTTAGGAAGTTCAGACTGTGGCACCAAAGGAGCAATTTATGGCCTTGCGTTATTTAAATTCGAGAGATGCGGTAGGATGCCCAATAGATAATTTGCACATTACCATTTGTGGAATATATGCTGTTCTATAGAATTAGTCATTTACAAGCAGTGTATGGACAAAATAATGGACAGTGTCAGATATAAAAATCCACAGTGTGGTCAGCTTTGTATCAGAGGAGTGATGTGTTGCCGGCTATCACAAATAATAAGATTACACATAGTAAGAGCAATTCATAGTTAGTACATTAAAGTATTGTTTAGCATAAGGGATATATCTTGGAATACGCAGTATCCTCTAAATCTAAGCAATATATTCTACTGTAATACGGAGGTGATATACATGTGAGCATTTGAATTTGCCAATAAAGTTAAAGCGATTGCAATTGTAAAATACTGTATTTTGCTGATTGAACTAGTCTAAGTAGCTGTGTACAATTCAATAACTGTGCTGCCAATTCCTGGAGGGTGCTCCCACGGGTATACAAAGACCCTAGTCAATCTAGCCTTGAATAGGCAAGCAAGCCAGTACCCTAGGAATTTGCCCTCTACATGAGCATGTACATGTAGTTTACAAGTGAGGGTTGGCTGGTCAGTAAGTATACATAAGTGCGTAGATGAATAAATATTTGATTTAGTATCGTCGGGTAAAGTGCTATATAGGATGTGGTATTGTCCTAGAGCTATTATAAACTATACCTAGATGGATATACCAGGACAATGGCATCAAAGACAATGTTGATAACTCGCTACTAACATTGCATTACAATAAGAGGAATGATGTTGAGTTTTTTCACAGGTGATGGCAAGTTACAAAGGTTTCAGAGTAGCAGGGCCAGTTAGACTGATCTACCAAACTCTCATGTCTGCAAGTGCCTGTACTCATCAAAGCTCTTCACAGATGTGCATGTACAGGTACATGTATTTCACGCAACAACTTTATAGCTGAAACGGCAAGCTTTACACAAACTCTAAACCTTACTAAAACACTATACTGACAGCACATTTTGCTGTAAAATATGAAGAGAGATTAACCAAGGGCAAAGTCAGTAGAGGAGGAGATATGAAGCTGGGTGATATTATAGGTCCATCGGACTCTACCTACTAAATGGCTGTAACGGCAATCAAGTGGAACTGAAGCAAAGTGGAAAATTTGTGCACTACCACTTCAGATTACAGATGCTCCTCTGAAGCACACTAATCTCTAGACGGTCAAATGGATGCCAACTGCTCCATATAATTGTTATAAATTCACTGGTACTGGTATAAATCCAATCACCGATGACTAATCCCTTCCCTGTTCCTTTGGTTTACTTCAGTAATCAATCATAAATAGAAGTATATCTCTACTTGATCAGGCCCTTGCAGATGAATTTCAAAACACATAATCTAATCACACAGTATAAACTGACATTTGTATTGCTTAGTTCTAGTTATTTACTAGATTGAATAATCCCTGTTATCAAACTGTTATTTCCTCTCCAGCTTTATTATTATATACTGTGACAACCTAATAATACATGTATATTATTATCCTAATGTGGATGTAATATAACACCAAGCATTGGGTACTAGAGCTTATGCTGTAACAGCAACCAGCTGTTCAAACAACAATAAAGTTTGTGGAAAACTTGGGTGAACTTCATAAAACAATAGTTTTCAAAACAAAACTTGAGTTTAGATACAGTAGGCGTTTTTGGAAACTGTTAACTAGTTCATATGAGACTGCTTTTATTACCCAAACACAGCTTAAGCTTTCAGGCGTGACTAATGCTTGATTTGAAGAGACTTTCCCTTGTTTACAATACATATTATTACTAGGCATGCCTAATCTAACGTTATAGCTAGCATTGTTTTGTTGAATGAAATAAATTGTTATTGCTGCAGATTTCTTGCACGGTACAATATCCAAGTACATCTACATTATTGTGAAAAAGCTTTATGAAATGCATGCTTATCTCAATTTCTTGCTATTGTAGCATTTTAGTTGTTTTGGTTGAAAATTGGATAATTCATAGATAGTGCACCACATTGCACTTTCCATCATCAATCAAAGTAATGTCTTGCTCCTGCTCTTGCCTCTCAGCTACACCATGAGCCACACGCTTAATTTTTTCAATAGCAATAACACAGTTTACCTCCGGTATATATTGCCTAGTGCAGGGACACAACAGTGAAAATTTTCTACAATCTCAATTGGATCTCTTAATCATTAGTTTTATCATCGAAATACTCTCGCCTGTCTTGTTTTTGCAAAACTATTTTATTGAGGAATCTCGATTACTCATTTGTGTTGTTCTTGCAAGATTCCAGTTTTTGTGCAAAAGCATCTCTTTTGGCATATTTGATTGTATTCGAAACATAATTTCTAAATTTGTGATACTTTAAACTTTAGAGTGTGCTCTTGATTTGCTTGACACATTCTCTCTTAGCCAACAGACCAAGTCATCTAATTTCAGATTCACTGTAAAGGAGACACTAAAGCTCCACGGGATAAAGGGCAGGTGTTCGATGTGATGGTGTGGATAAGCATCCACCACCAAAAGTGGTAAACAGGTGAGATACAGTATGACTTTGTAGCTGGACTGTAAAATATTACACAACATTCCCTTAACACTCTTTTGAATTGTTCAAGGAAACAGCTTCAATCTTGTTTCCTTACAACATTACTTACAACAGACGACAAAAGTTAAAATGCATATACGGTAAATACATGTAATATATCAATTCCAACATGACACTGAGCCAACTTAGATCTATTTGAAATTGTCTTCTCTCATTCTCGGGATACAAAGAGAGGGGACAACTTTCATTTGCTTCCTATAACTTGGGGGAGGGAAAGGGTCTGTTGGAAAGGTTCATGGCATTGACGATCTCCACATGATGGTCGTGGGCTGGTGCAGGTTCTGGTTTCCTTTTTGTTGATTTAAATGGCATCCACCAAACGTAGCCCACTAGGTTCACTAAGACAGGTTCTCATTTACTGCATTGTCTAGAGAAAATGATATGATAGTATTTTAGCAGCGGTCAGAATGAGCAAGAAGTTGCTTTCTCATTGCCTATTTAATGATGCATTGCAGTATAACAAGGTTGCAGTCTTGGTTTGCCTGTCCTTCATTAAACAAAATAAACTTTTAAAAAGAAATAACCCAAATAGACAGCTTGTTCTGTGCAAGTGAAATATAGTCTGTGTTTCAACTTGAATGAGATCAAAGCAGTTTGAAGCACACTTTGACCAGGAGTCTATTCTACTGCATTATTGCTACTACATGTACATTGTATGTTGTCAAAGAGAGCATTTTGACAGCACAAGCAGAGCACAATGGGAGAGCAATGAGAGAGCACAATGGGAAAGCACTGAGCGGGCATAATGATGAGGATACAGATATGGACATGGAAAATAATTTTAATGATGACATTGTATATAGAATAATTATATACAGTGCTCACTTGCATCACTGATGATTAAGAGTTTTTTTGTGCTAATATTCTCTCTGAAACACAGACTCAGTGTAAATCTATGCATATGATATACATGTATTCCCTTTATACAAGGAGGCGGACTGACAATTATTGTATCTGCTATAATAAGAGATTGAGTTATTAGTTTTGAAACTGACAGATTGGAGATAACTTTTTTTGTAAGACAATTACTAGTTGCGCGCAGCAATTACAGACACTGATAATTGGTTTTTTATCGCGAATGGGATTCAGCACATTGAAAAATTAATTTAAACACATATTGAGGATTCAGAATTACTGAGTGAATTTCATTGAACTATTGATTTGGAGATACTGATAAATCTTAAGCACCAGGTTTATATATCCGAATTATTGATAATTTGATTGAACGAATATTTTACACAATTCCAGTGAGAAATCAGCATGCAATTCCACTGAGGTGTTATAGTGCATTATACATGTTGAGGTAATTTAAATATAACAATTCTTAAACCTCAAATTGACCTGTGAAGTGATTGATTTACCAGGCAAATAATTCATATCATACCTGATACACAGCTCACTTGAAGAGATACACTTGCTTAGAGTTGACTTGATAATCATACTTGTTGATTGAATAATATATATACATGTATAATATAAATTCTCCAAGGGAGGTAGTCCCAATTCTGTCACTTGGATTATTATATTCTACAGCTCAAGAGAATCACATTTGTATGTCCACAAGAGGAAATAAACCATTGAGTGCATAGGTCCTGAGTGCTATCATTATGTTTCACATAGAACATAGAACCAAAGTACACTAGTTTACATAATTAATTGATCGAATACAGGAAGTTATATACACTTATATTATTTAGACCAAAACATTCAGTATCAGAAGTTATCTTCTCTGAAAATTGACGGGAGAAGACAACTATTAAATAGTGTGACAGATGGACAGATATTACATGAGGACAAAAGTTATCTTATCTGAATTGATTGGATGTTAACAGGAGAAGATAATTACAAATTACACAGTTCATTACAAGAACCACTATATACAAACACAATTCATTCAATATATATATTACACATTGTCATTAGTATAATGCTAAACACACAACTGACATAATAAATACCCATTACATAATACATATACAATACTTTATATACACAATATACTCAACAATTCATTTCCCTCAGTGACAATATGAGAGGGAACCAATTGACTTGTCAAACTGTCTTTGTTACATTACAATGTGGGTTGGATTACAGTCAAAAGCTGATTTTTATGATAGGATACATATACATAATTATGCATGAGAATATAATTCTCACCAATTGGAAATTAATTATTACTAGCTATTCACAGACATTGGATATATAAAGTAATGAAGATAGCATTTAGTAATCATGGTTCTTCCTCTGAGATGAGGCCAACCATTAACTATTTGAAAATTTAATTTAAGGAGTACAAGACGTTATTGGCTAGTCATCATGTAAATTTATTTGGTTAAAGAAATAAAAAAGAGTAATATAAATTTGTTGAATAAATGGCTATGCTTGGAGATAGTGCGATATCAGAATCGTTATAAAAGACAAGAGATTGTCATCATTGTCATCACAAAATATTCCAAATGGATGTTAACATTTTTTTCACTGTGTTGTAGGAGTTTGATGGTCTTTTTCATCATCCGTGATTAGTTTCTAACTAGAAGAATAACGTTGTTCAATATAATAGTTATACATATTTATTATATTGCTAATATTACAGTAATATTAGTACAAAGTCTTGGAACTATCAGCAATTGTAGAATAATAAATGTTGTTCATACAGTAGTTAGCATCATCTACATGACATGTAGATGAGGTTCACTACATGTACATTGTATAGATGGTATGCAGCCCTTACACGAGTAGTATTTGATATTCCAAATAATTCTATCCTAATAGTTAGATGTGATTTGTTCCATCTCTCAGAAGGTACACTGTGATGCACATACAGTGTAATACTTTAAATATTATACTTCTGTATTATATCATGCTATAACTGTGACAAAGTAATTGGTGTGCAAATCCAACAGTGTATTGTGGATTTTACTTCTGGTTTTTCGAGACTCTCCAAGGCAGCCGTGTACGTCACATAAAGGTTCTCGGCTTATACAGGTTCTTGTTATCTCTTCTGTAACGTAATGGGTAATGGGTACCCAGGGCGACCAACGTGACCAATAATCATTCTCTGGAACATGCAAATACAAGTAAATTATACTATTTCTAGCAGCAGTAAGGCAAAGCGAGAAGTTGTGCTCACTTAGGTTCTTATTCGTCTACTAGCAGCCTCTGTTTACATATACAGAATAGTGAACCAATAGAATGATTGTTAAATAAATACACTTGTACAAAATAGGCTGTAGTTAGGTGGAGATTCCAGGTAATCATAAGACAATTTAACTGAAAAATTGACCACATGTACTATACTAAACAGTTTCACTTTGCATGATTAAATAGAAACTAACCCATTGTTCAATAATGGAAGTATGCTACATGTAGACTGCAAGCGACTAGTAGGGCAAATTCTTTGCCTACAGGTCATTGATGCCATAATCTAAGGCCAATGCTTGCCTACCTGCATTGCGATGCCTTTGACTATTTTCCTGTCAGAGAGCACTGTGTAATTCACCTACAGGTAGAAAAGATGGATACATTAATAATGTCCACCACCAGTATGTACATGGAGTATACAATGTACATGTATACTATTGTATCCACAAATTCGTATATTGCATTATGTACCAAAGATAATATTATACAACATGTAAGAACAAAAGCTAGTTTGCAAAAGGGCACTAACTGCTAGTCTACTAACATGGCTGAGACGGAAACAAATTTCGTTTAGGTTGCTCCATGTACATGCAGTTTGATAGATATAACTAAGGGACAAGAAACATGTTTATAAATGCATCACTGTGCAGTGTACTAAACACTTATAACACATCTAACTTGTATATATACATGTATACTCAATCTGCATACAGTGTACTGTTTCGGTGTTTAACACCTCATCAGTGCAGCTCAGAGATATGCCTGGGAGAACACCTTAGCAATACTGTATATTTACAGCAAAGCGTATTTAAAAGGTGTGAAATCCACTGAACCAAAGTTCTCAAGCTGCCAGAGACAGCGAGAATTGCGTAATGCAACCAGTTCAGTGTATCTCCCAGGTAAAGTGCTCAAGAAATTGGTATATACAAATGTACATATACATATACATGGCTATGCTCAGTGTACTCTAGTTATACATGTAATTATATGGTTGTGCGCAACGCAGACATTTTTTGATAAATATTTTCTCAACATACAATGTAACATGGTGCTGTTACTTGAGGAACACATGGACCAAAGAGCCAGGGCAGTGGCTGTCATGTGCTTGTAGCTGAGATTAGAGTATGGCTTAGTTTGACTGAGTTACAAAATTTCAATCAATGTTACAAGTATTTGGTATTAGATCATGCAATGTAATGCAAATACATGTATACCCCTAAAATAATAACAGTATTAGGACAACAACACCTGTACTAGTATTAGTGAGAGCTAATAGTTATACTTACCTGTAGATCTGTTGTACTTCAAGCTCCCCCACACCACTTGTACAACATACTACTGCACAGGTACCTCTCTCTCCAGGATTTCCTATGGCTATAGTGAAACTTCCAGCTCACTGAAGTTAGTTATATTGTAATGGTTTCTGTGATTTGGTGCGGTCGTCCTTGGACGACTATCGACCCAGAAATGAAGTGCCTATGAGTGGTAATAGGACTTCGCATTACATGAAAGATCGAGCGGTCTCAGTAGCCCAAATACTACCAAAGACGACCCATCTGATCTCAAGTCCGACCTTCAGACTATACAGTGAAAGAGAGTAGTTCAACCTAGTAGGCGGTTCGCAAAGCGAATGACCTAGTAAAAGGAAGAGAAAGTCCCTGTATCAAGTATAGATGTGTCTTTATTGAAAGCCAAGTGTAGACTGAGACAATGAACAGTAAAACAGTGCCCTTTATATAGTATAAGGACTTCCGGCCGACGTGACGTCGGGAAAAGACGACGTGTGGTCGTCCGGAAGTTGCGCAACAAGATGGCCGCCGGAAGCCCGACGGCCGACCCAAAATAGGTCGGGTTCTACAAAAGTTGCTTATAATGGTCCAATTCATGTACAAAATGAATATCAATGGATTCTGAGAGGTCGGGCCTCTGTACATGGGTATAAAAGGCATTAAAAGACTTAGAAATAATCATACAATCATATATAACAATATAAGAGTAAAGTACAAGCAGATATATACATGTATGCACGCAATAATGAGTGTCAGATGTAAGATACGACTGGGCGTACCATCACATAGCCCCCTCACACTAGGTCATGGGTGTCTCTAGTGTCAAGTTAAGAAGGGTACGGTACAGTGTAGATTCTCTGGATACTATATCCAAGTCTGCTTGTACAAGCTGGAGTTGTCGGGGGTGGTTTAGATGCTGGTTGGCTAGTTCACGAAGAGCTATTTCTCGAGCATAGAGAGGTTCCAGATGTCGGCGTAGAGTGTCTCCCACCTGTTGACGGCTGGCAAGGTAGTGAATCCGTGGCTTGAGTTCAGCAAGTTGTTGCATGAACGACGGATCCGGAGATGCAGGACGTGTGGCATTCGGCTGAGTTAGTACAGGAGATGCAGGAGGTGGGGACTGGACGGCAGGAGAGTCTGGGGTGGCTCGGAGTAGGTCCCTGGCAGGTGTATAAGGAGAGCGGTGCGGTGAGACCTCTAGTGTGGGCCTGGACTGCAGTGGCTCGATCAGTAGAGTCGGAGAAGCTGTACAAGAAGCTGCACATGAGACCTTGGGTGGAGAGCCTTCGTAGAGAGGGCCTGACTGAGGAGCAGGCATACTCTTCCTTGGAGCAGGCCTTGTCTTCCAAGAGGGTAGACGTCCGCGTCGGCCAGGGGGGCCGACACTTACTGCGGAGGTACTAGCAGGAGGTCGCCAGGGAGAAGGTCCAGCAGGAGTGGTAGGCGACGAGGAAGAGGAGGAGGTAGCATCAGAAGGTGCGGAGTCGGGGGTATGTTCTGGAGATGGGCTGTGCCGTCTCTTGGGAGGTCGCTTCCTTGTGGAGGAGGAGCTAGGCAAATAGACTGGTTTATTTGTCCCCGACTATCCGTCCATAGTAGGACGACATGGTAGAAATGGTGGGGGATCCTTTACGCCCCACCATTCCATGAGGGCCCCATAGCTGGGCCCGTCCGTGAGGAAGAGACGTTTCCCACAGATACTGGATCTCCGACTGAAGTGATGGCCTAGAGCATCACGGCTAACTGAGCTGCGTCCGCAGCGACAGTAGAAGCGGGCAAAGTGCTGCCAAATGTGAATGTTCAGTCTCTTGAGGGTGCCGGAGAAGCCACACTTTGCACATTTGAGGTTAGGTTGGCTCCTTCTAGCCAAGTCGTCTCGGGCTTGTTGAGTGAAGGTACTAATCCATGGCTTAGTGGCTCCGGAATGCTGGGACGACTCTATGGGCAGCTTGTCAGTGAGTTTGTGCAGCTTAATTGTAGCTAACTTCAGGGTAGAGGTAACAGGAGGTGGAGTGGGTGGAGGCGTGCCGTCTGGCGTGAGCGTCTTCCGTAGAGGAGATGCATCTACAACACATAATTCATCTGATGTGTATCCTCCGCCTTCTAACTCATGCTCTTTCCTGTGAGAATGTTCAGGGGAATTCTCCTCTGTCCCGACTGGTCTATGCCGAGTGGGGAGGGAGAGAGAATTCATGCCTGACAGTCTCACAGGTGTTGATTGTACCTCTAATTCTGATTCGGTCCTTACTGGTAACACTGAGATTTGCTTACCTTCAGCTGTGAAGACAGGCTGGTTGGAGTGATCCATACTAGAAGGAGTAGCCGTCTCGTCTGCACGAGAATGAGAAAGGATACGAGTGCTGCTATTAGCTTCACCAGTGACACGAGGAGTGCAGAAGTTGCCACATGTAGGGATACATGTGCTTCGGTGAAGTGCTGGACGAGAAAGGACTACTCGTCTGTGAGCTGTCGTATTTATACTAGCCGAGGGATGAGCAATTGGCTCAATTGTAGGCAATGCCTCAGGCACATTTTCTTTGTTCGACTCGTCAAATAAGCGCGGGAACACGGCAATAGTTGCCTTCGATTGCTTCTTATCCGCTTTAGGGGACTTCGAGAGTTCGGCAATCTGTATTTTCGGCTGAAACTGTTCGGCAATGCTAGATTCCGTACAAGAGCGTTTTGCTTCGTGTACTTGAACTGCTGGCAGTATAAACTGTATCTCCGTCGTTGGGATTATGTCTTGAGGTTCGGCTACGCGACATTTCGCGTCCTCTGGATCAGGTCGGGCTGTTGAAACTTGAACATTCTTCGAGAGGTTCAGAGGTAGCTCTCCGGTTTGGTCCAGCACGGTTTGCTCCGTGTCGATCCTCAGGCCGCGGACTTGGACTGTAGTGTCTGGCAGTTCTACACACGATAAGTCGTCCGTCGGGGCATACTGAATTTGGGCGGGAATCAATTGCTGATTAGTGTCGGGTCTGGACGTGGCCAGATCCTGTTGATCCTTCTGAGTTGAGGATAGGTCGGGTTTACCTTGTGAGGTTTGGTCCGACGGGGCGGGACATGTGAATCGTCCTTTCAGCCTTGGGGGGTGATCTGTGGTCACTTTGGATGTGTCCGGCTTTGAGTGGAGTCGTTTCTTGCCTGCTGTTGGCCTAGTGGGTATAGGTTCGTCCACTGTGACGGGCGTAGGTGACGCCGTCGGCCTGGAGTGTGATGGGCTAGTTACCCGTGGGGTTTTCTGTTTGGAGTGGCTACTCTTGACTTTAGGCTTAGTGGGTATAGGTTCTTCCACTAGAACGGGTTCTGATGTGTCCGTCGGCCTCAGTGGACGACCATTGTGGTTTGGTCCACTCTTCTTGGGTTTGGCCGCAGTAGGAATGGGTTCATCTACTGGGACGGGTTCTGATGTATCCGTCGGCCTTTGTGGACGACCAATGTGGGGTGGTCCACCTTCTCCTTGCTGGGCTCCAGTAGGAATGGGTTCGTCTACTGGGACGGGTCCTGGTGTGTCCGTCGGCCTCTGTGGACGACCATTGTGGTTGAGTCCACCTTCTCCTGGGTTGTTGTCTGTGTCGGCTACAGTAGGAATGGGGTCGTCCACTGGGACGGGCTCCGGTGTGACCGTTGGTCCGTCATCTGCGCCTTGACATTTCTGTAGGAGGGTATGTAGGGCTTTCCGTAGGAGGTCGGCGGGAAGCTCTTCTTGCGGTTTTGGAGGGCTGGCCTTGTCATCCTTGTTACTCCGGAAGGCCATTCCGGCTTCCAGTGCTTCCTCCATATCATCGGGCTGTAACCATGTATAGTACCAGCGTAGGCCGTGGTCGTGGACTGTGAGGCAGAACTTCTCTACAGCCCATTCGTCCAAAAATGCAGGGGGTGCTCCTTCAAAGGCTGTTGCCATCAGTCTACGGATGAGAGCTGCATAGTCTCTGAGTGACGTGTGGGCTGGCTGTTCCAGTATGGACAGCTTCCATCGGGCTTCTTTGGCAGATAGTCCATATTGCTCCCTCAGTCGGGAAAATATCTCTTCGACTGATCGGGGTCGACCGCATTCTTGTGCGGGCCCGTGTAGGGCGGCTCTAAGCCGTATGAGGCGTGCTCTGTCATTCCAGTTGCAACGCTCTGCCATAGCGGTGAAGTCTTCTATGAAGAGTTCGACGTCCTCTTGTCCGTTGTAGCTGAGTGTTTTGAGGTCCTGCTCGGCTTGGTACATCACCTGCTGGAGCAGGTTCCTTATTTGGTCCATGTCGGTAGGGTGTCGGGTAGTGAGTAAAACTGCTTTGGTTTGTTAGGCCGTGTCGGCCTAATGGTCGTACTGAGTACCGTCAATCTGTTCTGGATCCGAGGTCGGTCTTTGATTGAAGATCCGGCGTAGGTCGGGCTACATCCAGCGGAACCACGAGAATTATGGGTGCACTTTAGCGTTTGTCACCTTCTCGTATCCAAGGTTCCCGGGTCCGAGTCCTAAATCGCCGTAGAAGTATTGAAGAATGAGGTCGGTCGGTCACCCGAGGCCGAGGTCACCTTCCTTCGCTTCGTATCGTAAGAGTACGACCTTAGAATCCCACCGCTGCCACCAATGTAATGGTTTCTGTGATTTGGTGCGGTCGTCCTTGGACGACTATCGACCCAGAAATGAAGTGCCTATGAGTGGTAATAGGACTTCGCATTACATGAAAGATCGAGCGGTCTCAGTAGCCCAAATACTACCAAAGACGACCCATCTGATCTCAAGTCCGACCTTCAGACTATACAGTGAAAGAGAGTAGTTCAACCTAGTAGGCGGTTCGCAAAGCGAATGACCTAGTAAAAGGAAGAGAAAGTCCCTGTATCAAGTATAGATGTGTCTTTATTGAAAGCCAAGTGTAGACTGAGACAATGAACAGTAAAACAGTGCCCTTTATATAGTATAAGGACTTCCGGCCGACGTGACGTCGGGAAAAGACGACGTGTGGTCGTCCGGAAGTTGCGCAACAAGATGGCCGCCGGAAGCCCGACGGCCGACCCAAAATAGGTCGGGTTCTACAAAAGTTGCTTATAATGGTCCAATTCATGTACAAAATGAATATCAATGGATTCTGAGAGGTCGGGCCTCTGTACATGGGTATAAAAGGCATTAAAAGACTTAGAAATAATCATACAATCATATATAACAATATAAGAGTAAAGTACAAGCAGATATATACATGTATGCACGCAATAATGAGTGTCAGATGTAAGATACGACTGGGCGTACCATCACAATATTACATTAACTGTATACATTTCATAAGCTAGTACTTTTCCATAAGGAAACCACAGGAAGTAAGGTATGTGTGCTTTAAGCAAATGTGATATTGATAGCTGCCTTTGTTTAGATTATCTAAGTTGAACATACCTTATCTAACAATTAATGACAGTAGTGAAACTGCTGGGGATTTCCTCTTTCCAAGTATTGTGCATAGGCGCTGCAGCTACTAGTATTTACAATGCTATTGGTTGTAATGACAGTTTGTCCTCTCTTTGACTCTTCTTACTTTTAAGCAGTTACCTGCAGGTTACCCCTAGAAGTATGAGAAGACAACCCCTGCCTGTGACTAGTGGGTGCAGTGCTGACTTGAGCAAAATATTCAGCTAAAATGTGTTGGCATTAGGCTGACAGGATTTGGTGTTGAAATGAGACAGTAGAGGAGGTACTAGTACATGTATGATATTATAAATTCTACCCAACATGTTACAGACCTACCAACCAACGAAATGAAATGGCAGAGATTATGGGAATTACATGTATTGTATCTGTGGTGGGTATATCAGAAGGCCCACGCAGCCAAGAATCCAACAACTACCAGTGAGTCAACTATAGGTGTGACTGTACCAACGACGGGAAAACAACTCCTGGATTTGCGGCCGACGATATGATCAACTCTACCACTGAAATATACATGTACATCATGACTGTATAATTGGGTAGGTATTTCAGTTTGCTGCAGCACTTTGATTTTTACTGAAGATTCCAATTCAGGCACAACCACTATACCAACGTCAATCAGGATCACTGATATACGTGTAATGTTAGTTCACTTTAGAATTCTATCAATTATAGTACTCATCATTTCATTCAATACTCTAGCCTACTTTTGCCCACCACAATAAATACTGATTTTAGAATGTATGTCTGGGCTGTTATATTCACCAAATCATAGTTACAATGTACATATATATAAAGTAATGGAGATTGTATTTAGTAATCATGGTTCTTTCTCTGAGATGAGGTCAACCATTAACTATTTGAAAATTTACTTTGAGGTGCACAAGACGTTGTTGGCTAGTCATCATGCGAATTTATTTGGGTTGAAGAAATAAAAAAAGAGTAATATGAATCTGTTGAATAAATGACTATGCTTGGAAATAGTGCGAGATCAGAATCATTATAACAGACGAGAGATTATCATCCTTGAAAGGGAACAGAATATTCCAAATAGATGTTCAAATTGTCTTCACTGTGTTGTAGGAGTATGTTAGGCATTTCGGTTCAAATTTGATTGTCTTTTTCATCATCTGTGATTAGCGTCTAACTAGAAGAATAAGTAGTAAGAAGTACAATATAATATAGTTATACGCATTAAATGCGTATTATTATACTGCTAATGTTACAGTATAGTACACAGTCTTGAAACTATCAGGAATTGTAGAATAATATATGTTGTCCATACAGTAGTTAGCATCATCATGACATGTAGATGAGGTTAACTACATGTACATTGTATAGATGACATGCAGCCCTTACACCGGTAGTGTTTGAGATTCCAAATAATTCTATCCTAATAGTTACATGTAGATGTGATTTGTTCCATCTCTCAGAAGGTACACTGTGATACACATAGCATTGTAATACATTCAATATTATACTTCTATAGTATAACTGTAACAACGTAATTGGTGTACACATCCAACAGTGTGTTATGGATCTTACCTCTGGTTTTTCGAGACTCTCCAAGGCAGCTATGTACGTCACATAAAGGTTCTTGACTTATACATTTTCTTGTTCTCTCTTCTGTAACGTAAGGGGTAATGGGTACCCAGGGTGACCAACGTGACCAATAACCGTTCTCTGAAACATGCAAATACAAGTAAATTATACTATTTCTAGCAGCGGCAAGGCAAAGCGAGGAGTTGTGCTCACTTAGGTTCTTATTCGTGCAATAGCAGCCTCTGTTTACATATACAGAATAGTGAACCAATAGAATGATTGTTATACACTTGTACAAAATAGGCTGTAGTTAGGTGGAGATCCCAGGTAATCATAAGACAATTTAACTGAAAGATTGACCACGTGTACATGTATATTTAGAGAATCTGCCTAGTAATTTCTCACTACTACTCTAAAACCTTTGTTATAATGTATATACAATGTATATCATATACATTGTATATACATTATAACAAAGGTTATAATATGTACATGAAGTATCACTTGCCACCGTCTTACCAGCGTCACATTGTATGTCACAATATTTTGTCATGCTAGTAGAACCATTACAAGTACCAGGGTATGGGTGACAACTTCTAGTTCTGTTCTGGTGTCTATTTTCGTTGCAACTGGACCAATGTTCCCATCCATTCCAACTTCCGATTACTGTGTTAATAGACAACTGTGATTTTTTATTGCAGACAGACAAATGAAAAAATCATTTTGATTCAATTTTCTAAAATATTAAGCCCCAAATTTATGGCAGTAGGAATTTAAAAATATAACATAATGTTCTTAGTGTCTACTTACCTACTTTTCCTGCTACCATGTGTCCTGCATAAAAATAAAATAAATGGAGACCCGTTATTGGAACAGACAACATCACGGCATAATATTTCAATAATGCAGTTTATACATGTCTTTGCACTACCTTTACATTTAATGCATATAAATAGAATAGACCGTGTATTAATATGCTGCAGCTAATATGATCTGCATTTTTCTCCAATAGTTTGTTTGTCACCCATTTATGGATGAGATACATCTAAATACAACTAGTACTTGCACTTCATGCAGAATAGAAGAGCTGTATAACATAATGCATTAAATAAAGACGAGACGCTTACCTGTGATACCTGCCATTAACAGAATGACAACGACATTTGCATCTGCAAATTGAATTACAGTTGTTAAATCAGATTGACACAGGAAATATAATATAGCATTCGGCACTAAGGTAGGTAGACATTAGCAACATTTATAACTACTGGATGCTAATAAATGCAATCATGAATAAATTACATTTTAGTTTGAAAATTGCTATGTTTAACTATAATTGCAATGTCAGTAAGAGGCTATAACTTCAAGGTTGGCTACCTTAAAGTTTAGGCAACTCTCAAGCCCATGTACATGTATCTATTAGATTTTAGAAATATCATGCATCAAGTGCTCATTGAGTTTTTAAACGTGATTAAATTGTATAGTTACTACTACTAAGGGCTTCATACAATTAGTGGTAACACTATCACAAATGTAGAATGCTGAGCCCAAACGAGTTGCTCTATCTAAGTGGCAGTTAAATCATAGGTGGTTTTAAACTAGCTATTCCATTTAATAGTAACTCCAAACAAGCAATTACAATATTGCACATCTACATTGTACATGTAAATTCTGTTAATTGGATGATGAAATGCTGTTTGTTACATACTGCAGTTATTTTTTTTGAAATATCCGCAAGGCATTATATCTGATAATTTAAATCAAATGCATTCTAAGCATTTTCTATGAAAAATACGTCTGAAAATCATTTAAAGCTTTCCTAGACTGATGGTTAAACTGTACTACTTACTCATTCTGAAGACAGTGTTGATCTGTAGGAAACTGTAGTAGAAGTGAGTAGTGAATACATTGTATACTCTGGTTTATATACTCTTTTACTTTGGTTGGTTTAAGTTAGGAAGGGCATTCAACCTTATGATGCTTCTGTGCTACTTCAGTAACTTTGCTATTGGTGAAGTGCCTTCTCCACCCCAAATTAGAAAAATTGCAGGTCTCTTTAGATATTGACTCTGGGATTAATAGTTGGAAGTAAAATTTGGTAAGTTTTTTTTACTTGGAACTTGAGATAATTTCTTAACTGCAAAATCTAAGCCAACAGCTAGTAAAAAATGCTGCTCCACCTCACAATCAGTTCCATATATTACCTGGAGATTAGGTTTAACAATGAACATATCAGTCATTTACGTACAGCTTTATTTCATCACATGAGTTAGCTACCATTGTTACCAATATAATGGTAATCTAATGAACTAGGAAGTATACAGTAGCACAGCACTTATTAGGCATTGTGTACTTGAATGTATTGGGTAGTGAATGATATTGTTTACTCAATTAACAATACAGCATGTAGATATAGAGATACTCATGTAGATATTGATATTAATATTGAAACTGACATGTAGCACAAGTTCCCAATACAATGTAGTTAGAAAGCATGATCGTTTTCTGTACACTTATTAGGTCAGATGAATTAAAATGAGTTGATAACGATGAAAAATAATTGAAAAAGTAGCGGTTTGCTTGACCTTCGTCAAAGTCATCAATGCTCAATGGTTTTTGTTATTATGCACCTCTACATTAGGTCATCTGGGGAGAGCAAGTTTCATTAAAAAACTAGAATTCTGACAAGTTCAAAGACTGTAGATTAAGCAGTATATTGCTGATTACTAGAGCCTGTGTGCCATCATAAATTAGATGGTTTTAACATGTTGAATTAACATACAATGCACATGACTGTATAACTAAAATACAGAATAATTGAGATTCTCCAGTTATGTGGTTACTTTATAGTATAGAAGGAGTGCATTGCTTATGCCAGTACATATTATGTACATTATGCACATTATTATTATGTTCGCTGTATTTAGACTGAGTTTTCAGCTGGTCCCTCATGTATAAATGAGCCTGCGTATTATTTGTGGGCAACCTGGAGCTTTTCTAGACAATGTTTTTGAAAACTATGAAATACGTAGGAGAGATAACATTCAAGGTTGCTGCCCCTTGATACAATGTATGTCACAAAACTATTTGAGACAGTTTTTTAAAGGATTTAACAATCACATATTTATCAAAAGAACATTTGTGTGCAAAGATATATCAATAACCTACATGTACAACGCACATTATTTGAGGTAAGACGCTCACGACTTAACAGGTAGCTTCAATTCTGCTCCCCAGTTTCAATAAATCCATATTTTATTGATTTACCATCGATGCCATCGCTGTTCTCCAAGAGTCCCACTGTCCATGTAATAGGGGTCGTAGATTGAATATATTTTTCACTCATCTTTTAAGTTCATCTCTGATTGGCTGCCCTTGGAGCCGTTGATATTAAGCTTAGAGAGATTTAATGTTGAAGATTATTTGCCTGAAAGAAAAGAAAAATAAATTTTACCCTTCATTTTTTCTTTCTTTTGGACAGATATCAAACTTTCTCCCCTCTTGAGATAGTTACTAGATTGTCAATGCTCTGCTGGAGTCATTCCATCACCTGCATACCATAATGTCCGTAGCGCATACATCTACATGCACAGCATATTATTTTTCCATGGTGCTATGTAATAATATACACTTGTAACAATAGGTGAGGAACATTGCTTAGTCTATAGCAAATAATATGTAGCAGCACAATAATGAAGGGCAATAGATTGCTGATCATGGGTTAGTTGGGAACTTGCTTACAAAATTGGAGTTGTGCACACATGGTGTAATAAATAAGGGTAGACAATCACTGCAATAAGTTAAACCATGTTGGTAAGGATATTAGAAGTCTACATAGTAGCTTCAACTAGATACCTTATATGCTTGATTCTGATTTTGCATTATTTTGTAAATTAGTTTAGCAAACCGAAATGTCTAGATAACACGTATTTAGCCACATACATGTAGCATAGCTGTTGAGGTCTGATGAAATGAAAGAATATAAAAATGTAGCATCTTAATTCTGGTGGTCTACCACGATTTTATAACTGAAATTCCTATGACAGCTCACTCAATTTGCTATTAGCATGTGCTTTTAGTGATACCATCATAAAGTTTAGTAACTCTTGTGTCACAAAGGTCAAGGCCAGGATAGCAGCCGTTTCCTGCTTTTCTCTTCAACTCATGACTATTCTCACAAGGGCATCCCAAATACAAAGATTGACAAGGGAACTTTAGAAAGTTGTGTTTAACCAGCTAAGAAATTCCAGTTTCTAGAAGCTTTGCCAAATAATTCAAATATATGATTGGAGTACAAAATATGACGCGTGTAAAAATCAAATGCATAACATAAACTGGGCACAATAAAAAATATTTCATTAAATATTTAACTAAAGTTTCTTTCTTAGCTTGGTCAATCTTAATGCATTGACCTCTCCACTGTGTACACCTATCCTTTGTAACAATTATTTTACATCATGAGCCAACTACATTGTACACTGTAGATCTAAGTCATTCTCATATCAATGTCTATGATAGAACTTGTAATGAAATACCATAGTAATGTTGAACATTTACTCTCACAAAACTCTAGCTACATGTATACGTTGCGATGAACATATATAGCTAGTACAACAGCATGCCTAATAAACATCCTGTCCTAGTGTACTTATCGATAAATATCTCTGTCGACTTATTGCATGAGGCAAATGTTTGTATAATTTTTATCAATACTACGAATACGTTATAATACTATGTTCCCTAATTTCTGTGACCTAACCATGCAATGAATGTTGAGATTTGTAAAGTTTATTAGATCCGATGCAAACGTTGCAGATAATTATGCAATAAAACTTAAAAACGGTAACAGAATTATAACAAGTGAACAAAGTTTTTCTATAATTCAAATAATTTTAACAGTGACAATTAGTAGAAGTCCATTTGGTGCTTCAATTCCAAGTTGAGGGTCTGCTGGTCATCTCTGTCCACCAGACTTAGTAAAGTCCATCTGGAAGATTAACAACATTTAGATGTAGTATTTAACACACAGTGTACAGTACATATGTACAATATGCCATAATAAATGCTTAATAACACCCATGATCAATAGAAGATAGCACTGCAGTAAATGCTATTTGTGGTTATAATTGATCAAACTTGAGCCATACAAAAACTTGCAATGTCTAACTCTAATGATAGGGGTCACCAATTTAATAGAATGCTATATTCAGCAGGAAAACTGGTATACAAATATAACAGTTTAATGGTTCTTACATCTTCTGGTCTGTCTGGAAGCTCCATAGCATTGGCGTCCTCCACATGATGGTCGTGGGTTGGTACAGGTTCTGGTTCTCTCTTGTTGATTGGAATAGTGTCCACCAACAGTAGCCCAATGGGTCCAGTAAGACCAGTTTCCATTTACTGAAATGCGCAAAGATGATAAATATAATACAATTAATAGCAGCAGGAAGGCACATGTAGGGGTTGTCTTTGCATTGCTTCTTTCCTATGACACTGTAACCTACCCAGGCAGCAGCCCTGGTTTTTGTCAAATTGTCAAAATTAGATTCCGACAACATGTTAACACTGATGGAAAAGTTTTATGCAACATTTAGGCTATGTAAGCTGTGTGCTGCAGTCTAGTAGAGAGTTTAATAGTCCAAAACAGAGTTCAATTAAGCTTTCACCCGATGGAAACTCTGTCTGCTTTAACTAATGCTACTACCTGTATATTTTTATATAAATGTGGGGCAGCATTTTGTCACCCTCTTACTTTTACAGCAGGAGTAACAAGATCTGGTCTGAGAACTGGCACCATGGCAACCATAGCCTGAGGAACAACTTCTATATCTAGTCTGATATCCACTTCCACAAGGAGAACTGCAGCTGGACCATGCTCCCCATTGGCCCCATCTTCTGTATGCTGTATTTAAATAGGCAATGGTTAACAGTTCATCTTGAAGCACAAAGCGCCTGATTTTGATATTAATTATAAAACACTACGTGTAATATCTTTTTGTAAGTTTTAATATGAAACATTTAATATAATAATGTGTTTGGTGTCCACTCACATCCTGTGTGATGTCCAGAACCGTGTCCACCTTGTCCATATGCTCCTGCTGCAATGCATCCTGTAAAGAAACATTATAATATCTTGTTATAATTATATGTTATGGGACTTCTAGTCTAGTCGTGTGGGTGTATGGAAGCTACTGTATAACATTCATGAAAATATATAACAACCAGCCAATCCTATGCCCCTATTAAATCCATTCGTGTCATAGGCAGTGCCCGAGCGAATTACAATCGAATTGAAAAATTAGATAATATTACGACAACTTACATGTACATGTAGTTTAAATAGTTTAATTTAGTTAAATAACTTGACCCAGCATCATTTTGTATAACAGAAAATTAGTAAAAAAATGCATGAAATTTAGGGTTGGTATAGCCAACATTTACACCAACAGTATTATTAATATTATTATTATATTTCATGTTATTGCAATAATAAATTGCAATGGCTATGTGAATTACCGCATAGTAGAGTAATTGAAATCCATTGCAATAGCTGAGTGAAGATCTACCAATCCACTAAACACAAATAATCGAAGTTACTTGATTTACCCTATGCTATTATAAAAGGCAGGCAACAACACTAGACTAACTTCCTGCTACCATTAGTTGATGGATATTATTACGTAAATACCTGATACTTACCAATGATGCTTGCCAGTACTAAAACGACAATGACTTTGGAATCTACAAACATAAATAAAATGGGTAAATCAAACCAGCTCAAAAACACAATTACTGCACATATTTTTATTCTCGGCATTCAGATTGATAGCGCTTATTCTAGCTAAACTGCTACCTTTGTATAAGTAATTTACCATTAGTGATGCTAGTTAATGATTATTTATTGTATGTGTGTAACTTAGCAACCTCAACAATATGGTTGGAAATTTACAGAAAATCCACCATGATAAAAAATAATTGCATTTCAAATGTAGAATGAGATTTAAAATTTTGCAGCATTACAAGTATTTATACTTACTCATTCTCAGGACAGTGTTGATCTGTAGGAGACTGTAGTAGAAGTGAATACTGAATACATTGTAAACTCTGGTTTATATACTCTTTGACTCTGGTTGATTCTATTTATGGAACTTCCTTTTACTCGGTGACTCTGGTTGGTTCAACTTATAGAACATCCTAGTGAGTCAGTAATTACACAGTACAATTGTATATGCATGCATATAACCTAGAAGAGGAGGTATTCCACATTCTACTTGGCACATCATTACAAAGCAATTTATCATTACATTGACTGATTTGCCACGGGTTACACCACTTCCATGTATATGACAGGCTAAGCAGGTGATACAACTGTGTCTTTACAAGTATGGCGCTATGACATGGCAAGCAGTCTGCAATTATAGTGCATAATATGAATACATTAGTATCAGTAAACTTCAAACAAGGTTTGTCGACTGACCATGACTTCTAGAATTGGTCAATAGATGCTGTCACAAAGAGCTGAAATCATTTAAACCCGATGACGTTTGAATCGCTAAGGGAAGCAGTGGCACTTTCATGCTGATTATGTATTGAACGTCATTCAGACTTTATCCGTTTGGGCAAATATATGAATGTCGCGCTTTCTTGCTTTGTCAGCTAGCAAGCTATATATTTATGGGAAAACATACTTATATTTACATAAAATCTTGATTTGTATTAAGTTGTAGATACATGTAATACACGATCATTTTTGCATATTCTAATCGGTTGAAACAGCTAGACAAAATTGATTAGAAAGAACACTCTACACTAGTTGCTTACTTTATTCCTAGAGAAATGTCAAATATCACTCCAAATGGGGAAGAAATAGCGTCCACAGCAAATTCCGGCCACGCTAAACGAGATACAATAATTTGTTTTCCATGCAGAGATGTACACTTTTTTGTTTGTCACTATCGTGGTGTAGAACTTCACTCTTGTATTCATTTCTATTCTACCAGCCTGAACGCTCTTTTTCTGCAACATGAGCATACAATATGTACTTTTGTACGTTTGTGAGAGAGAAAAAAACAATCATCCAATCAATCAAATCATTCATCCAATAACTCAGATCAAGTAGAGAAAGTTAACACTGGGAAGTGAGTGATTGTTTTTTAGCTGCGATAATGTTACTAAGTAGATGTACGATCATCTCTCCTATCTACTGCTGTAGATTGACCTGTATGATATCTACTGTAACTATAACTTGTCGATGACTGGTACCAATAAACTCCTGCTTCTAAAACTAAAGAGTGTGCATCCCAAGTTTTAGCAATTATCCGAAACCATTACGACTGTGTTCTTTGATGTTAAGTATGGTCAGGCTACGCACTGTGTAAATCAATAATGTGGAAGCCAGTGTGAACTGGTACAGTGGTAGGCCATACGTGTAGTACCACCACGGCTTCTTCATATCCGATAAATAGATGATAAACGAGTCAGAGAGGAAGACCAATTTTGAGTCCCTGCTGCCAAAAATGCATACATGGGTTTTTGGATGCATACGATTATTTACAAGTGACAAGTACATGCATGTATTGTATTGCATGTACAAGTCTTTCTTCATTTTTGGAATGAAACCAGACAAGCAAAAAGTTCAGAAATGTCTCATAATGTTTGGTCACTTCCACATCTCAGTCCTATATCATGTTCAAGGACTGGTGATGCACTGAGCTGTATTTAGATTTGCTTAATACTTAGAGCTGAAGACACTATAATCTAACTGAATCATGCGATGTTATCGTTAAGCTATGTCATCTGATTGTATGTTTGGCGATAATGTAGATCTCCATCATAAATACTGTATACTGTAAGATACACCAATTATATACATATATTAATTTGCATTTAAATGCATATTGTTATATACAGTGTAGCCACAATCATATTGTTATACTAATCCATCCATCCTTTCCACGTTTGAGAGGAATGTACAGGAGATTGACACATAGTTATAATAATATTCTATCGTGACAAAATATAAGCACACGGTATATACATTGTACATTGGCATGAGGAAGGAACTCAACTATTAAATACTTTCCCAATGTAGATCAATTGTCCTACAATACACACGATGGACTACCATGTTTTTTGTCGATTTGCCTGATTTGATTAATGAAGATTTAACTGGCATCTATTTGCAAAAAAAGGTATGAATGATATAGCCGTTTCTCAGTATTAAGCCCTTTGAAAATCTAGCCTCTGTTCTGCAGAAGTACCATTGTTTCATTTCGGGTGCTCGATCACCTCCACATTAGGTTTTACAATGAAAAGAATGATCACCTCAAAAATAAAACTCTGTCAAAACCAAAAAGATGTAGATTTGACTTGTGCCCCAAGAAGTTGTCTGCGACCAAACTTAAATTCAAAATATTACCTATTTTAATTAATAATGAAATACTGAACAGACACAGTTGAATGTAAACATCCCTATCTGTGGGAACCCAATTGATAAAACTCTAAATAAATATTTCAAAGCTGCACAGCTTGATTTACATTATATATTTATAATATTACATGCTCTAATAAAGAACAATAGCATTAGTTTTTTATTTATCATTGCATTCAGTGGAGTTCAGAAGACATTAGTGCAAAAAGACATTTTCATGCACTCCAATGATAATAATAATAATTTTAAGCACAATAATACTTGTGGTATGCAATATCATTAATAAAAAATCTAAATTTATGACAATCTACATTAATTTCGAGAAACCAAATATGGTTCCCTGGAAGTAATTTGCATATGCCAAAAATACCCACCTAGCCATTGTATTCATCAGTCACTAGCTACTGCATGGTACCAGTTGGCAGTAATTACATGTACATATAAAACATAAAATTATAATTGGACAACCTTATCATCACTTGAAGGGTTACATTTCTAGCTTGGCCCATCCCTCAATAAATAATAGATAACTATGAAGGTTGATTCACCACCTGTAGGTTGTACATCATATTTTTAGCAATGTATGTGGGGGCAGTATTGAGAGGACCATCCATTAATTACAGTTCACCATTAATTTTAAACCTAATTGCAAAGTGATTATGTGGGCATACAACAATTATTATGCAAGTCTGTTAGGCCACGCACTGTAGAGTAGGAAATCAACAAATTACAAGAATTTTTGTATTGTGTCAGCACACGGCGGTCACCGGATAGTATTAGTTTATCAAATTTCTCACATTTGACAAAGGAATAACTACTGTCTGTGGACCAATCCACATATCTTTCAGGCAGTGTTAGCTACTTATCCATAGTTAAACAAGGTTTGGTTTTAGTTAATCTGGTATTTGTATCTTATTATGTAAACTAGTGCGCATTTCTAGTTTGTAGTGACATGGTATTAGTCAGCTACAGTGTATGTCTACTCATGCATTGTGAAACCAAACCTGTGATGCACTCTAATCCCCAACAACAAGTTTTTTTTGTTGAGTCTTTTTTCATGGAGTATTATTGTAACTATTTATGACTTAGCGATCCGTCCACGGATTGTAATAGAGTAATCACAGATTTTTATACTATTACCATGTACATACTTCATGAGTTAGATACCCAAACATCTTTTATATGCACGTAAATATTATTTATTTTCTATACATCTATGCAGCTCAAAATCTTTAAATACTCTATGCTTTACGGATAAATTAGTCAATTGGTATACAGTATATGCATGCAGATGAAAAAAGAACACAGTCTATGGACAAGGTGATATACCATCGAATCAAGGGCTGTGTAGAATGTGTACCATATTTAGACTGTGCACTTGGGAGTTAATGTCAGCCAAATTTAGAGCTATTGTAAATAGCAGTTGCATAGACTGTTTGTCGACAACACTGTAGTCTTATATTCTCTCCCACTCAAGGAAATTACATGAATTTCACAGAATGGTACAGAAGAATTCAACAATGGCCTTAAACTGCCAAAATCTGATAGGTTGATGGAATGGTTCCACTTCCTTTTAGAAGCTGCAGCATCAGATTTGGTGACAACTGGAGCAGGTACTTGTCTCTTTTTTTCCAGCAATTCCTTTACGCTAATGAGGAAACATGTTACCATTAATTGTATGTCAATGCTTCCTCTTTGTGAGATCAATAGGCTTCAGGCATATTTTTGTCTTATGCGCTTGCCATGTATGATTCAGGATAAGGTGATAATAATACTTAATATTAGTAAAAAGATGATTTCTCCTGATTGGATAAATGTACAATGGAGTTTATTATTGGTACCATATGTAATAACATGTAAATAAATAGTAGTACAATGCGGCAATACAATCATATTCATAGCTTGCAGTTAGTAACAAACTATATATATACATGTAAATGTATATGGGTTGGGCAGGCATATATTCATGAACAAAGCCATCTGAAAAATATGTACATCTAGATACAGTCATAGAAAAGAATTGTTTCTATTTGCTTAAGGTTTTTGTGACAGCAAACTCGTGTTCCTCGCATCTGTAGTTCAGGAGTTATCATCTCACTTTCTGGCTGATTTTACTCTCTTGCAATTGAACAACAATGAATTTTATGTTCACTGCATAAAATTGATTTCCGTAAAGTTGATAACTATTTGGAGATATTTATGTAACTTGATTTTCTTAAATCGTTTGACATCACTTTGTCTCTATGTCACAGCTTTGAGTGGAACTTTTTGGATGCCTAATTCCCATTACGGGTCTAATTTTCCAGTAAAGCCAATAGATTGAGATGCTCAGCTGGTGTTTATTCTGTATTCTACTTACTGAATTAACTGCATAAGTAATGCCATCAAATATTGTATTGAACAACAACCAGTCAGGTGAATTATTCATTTCACATGTTGATGTGACCCATTGAAGGGAGATAATTACTAATAAACTTACAGGCCTCTCTGTGTGTACTAGATGGTATGGTACAGTATAATTCACAAATAGTGGTTAGAATTTATTGCAGTGGTTCAATTGCGAGATTTTGTTCACAAATTTTTGAATCTTCATAGCAGCAATTTCATGTAAACATTGATATCACAAGACTGGACACCTGACGTCATGTCTTGATGGGGCAACTGGCTAGCACTAGCAACGGTGTGAGTATATCGAGTTTATTTCTGGTCAGCTACTACCAAAGTTTCCAATTGAGAGCTTTGTATGAGAATTCCAAAATTGTTGTAATAATACGGCAAGCCCATCTCACTCAAACAAGGCCTACAATGGTGCTATAAAAAACGTGTTTACAAATTGTGCTGGACTGACCACAAAGCTGTGTGTTTCAGCATTCATAAACCCAACGTCTACCTCTGGGATGCTGCAGTGAGCAATGAGGTTGGGCTAAAGGACAGAGATGGCAATATATAATACCCCACCACCACACACTCTCCCAGTCCCAGTAGGTATACATGTAGTGTAACACTCTAATCAATGCTGTATGAAGCATGGTGAACTTGCCTCTACAAGTAGTGTTACAGTATAATGTAATGCATTTCCTCCTATCAAAAGTAAAGTATGTTAAATAATGGAAGTGGTGTCGCCAGTCACCTATCAATCAATGTAATGATAGAGTTCTTTGTAATTATTCATCAAGTAGGATGTTTTACACCTCCACTTTGACGGCATGCATTAATTATATACATGTAGGGTAGATCATGCAGATTAGGTACATAATATCATAGTTGGCATTCGTTAATATACTGAGTGTTTCACAAGGAAGTTCCATAAATAGAATCAACCGAAGTCAAAGAGTATATAAAGCAGAGTTTGCAATGTATTCAGTACTCACTTCTACCACAGTCTTCTACAGGTCAACACTGTCTTTAGAATGAGTAAGTAGCACAGTTTCACTATCTAGTAACATTGTAGCAGGGTTTAGACATCATTCTATATTAGAAGTACGTAATTGGTTTATTGATTTTATCACCGAGCCATGTTATTTTGTATGGGATTTTATTTTCTGCAAAATTTTCAAATTATTAATTGAGCAGACAGGAACTCAGTTTTACACCTGCTCAGTAACTGTGCTCGGTGCTGTAGAGGCGCCTGAGTTCAAACCCCAGTTGCAAGGGCTTGTATTTTCATGGATGTGAATCAATTATCTTTTTGTTCAATAAAGAGTTCTACCAATATTTGACATTTTATACTAACTTTGGTGTAAAATTCAGTTTTTCCTGCTGATTTTATCAGCCCATTTTATTTTATGTTTGTAGATTCCAAAGTCATTGTCGTTTTAGTACTGGCAAGCATCATTGGTAAGTATCTGGTATTAATTCATGTAATAATATCCATCAACTAACAGTAGCAGGAAGTTAGTCTAGTGTTGCTACCTGCATTTTGTGATAGAATCGAATGGCTTGGCTTTAGTGGATTGACAGCTGTTTGCTCAGTAATTACAATTGATTTGAATTACAGCACATTGGTATAATGTTATATTTGCCATTATCCCTATGATTTAATGGAACAAGATAAAATATATAAACTACATATTAAGCTTTTGTAAAATTCTGCCCATACCGCCATCTCACTTCGTGCTATTTTTGCATCATCAAGTCATGCAACAAAAAATAGAGCAAACAATTTAAAAGACGCCATCGTAGTATTATCTTAATTTTGACAACATGTATTTACAAATGTGACAGTGGCATAGGATTGGTTGGCTGTAATAATTATATTTTCATAAATATATACAATGTAGTTTCCATACACCCACACGACTAGACTAGAAGTACCATAACATATAATTATAACATTATATTATAATGTTTCTTTACAGGATGCATTGCAGCAGGAGCATATGGAAAAGGTGGACACGGTTCTGGACATCACACAGGATGTGAGTGGACACCAAACACATTATTATATTAAATGTCTGATACAAAAATCACAAATGTTACCATTCTGTAGTTTTATAATCAATATCAAAATCAGGCTGTTTGTGTTCCAAGATGAACTGTAGCCATTGCTTACTTATACAGCATACAGAAGATGGGGCCAATGGGGAGCATGGTCCAGCTGCAGTTCTCCTTGTGGAAGTGGATATCAGACTAGATATAGAAGTTGTTCCTCAGGCTATGGTTGCCATGGTGCCAGTTCTCAGACTAGATCTTGTTACTCCTGCTGTCCAGGTAAGAGGGCGACAAATGCTGTCCCACACTTATCTAAAAATATGTAGGTAGTAGCATTAATTAAAGCAGACAGAGTTTCCATCAGGTGAAAGCTTAGTTAAACTTTATTTTGAACTATTAAACTTTCTATCAGACAACAACACAGCTTGCAATTTACATATTTGTGTAAAATCAGCCTTCCATCAACTTTAATATCTTATCAAAATGTCATTATAATATTATATAACAAAAAGACAAAACAAGCCTGCTATCATGGTAGTCTGCAATGCCATATGGAATAGGCATTGTGTGCACAACTATTCTCTCTGCCTTGCTGCTGTTAAAGATTGCATTACCAATAACCTTTGCACACTTCAGTGAATGCAAAGACAACCCCTACCTGTGCCTTCCTGCTGCTATGGATTGTATTATATTTATAATCTTTGCACATTTCAGTGAATGGAAACTGGTCTTACTGGACCCATTGGGCTACTGTTGGTGGACACTATTCCAATCAACAAGAGAGAACCAGAACCTGTACCAACCCACGACCATCATGTGGAGGACGCCAGTGCTATGGAGCTTCCAGACAGACCAGAAGATGTAAGATCCATTAAGCTGTTAACTTTGTATCCCGGTTTTCCTGCTGAATATAGCATTCTATTAAACTAGTGACCCCTGCCGAATTTTGTACAGTTTGATTTTAGCCAGCTGCGGCCACAGATAATTTTTACTGCAGTGTTATCCAATTATAACCATGAACAGCATTCACTGCTGCAGTGCTATATCCCATTGACCCTGTATGTTATTGATCATCTATTATGGTAAATTGTACATGTACATGTACATGTATGTTTAAAATGCTACATCTAAATGTTGGTAATCTTCCAGATGGACTCTACTAAGTCTGGTGAACAAAGATGACCAGCAGACCCTCAACTTGGAACTGAAACATCAAATGGACTTCTACAAATCGTCACTGTTAGATTTATTTGGAATATAGAAAAACTTCGTTTACCTGTTATAATTTTGTTACCGTTTTTAAGTTTTATTGCATAATTATCTGCAACGTTTGCATTGGATCTAATAAAATAAACTCTACACACCTCGACATACATTGCATATTTCGATCACATAGAAACTAGTGAACAAATCTGCGCCTCATACAGCATGGCCAACGTTGAATATGCTTACTTATAAGTACAATTAAAGCACGTTGTTTAATTAGATTGTCATGAGTTAAAGAGAAAAAGTAGGAAACAGCTGCCATCCTGACCTTGATCTTTGTGACACAAGAATTACTAAATTCGTTGATGCCATTGCTAACTAATAGTTCTGATAGCATATTGAGTGTTGTCATGGAAACTCTGGTAACAACACACTGGTGGGCCACCAGGAATAAGTTGTCACAATACCATTTCATGTTCTAAGACCTCAGACCTAAGTTATAGGCTAAATAAATAATCTTATGTACTCACTGTACATGTAACTTCCATTGAAATTAGAATCAAGATTATAAGGCTGTATGCTTCCGTTGATGTTTGCACCAATGATATTATTTTTTTAAAAGTACATGTACACATGTACATTGTACAGTCATGTGGTTTTCACAAATTATTTGCCTCTCAAACTCAGTTAGACATAGTGTATATGAACATGTACATGTATTATATATAAACCACAGTCACAGACTGGTATTTTGATGGATTGGAAACAAGTCTCTGACTGCTCAAAGAAAAATTCCATGCTAATAACACATCAAGAGTAAAGTGGTGGCATTAAATTCCAGTATCTGATTAAAACTAATATAAATTGGTAGATGTCTATGTTCCTACTGATATTATCATGCAACTTGTTGTAATTTTCTACCTTTAATCTACACATGTATTGCATCATGTGTGCACAACTCCCATTTTGTAAGCAGGAGCTGCATGTATAATTGATGGATAAACATTGGTACATATTATGTACGTTGTACTTCATTGCTCTAGTGCTGCACGTTCACGATTGACTAGGTCTTGCCCCTAACCTGCTCAGTTCTCTTGGATTTTGGTGAAAAACTTGATTTACTAATTTCATGTACTCTATTGAGAGTTGTCTCACACGACAAACAAAAATAACTGAATTGAAGGGTAAATCAGAGTAAAAGACATACTTTTCGGTGTTATGGTGGTATTTTGTTGAAAATTTGTGACATTTGTTGGCATTGTGACATTTGTTGTGTAACCTCTGTGACATTTGCCGGTGTTGTGATGTTTATCAAAAAATTGTTGTAACGCTTGTCGGTGTTGTAGCAGTTGTGATGTTTGTTGTCAGGAGGACAAATTGAGAGAGGACAACTTCTAATTATGATCAATAGCTTATTAGTGCCCATGGTTCGAACTCCAGTCAGGGACTGGAAATGTAGTAGCATAAAAAGCATTATAAAAAGCTCCTGTATTAAATGTATGTAAAAATGGCCAAGCCCCCATTATAAAAACTGTCTTGTAGTTCCTGGTTATATACAATGTAATTTCTATACTGTGCAGTACTGAACTAAATTATTCAAGTGAAAGACCAATGGATCAAATGTTTATCTAAAAATCAATAAAATTGCGAATGTACATAACAAGTTTATCTTAAAATTAAAGCATTTTGAAATCAATCTCCTGAAACGTACTAAATAATTTGCGAGGAAGTATTCTACACAGTATTCTACACAGCATTTTACACAGTATTCTACACGGTATTCTACGCAGTATTCGACACACTATTCTACACAGTATTCTACAGAGTATTTTACACAGTATTCTAGACAGTATTCTAGACAGTATTCTACACAGTATTCTACACAGTATTCTACACAGTATTCTACACAGTATTCTACACAGTATTCTACACAGTATTCTACACAGTATTCTACACAGTATTCTACACAGTATTCTACACAGTATTCTACACAGTATTCTACACAGTATTCTACACAGTATTCTCCACAGTATTCTACACAGTATTGTACTGGTATAAACGGGTTTGTCAACTCAGTAGTAACTTTTTATTGATTAACTAACTGGTGACCTGAAAAGTAGTTATAAAACATTACAATTTACAGTATTATTAAACTTTATAGAAAAGCCATAAAATGCCACTTAGAATAACTACGTTGTTGAACAATTACAAAATATCAAACAAAAATTACTAAGTACTAATAAACTTACAAATTTATTGCCCCGTGAATAACATGTGTATGGATGATTGTATGGATCAGTTATGGTAGGCTACTGCTGTGCTCTAAAATTAACAATTTGTTGACAAACTAATACAGTCATACATGTAGTGGTAAACATACAAGTAAACAAACAATAAACTGGAAAGATAATATTATAAAAGAAAAGAGGCAGTAACAAACAGTAAATTTTAATGTACATTGCTAAGTGACTTACCTAATAATTTCTCTGCTGGCATAACTACATGTAAGTGTCATATTATGTAAATGTGCAATATGTATACATGCACATGTATAAGTACGTATTCAATTCAGCTTACTACATGTTGGAAAATACAAGACTGTTGAATTATAATAATATAGTGATTAATTGAAAAAGTAATAGCTAGACTGCTCTGAAACACTGCCAAGCTAATAATGCCTATATTATGCAGTTTAGTAAAAACAACTGTTAGTTCTAGCCAAAACGACCACACTGTGGTTAACAGTCCATTGTGTTGAAATTGCATTAGTCATAAAAATTATAAGTTTTGCTATCAATATGTAGGGCCAATGTCAGTTCCGGGTGCATTAGATCCCAACACAAGTATTCTACACAGTATTCTACACAGTATTCTACACAGTATTCTACACAGTATTCTACACAGTATTCTACACAGTATAGAGAGAGGACAACCTTGTATTGTTGTCTATGACATGGTGGTTTAAGAATATCACTGTGATATTTTTTAGATACAAAATAAGCGAAAAGTAAAAGTTTGTATTAGCAAAGCATTCAATACCACAAATTGCAAATTTTGGACAGGAAAAAGCAGCAAATCGTTATATATTCTCTTGTGCATATTTAGACTAGCTGTTGTGATGCATTCTCTGGAGTGAAAAACTAGCACAAAGGAATGGTGCTCTCAGCATTTTAGCCTTTAATTGAAGCGACATGGAAAACAACATAAAGTTAATTTTCTAGCTTTCAAGACTACAGGGTAAAGAGGCCCCCTTTACCCACTGTAGTCTTGAAAGCTAGACAATTAACTTTATGTTGTTGCCCATGTCGCTTCAATTCTCTTTTCCACTTGTGTAACTGACACTAATTTGGATTATATACAGTGTCCCTACATTTGAAAGCCAGAAATAGAACTTTTAATGTCCTCACCATAGCCACAATTCTTTTTGCAGTTGTGTATTTGAGGTAAGGCATAATGTGACAATTAGTCATTTTTGGGACAGTGATTTTCAAGAAATTTGAAAACGCTTTTGGTTAATTGTTGTGCAAGTTTATTTCTGTCAAGTAAAATTAAATATTCAACAATACAGTGTAACAAGAAAATGTTAAATAACAACAAAATATTATCCCTCCAAAATGTTATTACGTGTGAATATTAGAAGATCCAAGTCATTAGTGGTAGGAGTCCGTTAGACGTTTTGGTTTCGTGTTGAGGATCTGTTAGTCTCTGCAGATCAACGGAGTTAGTAGAGTCCATCTGCAATATTAGTGATTCTCCGTAACATAATTATGCACAGCTAACACACATGTATATAGTAAATTTAGAATACAGGCTTAGAAACATAGAATGTAAATAATTGCAAATGACTGAATTTGTGTAATGCAGCCAGCCCTGCCTAGTGATGTTCCTGATTTGTATACATGTACATGTAACATTATGTCATATTCTATAACATGACAAACATAACAGTTCAATGAATCTTACATCTGGTCTGTCTTGAAGCTCCAGGGCATGGGTGTCCTCCACATGATGGTTTTGGGTTGGTGCAGGTTCTGGTTCTCTCTTGCTTTCTAGAATAGTGTCCACCAAAACTGGCCCAGCGGGACCAGAGGGACCAATTGCCATTCACTGAAATGTGAAATAAAAAGTAAATAATACTATTTCTAGCAGCAGAAAGTCACACATTTAGGGGTTGTGTTCACTTGGGATTTCATTCATGTAGTACAATCATAGTTTTTGTTTGCATATTTTCCATATAAGAGAATAATTATAGAAAGGATAGTTCTAAACGACATGTGCAATGTAAGCTGTGCACTGTAGATCAAGGCATAATTTAATAAACAATTGTCTATATTTGTGAAGGTGCCTAGTCTGTTGTTGATAATGCACGTCACTTATTGTCTATGTGACCCCCTTCTGTCAGAAAGGGTCTATGAGAGAGATTCATGAATTGACAAAAAGGCCTAGTTTATTCAGCTTAATGGTTCCACTCAAAGTTAATTTACATATCCACATATTCATAACAGACCTGATGAAATACTGACAATTAACTGTAAAATACTATGTCGTAATCTGACCTGATGATTTATAGTTCGTTATCATCTTTGTTATGAATATGAATTATGATTGCTGCTCATTAAATTTTTAATTTGCATGAGATTTTGATCCTTGTTGTGCCTGGGTCTGATAACAGGAGCCGAATGTTGCTTCACATCTACATGTAGACATGTATGTTAGCAGCAGCGTCCACTACAATCTTACCTTTGCAGCATTGAGTGTTACAAGATCTGGTCTGAGAGCTGGAACCAAGACAACCATAGCTTGAGACATCGTAGCTTGAGCTACCGTAGCTTAAGAGACCATAGCCTGGGAGACACTTTCTATATCTAGTCTGAGATCCTCCTCCACAAGGAGCACTACATTTGGACCAAGATTCCCATGGGCCCCATCTTCTGTAATCTGTGTGAATATGCAATATCAAGGCTCGTGTTAGAGAGAGTAAAAAGACCGGCGGCTTTGATTGATAAGAAAAATATAATGTATCGCAAATGTAATATGGCAGGAAAAAAGCAATGTCTATGATACTTACGTCCTCCATGATGGCCAGTACCATGTCCAATGCTCTTATATCCTCCTGTTGCAAAGCATCCTGTAAGAAGATACATAAAATGGCCCTTATTTGCTGTAATACAGAGGTTAGTTACATGGTGCTACAAAGGGTATAATATTAATTAAATTAATTCATTACTACTACACAGCACTATTTTCCTATTACATATGTATGATTCAATGTTTTATCTAGATTGATAGTTTAGCTAACATTTCCACTGGTCCAATAATTGGTATAGTTCCCTCTAATACATGGCTTGGTCACACATCCTGTGTCTGTAACACCGGTAGCAGAAATATGATATCCATGTACATAAAATATAATGCTGTTTATATATACATGTACTTGTAGATGTATATGTATACAAGTACATGTACATGTACATGTACATGTACATAAACAATATCTGGTACATGTAAGGTAAGAATTTGCATTTATTGTAAGTTACATATCATGTTCCACACTACACTTAGATTTAATAAGCTGATATAAAACATTCAGTGTTGCAGTCCATAATTCTCGGCTAAACTTTACATGTATTTTGCAAGAAGTCTTTTCTCCAATAATTAGTAAAATCTTGAATAAATAAGGGCCTGCTTAATCAATATTGTTGACCATTACTTCATGTTAAATGCTGTATAATGCAAATGTACATGTAGTTTTTTATAGCTCATTCATTATTCATTATTACTGTAGAACGCAAATAACAGCTCAGTTTGATTTTGATTACTTAGTTTTATTATATAGATACGGGATACTTACCAATGATGCCTGCTAGTACCAGTACGACAACAACCTTGGAATCTGCAAATATAAATAAAGGAGTCAATCAAGCAAGCTCAAAACACATATTCTCACTTCTCTAGGATTAACACCTTCACATGTGTTGTGATGTATCATAGCCAAAGTGCTATCTTTGTATAAGCATGTTACTGTTGACGATTTATGGCAACCCATCAGTGGAAAAATTAGATAGGAATTTAAAAGAAAATCATCTTTGCCAATAAAATAGAAACAAATCTTGTGTATTTTTAATGTCAAATATACATGTAGAAGGAATTCTACAACTGCAGTGTTGCCAGAAAAGAGAAAGCTGTATCTGTACTACTTACTCATTCTGAAGACAGTGTTGATCTGTAGGAGACTGTAGTAGAAGTGAGTACTGAATATATTGTATACTCTGGTTTATATACTCTTTGACTCTGGTTGATTTTATTTATGGAACTTCCTTGTATGGTGTACAGTGTATTACAATAGTGTCAACTAGTTAATCTTCATTATCTATTATGTGTAGTCTAACTGGAGGTGTTAAACATCCTACTTATTCTATCATCAAATAATGTGTAATCAGCAAACTGATTGGTTGGTGACTGGTTGCACTACTTCCATTATGTTATGACAGACTAAGCAGGTGACTGGACAGGTGATAGCTATCCTTCCAAGTATGGCGATATTGTAACGTGGCAAACAGATTTCAATTTTATACACCAATAATCCCCATCACCAGATAACGTCAGCTGGCCTTGATTTCTAGATTATACATGTATATACTAATAGATGTAAATGTCTCGTTTTCCCTGAAGGCTGAATTCTTTGAAATTAGATGAACTTTGAGTGGAAAACAAATAGAACTCACCGACTTATACTCCTCGGCGTGACCAGCCCCTAGCAGCTTGCACTGCCAGGTGCCCGTGCTGGCCAACTCCCTGTGAGAAAAGACCCAGATGGCATGGCCTTTTTTTTGGCAGGGGTAAAGGAGTTGCCTTAAAGCCATGCTTTGCATGACCCCAATGACTATTGAGGCACACGAGCAATTATGATCTGGATGCTCTTCCTAACACCACCGTGACCGAGATTTGAACCTGGAATCCTCAGGATGAAAGCTCAACATTCTAACCCCTAAGCCACACCTGCTCCCTGAGCCACTGTATGGAGTAGAAAATCAACGATACAGTGTAATTGAACGCTGCTTACGAATTGCACCTTATCCAGATGTCATTAATTAAAGGAAGACAACACTATTGTGTGCTCTTCTCCTTAGCTAGCAGCGATTGCTATAACAATAATTTAAGAAAACTTTCATTCATAGCAATTTTTTGCAGGTTGACTGGTCATATTGTGCTGTATAAGAATTGTATATCTGAGAAACATTAAGACTTGAAGTCCCAGGTGGATGGCTACTACGTTTAGATATTATGTGCAATCAATTAGTCATATTATGTAAACATCCTGCTATTATAATTAGTTGAAACTAGTCGTACCATAAACTCATCATATAGATACTTTAAAACCTGATGCTGTTTACAATTTTAAATTTAGCCAGTGCCAAATTTGGGAATGATTTCCATCCTTGTTAAATTCTGCTTCCAAAACATAATATATAATCAATGGTTTGAACAGAACATGATTATTTCGCTACATGACATATAATTGAATATTAAAGTAGCATATGGTTGCTGTAATATGGCTGGAAATTTGCTTGGGGCAGGCGCTCAGTCAGAAAATTTATTGTAATTACTATTTCTGCTGGAAGGAAAGTTAATGTAGGAAATGAGTTGTAATGCTTTCAAATTTAAAAATTGATCATATTAGCTACAGTATGTTTGCATGTTCATGTACTGCACAGGTAGTCAACAAACAATAACAGATCGCATTGAAACAAACAATAACTGATAGATGAATCACTGTCCTTTAGCTGTGATATCAATCCTAACCGTTATCACATGTGCTGTAGCTCATCTATTCACTTCTTTGGATTTACCAGTAAGTTAAGATATTAACCTTGTGATGGTGTTAATCAAAATATATTATCTACCTTTAATATCAAAGAAATTATATCGCAAGTTTACATGTATTATATCAATAAGCCTAATATAACACCATTATAATTGATGGGAACAGACTCAGGCTGCAAGTGCATGCAAAACCAATAATTTGGGAATCTCTGTGGGCTGGTACTGCAGTATAATACATTGTATACACTGTAGGACCCACACTGTTTTCTAACATTCAACAAATAGAATGTAAATAAACGTTAGTCAGAAAGAAAGACCAACTTTGTAGATGTGGGCTGACACTCGCATGTACGTTGTACATGCATAATCTTATGTGACTATTTACATGTTTATACGTCTACGTTTTATTTTTCTTTTAGAGAGAAGATGATGGCAGGCAAACGTCTAGGAAATACAGTATGTCATCATTCAATTAATTCATTCAGATTTATTCATGGACATGTGCAAAGCATTATTATTATTAAGGGTGGTTATGTACAAAAGTCAACTGAAATTACAAGCTTAAAGTTCAAGTAATGCAAGGGGAAAGATAATCTATGATCAACTGATTGTATGTTAAAATATTAAAGGGAATTGTTTTACACATTTCATCCAAAATAACTTAACGCTGAAAGTTGATTGGATACACCAGTCATATAAACTTTTATTTAAATAATGTCTATTATTTTACACGTATAGCCGTAATATAAATACTAATCCTTCCCTCCTCTCCACGTTTGACAGGAATATGCAGGAAATTGACATATAATTAAAAAATACTTCATCATAGCTAAACACTGAACATGATATGAAAATACCTGACTGGTACAACAAATTACAATAATATTACAGTAGGAACTATTAGCAACACATTTTGTGCATTGTATGCATTGGTATGAGGAAGGTAAATATATATTTAATATATTACCAACACTGATTACAGCCTTTACATATACATGATTGGCTACCAGACTTTTGTCGATTTGCGTGGTTTGACAAATTACGATTTAACTGACATTTATTTGCAAAAATGTATGGATGAGATGGCAGCTCTTTATTAGTAATTGAGTGAATTAGCCTCCGCTCTCTTCCATAGTCATACTCATACAAGTAGTTTGGGTACTCAAACGGCCCCATATTATAAAGCTTTCCATAAAGTTAATAATCAGACAAATTCCAAGGGAATAGATTGTAAAATGGTCGAAACTGCACCTGAAGTAGCCATATGTTCATGACTAATACACTTGATCAACAATTATTCTTTAAATGCTACCAGTTTCATACAGAAATTTTGTGCAGAGCAATCACAGTTGGGCGTAAATGCTGAATATTTGCTTGAACCCTAGAACCTTACCTTTGAACCTTTTGTACAGTTGGTGAAATTTAAATAAAAACTTCAACCTTGACAATTCTCTCTATTGCTAATTTCTCATTAATTTTAGAAGAAATTTTGGAACTACCTTGTACATGTACATTGTATATTCAGCATACATCATTCTATAGTTGTCAAAAATCTTCTTCATGGTCATTTAATTTTAACAGATTTACTATACATTAGCAACATCCATGTACATGTACATGTATATTGCGCAGAGTAATCAATTCTGGTGTGACACCCAATGAAATTACATAAATTTCACAGAATGGTACAGCAGAATTTGACAATGGTTTTAACCTGCCAAAATCTGATAGGTTGATCAAATAACTGATTCCACTTTCTTTTAGCAGCTACGGAAGGAGATTTGGTGACAACTGATGCAGGTACTTGTCAACAATTCCAACTGAAAATGATAAGGAAACGTGTTGTAATTAATTGCATTGTAATACTTCTTATCCTTGAGCTCAACTACATCTCTCAGGCATGTTTCTGTTTTGGTAACATATCAATGTGTCTGCCATGTACATGTTCATATAGGAGTGCAGTAATAATGACGCTTAATATATAAAGATTATATTATCTCCTGATTGAATACATAAACAGTACTACATGTACACATACTGCAATATTGAATCACTTGTAGATGTTACATGACTTGTGAGTATAGCTTTTACACTAGTTTCTAGTCACAAAGAGGGTCTAGGCTCGAAAGAAATGTTAGGCACTAACTTGACTGGGAATTGCAGCCTACTGCATGGGTGACATGTTTTAGCACTTGGACATACACTATAAGTCTATCACCATGTGGTGGCGCTACAGAGACTTAGCACTAGCAGTGACCTTGCAAGCTCTTTAAACTAGCATCGGTTAAAACATACTTACCGCTACAGAGATTGGAAAGAAACATTTTTCTGTAGAATCGTGAGGAAAGTCCCAAAAGTAGACCAAAGTCTGATTGCTTAAATTCAATTATTGTGTAATTTAGAATGCTCTTGACACTGTCTATAACTGTACTGTTTATACTTAATGAAAATGGAATAATTTTGCTTCAAAGTTATATTTTCTTTGATTTGTTTTGGAATTATGTTTCCTTGTTCTGTGAATATAAAGGGAACAAGAGAGCAGGCCGTGGTTTGTTTCAGGGCTTTTTTCTAGCTTGCATGTAAAAGTATAGCTAGTCCACAACTACTAAACCACCTGACTGTAATCATTTCTTCTCAACACCAGCAGGAAGAAGGATGTCAGTATATCAGTATATTCAAAAATTACTCACCACCACTCCTTTTTTATATTCAGCATCACATTCACCTCTAGGATATTCCCTTTTCTTTATAAATAATATTGTGAATAAAGTATCAGTTTGTCTACTTAGCAATTTCGAGACAATTTGTAACACCTATGAGAGAAGCATGGTATTTAGCCAGTTATTACTATATGGTTTGCTTTGAGGGTCTCTAAAAAACCAAAGATAGTTATGTACTTTTCTCACTACAACCTTAAGTTCCTTGATATTTTCTGCAAGATACATCGTATTAGTATTGCATGTGTTATTCTATTGTAGTAAATTTTATAGATTGTCAATAGGTTCATGCTAGCGCATACATTTAATTAGTTCACCTAACAAAAGAGTTTTAGCGCTTGTGATGGTGGACAGGTTTCCCCAAACAAAGTTTCTCCAGCACTACTGAATGGTGGTGCATCAAAGAAGTTTGTAAGTGAAACGATTGTTGGTTGCTGCGGATGTGTGCTTCTACTCGCCAAACACTCGTAAGAGGAAATTGCATTCTAGGCGCCATCACATAAAATAATCTACTTATAAAAATACTAAAAGTAAAATATAATGGTGTTCTCGTCGCCCACCACATACATTAAAATATGTTTGGTTTATGACTACTGCAAAATAGTCATAGATGTAAATAGCCTGGCAATGTCAGCCATGTACCCCAAGACGCTGAAAAAAAAAGTCAAATATCAAACACAACATACATTGCATATGTGTAAACCCAATATCTTTCGATGGGATAATAAACTCAGCATGTCGGTTGTGTCATTGAAATTCAAGCTGATTGTTGAACAGTAATACCTTTTACATGTATGCTGCACAAAACATGATGCAGTTAATGTGTCAGAGTCATGGAATATAATCTGCCACCTGATCAGTCTGTCAATTAATGGAAGTGGTGTTACTAGTCACTAACCAATCAATGTAGTGATTAAACACTTTGTAACTGTGTCAAGTAGGATGTTCCACATCTCCACTTAGACTATTATACAACAATCTGTAATAATGATCAATGGTTAGCAAATGCTCATTACAGAGTGATAACTGTCTCACAAGGAAGTTCTATAAATAGAATCAACCAGAGTCAAAGAGTATATAAAGCAGAGTATACAATGTATTCAGTACTCACTTCTACTACAGTCTTCTACAGATCAACACTGTCTTGAGAATGAGTAAGTAGTACAGTTTACCTTAAGTCACTAATAACCCTGTAGCAGGGTATAGAACCCATTCTACATCACAAAATACATACATTGTACATGTATTGCTTTATTTTGTCAGCAGTAACGTATCATATATAATTTCTAACAATTTTTTCCGTTACTAGGCTACAATAATGGTTAGATGCTAGTGCATGGAGAGGATCTACATATGAATGTAGAGGGGGACTGAATTGTGATTAATTTGATCTTTTATTAAAGTCTAATCAACTTATAAAAGTAGATATTTGTAGCAGTGTTGAGAATCTTAGTTTCTTGGGATTGCCAATGACTGTGAGATTTGCAGGCAACCGCAGAGTGACAAACAGCGTGGATGAGGACACTTTAATTTGTCCAAGATAGTGATTGGCTAAACTAGTTAAAAGTACTTTCAATACCAACCTAAGCGTCAAAGATCTGAAGAATTATTTTGTTTCTGTTTTCAGATTGCAAAGTTGTTGTCGTTCTCGTACTGGCAGGCATCATTGGTAAGTGTTTTATATGACTTGGATACATTCACCAATTAGACAGAGCTCCTACTTCTATATAGTATGACAACAGATTGTTATTAAATGCTTGCATAGTAAACTGACTTCCATAACTTGTGATGAGTGGCGTGCTGGATGCTCATTCCAAATTCTAGCACAAAAACTGTGGTTAATACGAATCCCAGCACTATACGCTGGACCCTGTAACTATTGCTAGTTAATGTATTAAAACAAAATTCATAAACTACTTGTATATGTGAACTATTATTGTAATGTGGGCTGCATATACTATACACGTAATAATAACCAAGACTGAGCGTGCATCTACATGTACATGTAAATATCTAGCTTATATTGTTTCTGCCTTTTATCCAGAAGTAGGATGAATTCACCGATAAATACTAATAAAGCAGAGGAAACATCAGCTAAATTCTTGGTCTATATATTAGAACAATGAGCACTGATGTGTGTGTGTATATTTAGTAAAAACATATATAGTACATGTAGTAATGCATTGATACCATCAATGTTATATCCTTCGTACAACCATGTAATTCATGTACATCACAACTATATTAACGCTCGTTTTACGTTTTATCTTATAGGATGTATAGCCACAGGATATAAGAAAGGTGGACACGGTACTGGCCATCACGGAGGACGTAAGTATACACCAGATAATATGATGCTTTTTATGTCATATTGTATTTGTGATATTCTTTCCTTGATAAATAAAAGCAGACATGTATTTTAACTTTTTTTTAACACTAATAGTCTTTGTTTTGTATAATCACAGATTACAGAAGATGGGGCCCATGGGGATCTTGGTCCAAATGCAGTGCTCCTTGTGGAGGAGGATCTCAGACTAGATATAGAAAGTGTCTCCCAGGCTACGGTCTCTCAGGCTACGGTTGTCAAGGTGCCAGTTCTCAAACCAGATCTTGTAATACTCAATGCTGCAAAGGTAAGATGGTGCCGGATACTGCTGATAACATAGATGCAGAGCAGCATCAAAATATGCGTTGTTGCCAATTTATGAACGTCTCATTATGATTCTGACAGACAGGGTGATATATTATGCACTAGGTAACGTTTAGCTGCAACAACATACTGGACAGGTTCCCTAATATAGTTAAATTGTGTAATGCTTTGCTCACATCTCCAACAAACTATAGCAGATGACTTACACTGTACATGATTGTGTAAATCAACCCTTTCCATTGGTACATTACTTTATCAAATATTCTATCATGTTAGAAATATGCAGCCCATCCCTGGCCAAAAACAACTACAGTACGCATTGCAAAAATATGTCAATACGCTATGTTGTCATTTCAGGGGGGTCCCCTGAAATGACAACGCGGTGCATTATTTTAAAAGAATTACCACTGTAGGCATTGGGTTAATAATCATTGAAGCATGATTCATCAATGATGAAGGCCACAATGTGTGACCTTTTCATTGGCTAAATGTGATGTTTTCCAAGAGTCAGCCTTTATTGCAGTGATTGTCTTCTCTTGATCATTTTAACAGTGCAATTGGAGTTGTCTTCTCTTGTGCCCAGAAAAGTGAAACTCATAATGTTTCCATTGCATAGAAATTATTTTAGACTGATGTTTAGGATGCTTTGTGATAGCACCTAGATATGTGAACAAAACTTGCATCAGCTACCTAATTTAGAGATTGATATGGCAAGAAATCAAAGCTAGCGAGTATTGTTATTTGCAATGCAATAGCGTTCCTGTTGGTTAAAGTGAATCCAACATGCATCATTAGAAAATACTTCTCTACTCATGACCTACTCTCTAAAATGAAGGAAAAGCGTAGTACAATTTAATTAATTTTAATTTAGGATTTCGAAATCAAGCGATCAGAATATCAGGTAGAAATCAGTTGAATCCCTAAAAGTAGGCCTAATAGGATAATATAAAATATGTAATATTTAATTAATATTAAATTATATTATAATTAATAATATTTTAAAAATATTATTAATTTAAATTTCAACTTCACTGGTTAAAACATCATAGTATGATAATTATTATTTACATTTCATTAGTATATCTATAGTAGTTATAGTACTTAAGGCCTAAATAGTCATAGTCAGTGTACATGTATGTATTGAACAAATATTAATATAAATTAAATTCAAAATTGGAAGTTTCGCCATCATCACATGTATTAAATTGTTAATATTAATTATAATTATCATGTCTTTATGCTTTCTTCATGTTGTTATTGATTGGTATTAAATTTAGTGAACTTACTTATTAGCTATTGCTTCCAACTAATGCTTGCTGTAAATCCGATAACTAATGCTAATGATCAATGAATGATCAATCAGGTCACTGGAGAATACCCATTGCCATGTTTGGAACCATGGGAATTATTATTATACCTGCCCTGTTGCAGTCCTGCAGCCCTCATTCTTTTGCCAAGTGCCTGTTAATTCTGCCTATAAAGGTTTTTATGGTAGCAGAGGATTGATTAATAGCTACTGAATCGGGAGCAAGAAGAAATCTGCTTCCATATCAACCAAAAAGAGCAAATATATACAGCCTATGCTACTACTTCATCAGTTTCTGACTGCAAACTATAGGCCTAGTT
>OW285194.1:2752500-2777500 GCA_935421135.1 Bugulina stolonifera | reverse complement strand
AATAATTTTATACCGCTACTAACATTATACTGCTTGAAAACTGTAGGTTGTTACATGGATTTTTACCCCTTATTTACATGTACATGTACATGTAGATTAGCATTCATGTTGAGATGGAACCCTTAGCGCTTTCTGTACTTTCACAGGTCTAATAAGTTGATACTAATTTGTAATGTACATGTATTACATAACAGATAGCTGAAGAGGTGAATGAACTGTAGGGGGAGCAGACAAATTCATAGGCCTAGACTTGGTTCAACTGCTATAGACATAACAGCTGGAAGCACATTGTACAATGTAAGTTCAATCCCTTGCATAATTTTCAACAATCTCACAGTTTACCCAGCTATGGTAACTTTTTCACTCTTGACAGCATTTTATGAAGGTTTAAGGAGTGTCGCTAATCTCCCATAGAGATGCTATTTGGACAACTTTATGGAAAAATGTTGCTGCAGCAAAAGACAAGTGAAATGTTCTGTATTTTAGATATATGAAAAGGGAATTCGCTCTGCTCAAGAGAACCGCCACCAGTGATGAAAAAGATGCGGAGGCCATGGGTGAAAGAAATCCAAAACTATGTAATTGTACATTGACTTGTTTATCAAAGCTTTTAACTGGTATTACAAGACAGTGCCTTAAAACTGTTTTAATAAACTGTATAATGTGGTGACCGGCTGCCCTTGACACTGAGGCCGCCCTTGACACTGAGGCCGCCTTTGACACTAACGCCTTTGACACTAACGCTGCCCTTGACACTGACCGCAGTAGGACCTACCAGACAGCTCTATGTTAATCTGTGTCTGTGACAGGACACTAAGCAGGCCAGGCCAAGTGGTTGGATGGCTATCATCCATATTAATCTATTATGTAATCGTTATGCAATAATCACCCATTATCTTATCTGTGATATTTATATTATTATACTTACTTGTGTGTTCTCGTCTCAGTACTACAGAGTATAGAAAAGGACAATTTCATTGTACAGAGGAATCATTGTTATACCTAGATAGTGTTTTTCACACAATACACTATTCTACTTAAACTACTAAATACCACTGAATAGTTGATCTGGGAGCACATAGGATAGCAGCAAACCCAGTACCTACTTAGGGTGGCTTGAACCAATAAGAAGTTATCATCTCTCTACTCTTACAAGTTAGCAGTGGCTGGCCTGTGGCGCACAGCCATTACAATAATGTTTTATTATTTCACTTTATGATAATTACATCACCCAATGATGCAATGTTTCCCAACTACAGGTTATAGGGTGCCCAACACTACAACATTAACTAATGCAACAGTATCACTAAAATGCACAATAATTAACATTGCCAAACAGAGTGAATTTTGCTCTTGAACGTAGGCACAATCTCATTCGCTAGCTGTTCATTGTTAGTAGGAAATAGCAGTTCATGTAGTTAGACCTTGGTGTATTAGTAGTTGTCCTCTCTTCACACACTGACCATCAGCAGTACAGAAAACACCCAGCCTTGCATGTGCATTGTCTACTGGGCACTCATTAGCTATTTATTGTAATTATAAATTAGCCTTTCTCAGCCAGTTATGTTCAACTTCTACCAGCAAAACACAAATGGTGAGAGAGAGGACAACTTCTATTTATAACAATTCTCTGATGAATGAACAAAATCTAGGAGTATCAACTTGATATACATGTTGCAATTCTAACTAAATTTGTAATCTAAATAATAATTATTCTTCAGGAGCAAGGGCCTTCATTCAATAATGATCATAGAGAGAAGTTATCCTCTCACTTTCCATCTGTCTCCTACTGGTAGAAATGAAACAAAATAGATTGAGAGAGGACGACTTCCAACCGCAATCAATAGTTTTGTGCCTATGAATTGTATTTCTCCAAAATACATTCAATATTAATAAAGAATCTTCCTGAGAAAGGGTTAAGTTATGATTTCATATTTTTATGTGTAGCCTATTCACAATTCACTGTATTATAAATTATATTCTATAAGTCTGTGTGCATCTAGTATGTACATGTAGGATGAAGCTCCCCGTCTGTATTCTTCAACCAAAACAAGAGCAGCAACATCACAGCAAAACAGGTTAAAATGACAGCTCAAGAACTCTCTGTTTAGGTTTTGGGGCACCACTGTTCATGCTGGGTTTAATGGGCAGTGACTGAAGAGCAGTAGTGAAAATGTGGTGAAATCATACACCACCATTAATAGATGAGAAACAGCTAAGCATGTGATACATGTACATTGTACATCTACCATGTACGTAAATGTACATGTACAATGTATATGAAATGACACAGACTTATTCTGTCCCATCCTTACATTGCACTTGCATGTATTGAGAATATTAGGATTATGTGATGTGCATGTAGACAGGTGTACAATTATACATGTCATATGGAAGTTAATAATATTAAATATTTTAGCTTCTCAAATTGAAGTGTATTGCAATACCTGCTTGAAAGGGCTGCAGTTGCAGTAACACATTTACCTACGTGGTACTATTAGTTAGAGTAGGCTAAGGCATGAAAGTACATGTCATTCCTTTCTCTTGCACTACCTGTTGCCTTGCTTGCAAATAATTGAGAACGAGGAAGTACTAACAGCAGTTGGTTTATCAATATTATTACATGTAGTTCAACAAAGGTGGCCAGGGCTGATCCCTGCTCCTCTTTGATATACAGTATATCTACAATTTATTAGCCACAAGGGCCCTTGTGACATGTGTTCTGCATTTTTTCTCTCTGCCTTAGAGATATTTGTTGTTGTTGAGACAATGAGTTGAAGAATTACATACCTACATGTTGGATTATAATACTCTTATACATTAAATAACAACACCAGACCTCTCAAAATGTTTTACATAATATACAATGTACTGTACATGTACATGTATAACATGTACATGTACATCACATATTGTTCATAATAAGAGTCATGTACTAGCAGTGTACATGCATAATATAAAACATACTGTGTACAATTATCTAACAATCTAACAGACTATCCAAACTTATGTTCCCTGCAGAACCGAAGCAATTAGGGTAGTTAGAATAGACAGACAGAGCCGAATCTATCACACAGATCATAACCATGTTAATGTGAGAGACATACGTACATTGTACATGTATATCGGACATAATAATTAAATTCTAGTGAGACCAGCAGCAGTAGGTCATACATAAACAAAAGATTGAAGGTTCTCTCAGTGTTTATTTTAGCATATTGTATAGCTTCAGGTTGTGTACTACCCATGAACGCAATTTTTAGTACATTCTTCCAGCAGACAACGACTAAAGTAAGCCTAATCTACCAAGAATATCTACATGTACATGTTGATCGATCCATTAAAACAACAGAAAAATAAAATTATAGATGTCACATACATGTAAAGAGAATACAACTTCAGTTCAGAATATACAAATGTACATGTGCATGTATCTTGCTAGCAGCTCTAAGAGGAACACCATGGATGCATGAACGCAATACCATACATGTACATGTATATTATGTAAGTTACAAAAATGTGGTAGGAGATGCACTGTTTTTGTAGCAACTGTGTTTACTCAGCTGTGTAAAAGAGAGGGCAACCATTAATATAGATGGGACATACTGAAAACCAGCATCTAATATTATACTTGCTTTCTGTAGGAGGCTTTCAATTATTTCATGTATATATTTAGTAGTTGTCCTCCCTCCTCCACAGCTGAACAATTGCAGTATACATACACGTAGCTGCTGACACGTGCATTGTAAATGATATTCGTACTAATAGTAGTTGGAGCACTTTTGTACTTGGTCAAATATGCATGTTAAATCCACATAATTTAACACTTGGATGTTTTATTCCCTGCATAACATTTGAGAGAGGGGAGACAACCCAGAAACATAGTGAAAAATAGCACATGCATTAGCCCAGAAGCCTATAGCATTGACACTTGTATCATAGTACTGCTGTGTCATGATATTTAACAACATTATCAACTATGGCTTGGCTTCTGGAGTCTTCAGTCGTGTTATGCTCCTACTGTAGAATGAACTTGGTAGAAATACTTTACTTACATGTACATTCAGAAAGACTGATTCTAGAAGCAATTCAAATTTAAATTGGTTATGAACTCATGATCATGACTTGTGAAGAAGTCACTAGTGGTTTGGGCTAGGATTGGCATTGTTTGTACACCATAGTAGCGTGAAAAAATAAACTCTGCTATCCTTAATGCTCTTTCACAGAAGGCAACTGTTTTGTACATATTTTCGACACCTGCCTAGTAGTTCCAGCTGTAGTATAAGTCTAACATACATGTACATGTAAATAAACAGAGAAACATAATTTGTATTGAATACTTGTTTTATTACAACCTGTTTATTACAATAATTACATAGATATAATTGAATTATTATACTTCTTTCCTTTTCCCTTCCTCTGTAATCTCTTCTTATTCTGCAAATGAAAATCAGAATTTTATTACTGCAATTTGCAGAAGAAAATCACAACTTTGTAGAGGCTATGTTGATGAATGTTGGTGCAACATTGGCAGAATGACTACTGCTTACCAGCAGAACCCTTTTACTGACACTAAATAATACTAACTAATTACATGACTAATTCTACCAGCTTCTTATTGATTGCAATTACATGGGTTGAGGATCAAACAGGTGACTGGGCCCCCAAGCTAGAGGCCAGGTACATAGCGGCCAGGTACATTGCCAGGTACTAGCGATATTACATGTACATATAATATGGCTGTGTGTTCACATGCATTTCAGTTTGTAAAACTGCATGAAATGTGGTTGAATACGACATTAATGCAGCACAAATGCAGGCATCAGTCGCTGAAATTTTCAGATTGCTGGCCAAGACTATGAATAACAATAAAACACAATAAATGATTGCTAAGCCAGGGACTTGCACATGCATGTACCAAACATACATGTACATTTATTAAAATTTGAATTGAATACCACTGATTAAGGACCTACATTGTACAAATATATCATTTATTTTAATTGTGACATACAGTACCTGTATCCATTAGTAGGAAAGGGAGCATAGGAGTGAAGTATCTTTCTTCTTCGTAAGCCCATCATTACTGAAACATAAAACAACAAAAGGTTGATCATCATTACTTATGCAGACAGTTCACCTGGCCACTAGGATTAAATGTAGAAACAGTAGAAATAAAATTATACAATAGGGCTAGTGCTACCCTCCATCATTACATTAATTAACCCATGCCAATATCTTATAATAAAACTAGGGGTTCTATCAAAATATCTATTTTTAAACTCTGCGGCATCATGGAGCATGGTATCTCATAATTTTCTAGAAAGATACAATATTAATGACTGAACTGACATAAATACTCAATCAGAAATATGTTACACGAGACTGCTTGATTGTTAGAGACTATTTGTACGTGTCAACAGAGATCTATATTATTGTGAATACATGAGAAAGGCAATCATCTAAGTATGTGTATAAGCTAAGTTGCAACTGTGAGAGGTTGTTGTGCAAACAAGGTGTAGTTGACCTGCAATCTAAACTAATTTTGTGCACCCATAACTATGACAAGAATGGTAAAACAACCGGCTACCATTTTTCTATTAAGTTCATTAGCCAAATTTTCACTTACTAACAAACAACCCTGCGAAGAGCATGATAGACATAGTTAGCTTTTCTCTAAAGTCATAAGAAGATCTCCCATGTATCTAAATAGAATCAGAGTAGTCTCTCCCCCACATGCTTGTGTTACCTAGAAATACATATTATACAAAGACATGTTTACTATGATAGCAGGTTTGACTATTTGATACAATGTACAGCGTGAAAAAGTTGAGAAAATCGGATACAATTTATGCGAATTGACATTATTAGTAAGGGTGGGTAACTCTCACTGCAAACATTATCATGGAAATTTTAACCATTTTTGACTGCTTTTCGTGCAGTTTAGCATGAGATAGTTACTCCACTAACAGTTTAGATATGATTATAAAGCTATGACAGCCATGGTGCTAAATAGTAGGTTTGCAAAGAAGGTCAACTTTAACAATCAACTTAATAATCTTAATTTAATTGAGACTGTACACCCCATGACATTGAAAAATCTACTGAAATCAATTAAAGTTAATTCGGAACTGGGAAAGAGGTCTATTTATTTTACTGCCGCTAATCTATTTGGTGAGCATGCGTGGGACCTACGAGGCCTCCGCGGTTGGGTCTATGCGGGACACCTGGCTGCTCATCTCTGGGAGCTTGATGCATAGTGGGTGGGCGCAGCGTGTGTCCCTGGTTGCATGTGTCAGCCTTCTGTGGCTGGCGAACCTCTGGAATGGGGCTGTCACAACTCTAGTTTCGAACTATCTGATTAGCCCCATGTTCTATTACCTTATTTTAATATCACTACTATTTGAATAATGGTGACATAAACTAATATAAATGAATGAAAAAAAAACATGACTCTGTCAGAAGTGCCATGATGTTCAATCACAACCCAAAGTAGTTTGACAGCATGCATGTTCTTTACAAATATATACTACTAGGTGTAGATTTATACACTTTGTAATACATGTTGGTTAGGGCATTGCATGGCTGAAATGCAGGTCAAGTAGGCCTATCCTGTCTGTTTACCTTAAACAATTTTAGTCATATGTGACACATTTAGCCTACTATTATAGGTTTAATCTAGTTTTGACCAACCAGGCAGGCATCCTAAGTACAATAATACACTAGGGAATTTTTGCTTACAGCTTCATAGGATTTGCTCCCACATAAGTCTGACTCTTCCTTTGATGTTGGAACCACACTTTCTGGTAGCTGCCAAGTGTCTGCATCTTTCTGTCTTTTCCTTGCATCAAATAAAAATACTGAAAATGATATGGAATATAATATTATAACTACTAGTTAATGCAAAAATGGTTTGAGCAGATGAAGTTTTGATCAATCATTTACATAAATATAAATAATGTTATTTAGGCCTATATCTACATGACTGTATAATAAGCACCGGTCTGAATTGATTGTAAGAAATTTACTGGGCTGCATTTGGTCTTCTAGTTGGTTGTAGTAAAGCACTGCAGCCTACATGGTTTTGACAGTTGGTTCAGTTTTAGAGTTCAAATAACCTAGGAAAGTTTAAGTTTTTTCTTCATCCCTTCACCTTTTCACCTTATCCTTAGCTAACCTACAGCAACAAGCAACCGGGTACAAAGAAACCCTTGTCTTCACTCACCAAAGTTTATGAAGATAAGGGTTGCAGTCTTCTACAAGTCGGCTAGCTACCGTAAATCCGTTTATCCTGCTAGCCAATAGGTGCACAGCTCCTTGGCACAGTCTCCTATGGGATGCGTAGGATAGTTGTAGTTCACTACATAACAAAGCTAAATTTAAACTTCTTATTTCAGTCTCTATCCAACAGAGCTGGATCTAAGTCAACAGGTCGACTCATTGTAAACTTTTGGAGGCAAGCCAAGTTGAAGTCAAGTCAGAGCTGCTTCAAGTCAGTGTACAATGCAAGTCTCAAGTCAAGTGGGAGACAACTTCAAAAAACATTGACAGGTTTTTTTACAAAACATCGCCTTTTTAATAGACATTGCAATCTATTGCATACCAGAGCTGGGTCCAAGTCATAGATTGACTTGCTAAGTCAAGTCATACGTCGACTTGACTTGGGACTTGTCAACACGCTGACTTGATTTGAATTTGACTTGCATATCAATGTGACTTGACTTGGACGCAGCAATGACTTGTGATTTTGACTTGGGTTCTGTCAAGTCAATGTGGAGAATAAAGTAGTGCAAGTAGTATGGTGTAAGTAGTGAATACAATGCACAATGCAATAATTAGTCAATTAAACTACAATACGTAGACTGGAATTGCAGGACTGGCCAGTGGACACTCTGTACTGTCCCATGTTCTGTTTATATGCTATGTAACACAGTATCACCGTCACCAATACTGTATATAATACTACATGACCAGTCTCAACTGTAGTGCCAATATTGCTACATACATAGACTAGTTGCCATAATTAATGTCTAGCATACATGCCCATCCAACTACATTTTGGCATGGTTTTTCATGCATTGGAATGTCTACTAAAAGAAAAAAAGTGATGTTTGGAAAGATGTACAATAATTTTGAAGTTGTCTCCCCCTTGACTTGCATTTCAACTTGCAAGTAGACAAGCGGCCTTGAACTTGACTTGTGACTTGCATGACAGCTGACTTGACTTAAGGTAGCACTGACTCGACATGGACTTGACTTGCCTCCAAAGTTTTAAAAAATGGCTTGACTTGTTGACTTGCAAGTCGACTGGGACACGACTCTGTTTCAAACCATGCAAAAGTTTAGCCGGCTATGCATGCCATTCAACTATGATAAAGAACCAGTCTATAGATGATGCAATGAATGATATTGGCACTGATATCTAGACTGGTCATGTGGTATTGTACATTAGTAATGGTGATACAGTGTTTAATCGGACGTAAGCAGCACACGATAAGGGGGTGTCAACTAGCTACCCTGTAATTCCAAACTAGTTCATATTGTAGTGCATAGTCTCAAACCCCTAACCCTGATATACTCTGAGGAAAGTGATATGTGGGTAGACAATTAAGACTTGTTTTTTTATGTTGGCTAAACAGTGTACACAATTTTATCCGTCACATTGACTTGGTATACCCCAATTCAAAGTCCTAAGTCACAAGTAATTCAGATTTTCAAATTAAGTCAAGTGAAGTCACATTGATGTGCAAGTCAAAGTCAAGTCACCAAGTTGGCAAGTCCAAATCAAGTCGACTAGTGAATTAAATTCTTGTCAAGTCAAACCTATGACTTGGACCCAGCTCTGCTGCCTTACATGATAAAACTTAGGCCTACTACAACTTGGAAACTTTCAAAAAATTGATTTGCACGATTGGGAGGGATTTTGTGACTGTTTGAAAAGGACAGTTCAAAACAGGACCTTTCGAAACTGGACAGTTCAACACCAGGCAGTTTGAAACCTCTAAACCCTAGACTTCAAATAATTTCTATTTTCAAAATTATCTTTTATTTATTTGAAATTAATTGTATGTAAGTTGTTCTCCTCTAAAAATAACCAAAACAGTTTCGAACAGTCCGGTAGTGAAATGTCCTGTTTTATCTGTCTTTTTGAAATGCCCCTTTACCACTGTAAGGATAGGGCTTACACAGTAAAAGGCCTTATTAAATACTCAATTAATATTAACTTTAAAGTTAGTTTTCAGCATTTATGTTATTAACAGGGTAAACAATTTATTAAAAAATTAAAATTTAATCACATTTTATTATTTACTATAATTTGTTTTTATATAACTATGCTGTAATTAGGCCTATTACCAATAATAATTTAATTTAATTATTTGTTCATACGAGTATTACATTATTAAATTTTATAATACTAATAGTACGCATAGGGACCTATACCATATGCTAGTATAAGAATTTAAATTAGTAATATAATGTCCGCATTCATATGGAGATTATTGTGTCTGCTTACTTCTTTTCAGTTTTTAGCCATTTACGATGTTGGCAAATGAAAACAATAATAAATTCTAATTCAAAAATAAAATTGGTAGACATTTAGGCCTAAAATATGATTGTTATAATTATACTTATTTTACACTATTTTATATTAATTTAAACAATATCAATATGAATAATTGTTAAAATCATTTAAACTATTGACTATTTATTTAATTATATTATAATGATTATTATTATTATTATATTATTATAAATTTAATTTATATTGAAATTCACGCATTGGATTGATTATCTTAAAGTTATGTAATAATATTGCATAAATTATTCATATGTCATACTACATCATATGGCTTCTATAGCATAATTATATATGATAATGACTATGGGGAATTAAAATCACATGTAGTTTAGTAAAAGTATAGTAATAGTGTTAAGTATCGAGTAGGTCTAAAATAAAAATAAAAATACTCAACAGAATAGAATATCAATATTTTATTACTGAATATTATATATAATTATCATTATAAATGATTGCAATTTGCACTAAAGAAATACTACACAGTGATAGTCAGAGTTTGAGAAGTAAGTGATTTGTGAAGCTAATGCTGAACTTCTCCCTTTTCAGCCAACAGCTGGTTCCATTCTAAAGTTCAAGCAGTAGGACAAAGAAACAAACTGAAACTGAAGCAGTCTGCATAATATGCAAGATGGAGGTTGGAAAACTCATTTCAAGAGAAGACAATTACATTATTAATAATAAATAGCCTTTAGGTCCTTTCCACTTATTTATAATGGGCCTCATGGTTGATGCCCTAGTCAAAAGAGTATTGCTTCAAAGAAACCTGAGCTAAAGCATGCTTGCTGTTGGGGGTAACATTGACAAAATTAGAAGTTACTGCATAGACTATGGTCAACATACCAAAGGTACTGCAAATGTGAATAAGAAATAGAAGAACATCAAAACTACTTGTACAAGAAAAATATAAATTAAATTTAGCCATATTATCATTTGAGACCAAATAATCAGTTGTCCACCCCCACTCAAAGCTGATCCAACTGGCCTGCAATCAATAGACCGTTCATTCATGACGCAATGTACTTGTAGCTATATAATAATATAACAGCCACAGTTGTCATTTTACAAAAATGTATTGACACTGTGGTTGTTCTAGGGTACCCCCCTAGAACAACCATATTTTGCATCGCCTTTCAATCCTTCGATAACCTATATGGTAATTTTCCTGAGGGATGTACTGAAATATGCTAACAAAGTCTACTATCTAGTTATACAATCATAAGGTATTGTATTTACAAAAACTAAAGTAGACACAACTCTTAGTTGTGTGACTTTCTGCTACTAGAAATGGTGTTATTTGTTTTTCATTGCACATTTCAGTGAATGGCAATTGGTCCCTCTGGTCCAACTGGGCCACCTTTGGTGGACATTATTCCAGAAAGCAAGAGAGAACCAGAACCTGTACAAACCCAAAACCATCATGTGGAGGACACCCATGCCCTGGAGCCTCCAGACAGACCAGAATATGTACGATTTATTGAACTATTATGTTTGTCATGCTATAGAATATGACATAATGTTACATAATTATACATTACATGTGTACAAATCAGGAACATCACTAGGCAGTGCTGGGTGTATACAACCTCATGATAATATATACTGTAAATACAAATTCAGTCGCTTGCAATTATTTACATTGTATATCTCTAAGCCTGTATACTAGAGGTACTGTTACAGTACATGTACAGTATATGAGCTGTGCATAATTGTATTACGGAAAATCACTAATATTGTAGATGGACTCTACTAACTCAGTTGATCTGCAGAGACTAACATATCCTCAACTCAGAACCGAAACGTCTAACGGACTCCTACAACTAACGATTTGAAACTTTAATAATATTCACATGAAATAACTCTTTGGATGGATAATATTTCATGGCTCCCTATTACTTTCTTGTTTCTTCACATTGTTGAATTTTTTTTACTCCGTTTTATATACTTGGCAGAAATAAACTTGCACAGCAAATAACAAAAAGTTTTCGAATTTCTTGAATCTCATTTTTCCAGATAATGACTAATTGTAACATTATGTCTTACCTCCAACACACAAGTGCAAAAGAGAATTGCAGCTATGCAGATGACAATAAAAGTTTTATTTCTGGATCTCAGATGTACATAGTACAGTACATCCCTCAGGAAAATTACCATATAGGTTATCGAAGGATTGAAAGGCGATGCAAAATATGGTTGTTCTAGGGGGGTACCCTAGAACAACCACAGTGTCAATACATTTTTGTAAAATGACAACTGTGGCTGTTATATTATTATATAGCTACAAGTACATTGCGTCATGAATGAACGGTCTATTGATTGCAGGCCAGTTGGGTCAGCTTTGAGTGGGGGTGGACAACTGATTATTTGGTCTCAAATGATAATATGGCTAAATTTAATTCATATTTTTCTTGTACAAGTAGTTTTGATGTTCTTCTACTTCTTATTCACATTTGCAGTACCTTTGGTATGTTGACCATAGTCTATGCAGTAACTTCTAATTTTGTCAATGTTAACCCAACAGCAAGCATGCTTTAGCTCAGGTTTCTTAGAAGCAATGCTCTTTTGACTAGGGCATCAACCATGAGGCCCATTATAAATAAGTGGAAAGGACCTAAAGGCTATTTATTATTGATAATGTAATTGTCTTCTCTTGAAATGAGTTTTCCAACCTCCATCTTGCATATTATGCAGACTGCTTCAGTTTCAGTTTGTTTCTTTGTCCTACTGCTTGAACTTTAGAATGAAACCAGCTGTTGGCTGAAAAGGGAGAAGTTCAGCATTAGCTTCACAAATCACTTACTTCTCAAACTCTGACTATCACTGTGTAGTATTTCTTTAGTGCAAATTGCAATCATTTATAATGATAATTATATATAATTTAATATTCAGTAATATTGATATTCTATTCTGTTGAGTATTTTTATTTTTATTTTAGACCTACTCGATACTTACACTATTACTATACTTTTACTAAACTACATGTGATTTTAATTCCCCATAGTCATTATCATATATAATTATGCTATAGAAGCCATATGATGTGGTATGACATATGAATAATTTATGCAATATTATTACATAACCTTAAGATAATCAATCCAATGCGTGAATTTCAATATAAATTAAATTTATAATAATATAATAATAATAATAATCATTATAATATAATTAAATAAATAGTCAATAGTTTAAATGATTTTAACAATTATTCATATTGATATTGTTTAAATTAATATAAAATAGTGTAAAATAAGTATAATTATAACAATCATATTTTAGGCCTAAATGTCTACCAATTTTATTTTTGAATTAGAATTTATTATTGTTTTCATTTGCCAACATCGTAAATGGCTAAAAACTGAAAAGAAGTAAGCAGACACAATAATCTTCATATGAATGCGGACATTATATTACTAATTTAAATTCTTATACTAGCATATGGTATAGGTCCCTATGCGTACTATTAGTATTATAAAATTTAATAATGTAATACTCGTATGAACAAATAATTAAATTAAATTATTATTGGTAATAGGCCTAATTACAGCATAGTTATATAAAAACAAATTATAGTAAATAATAAAATGTGATTAAATTTTAATTTTTTATTAAATTGTTTACCCTGTTAATAACATAAATGCTGAAAACTAACTTTAAAGGTAATATTAATTGAGTATTTAATAAGGCCTTTTACTGTGTAAGCCCTATCCTTACAGTGGTAAAGGGGCATTTCAAAAAGACAGATAAAACAGGACATTTCACTACCGGACTGTTCGAAACTGTTTTGGTTATTTTTAGAGGAGCGCAACTTACATACAATTAATTTCAAATAAATAAAAGATAATTTTGAAAATAGAAATTATTTGAAGTCTAGGGTTTAGAGGTTTCAAACTGCCTGGTGTTGAACTGTCCAGTTTCGAAGGGTCCTGTTTTGAACTGTCCTTTTCAAACAGTCACAAAATCCCTCCCAATCGTGCAAATCAATTTTTTGAAAGTTTCCAAGTTGTAGTAGGCCTAAGTTTTATCATGTAAGGCAGCAGAGCTGGGTCCAAGTCATAGGTTTGACTTGACAAGAATTTAATTCACTAGTCGACTTGATTTGGACTTGCCAACTTGGTGACTTGACTTTGACTTGCACATCAATGTGACTTCACTTGACTTAATTTGAAAATCTGAATTACTTGTGACTTAGGACTTTGAATTGGGGTATACCAAGTCAATGTGACGGATAAAATTGTGTACACTGTTTAGCCAACATAAAAAAACAAGTCTTAATTGTCTACCCACATATCACTTTCCTCAGAGTATATCAGGGTTAGGGGTTTGAGACTATGCACTACAATATGAACTAGTTTGGAATTACAGGGTAGCTAGTTGACACCCCCTTATCGTGTGCTGCTTACGTCCGATTAAACACTGTATCACCATTATTAATGTACAATACCACATGACCAGTCTAGATATCAGTGCCAATATCATTCATTACATCATCTATAGACTGGTTCTTTATCATAGTTGAATGGCATGCATACCCGGCTAAACTTTTGCATGGTTTGAAACAGAGTTGTGTCCCAGTCGACTTGCAAGTCAACAAGTCAAGCCATTTTTTAAAACTTTGGACGCAAGTCAAGTCCATGTCGAGTCAGTGCTACCTTAAGTCAAGTCAGCTGTCATGCAAGTCACAAGTCAAGTTCAAGGCCGCTTGTCTACTTGCAAGTTGAAATGCAAGTCAAGTGGGAGACAACTTCAAGATTATTGTACATCTTTCCAAACATCACTTTTTTCTTTTAGTAGACATTCCAATGCATGAAAAACCATGCCAAAATGTAGTTGGATGGGCATGTATGCTAGACATTAATTATGGCAACTAGTCTATGTATGTAGCAATATTGGCACTACAGTTGAGACTGGTCATGTAGTATTATATACAGTATTGGTGACGGTGATACTGTGTTACATAGCATATAAACAGAACATGGGACAGTACAGAGTGTCAACTGGCCAGTCCTGCAATTCCAGTCTACGTATTGTAGTTTAATTGACTAATTATTGCATTGTGCATTGTATTCACTACTTACACCATACTACTTGCACTACTTTATTCTCCACATTGACTTGACAGAACCCAAGTCAAAATCACAAGTCATTGCTGCGTCCAAGTCAAGTCACATTGATATGCAAGTCAAATTCAAATCAAGTCAGCGTGTTGACAAGTCCAAGTCAAGTCAACGTATGACTTGACTTAGCAAGTCAATCTATGACTTGGACCCAGCTCTGGTAAGCAATAGATTGCAATGTCTATTAAAAAGGCGATGTTTTGTAAAAAAACCTGTCAATGTTTTTTGAAGTTGTCTCCTACTTGACTTGAGACTTGCATTGTACACTGACTTGAAGCAGCTCTGACTTGACTTCAACTTGGCTTGCCTCCAAAAGTTTACAATGAGTCGACCTGTTGACTTAGATCCAGCTCTGTTGGATAGAGACTGAAATAAGAAGTTTAAATTTAGCTTTGTTATGTAGTGAACTACAACTATCCTACGCATCCCATAGGAGGCTGTGCCAAGGAGCTGTGCACCTATTGGCTAGCAGGATAAACGGATTTACGGTAGCTAGCCGACTTGTAGAAGACTGCAACCCTTATCTTCATAAACTTTGGTGAGTGAAGACAAGGGTTTCTTTGTACCCGGTTGCTTGTTGCTGTAGGTTAGCTAAGGATAAGGTGAAAAGGTGAAGGGATGAAGAAAAAACTTAAGCTTTCCTAGGTTATTTGAACTCCAAAACTGAACCAACTGTCAAAACCATGTAGGCTGCAGTGCTTTACTACAACCAACTAGAAGACCAAATGCAGCCCAGTAAATTTCTTACAATCAATTCAGACCGGTGCTTATTATACAGTCATGTAGATATAGGCCTAAATAACATTATTTATATTTATGTAAATGATTGATCAAAACTTCATCTGCTCAAACCATTATTGCATTAACTAGTAGTTATAATATTATATTTCATATCATTTTCAGGATTTTTATTTGATGCAAGGAAAAGACAGAAAGATGCAGACACTTGGCAGCTACCAGAAAGTGTGGTTCCAACATCAAAGGAAGAGTCAGACTTATGTGGGAGCAAATCCTATGAAGCTGTAAGCAAAAATTCCCTAGTGTATTATTGTACTTAGGATGCCTGCCTGGTTGGTCAAAACTAGATTAAACCTATAATAGTAGGCTAAATGTGTCACATATGACTAAAATTGTTTAAGGTAAACAGACAGGATAGGCCTACTTGACCTGCATTTCAGCCATGCAATGCCCTAACCAACATGTATTACAAAGTGTATAAATTTACACCTAGTAGTATATATTTGTAAAGAACATGCATGCTGTCAAACTACTTTGGGTTGTGATTGAACATCATGGCCCTTCTGACAGAGTCATGTTTTTTTCATTTATTTATATTAGTATATGTCATCATTATTCAAATAGTAGTGATATTAAAATAAGGTAATAGAACATGGGGCTAATCAGATAGTTCGAAACTAGAGTTATGACAGCCCCATTCCAGAGGTTCGCCAGCCACAGAAGGCTGACACATGCAACCAGGGACACACGCTGCGCCCACCCACTATGCATCAAGCTCCCAGAGATGAGCAGCCAGGTGTCCCGCATAGACCCCACCGCGGAGGCCTCGTAGGTCCCATGCATGCTCACCAAATAGATTAGCGGCAGTAAAATAAATAGACCTCTTTCCCAGTTCCGAATTAACTTTAATTGATTTCAGTGGATTTTTCAATGTCATGGGGTGTACAGTCTCAATTAAATTAAGATTATTAAGTTGATTGTTAAAGTTGACCTTCTTTGCAAACCCACTATTTAGCACCATGGCTGTCATAGCTTTATAATCATATCTAAACTGTTAGTGGAGTAACTATCTCATGCTAAACTGCACGAAAAGTAGTCAAAAATGGTTAAAATTTCCATGATAATGTTTGCAGTGAGAGTTACCCACCCTTACTAATAATGTCAATTCGCATAAATTGTATCCGATTTTCTCAACTTTTTCACGCTGTACATTGTATCAAATAGTCAAACCTGCTATCATAGTAAACATGTCTTTGTATAATATGTATTTCTAGGTAACACAAGCATGTGGGGGAGAGACTACTGTGATTCTATTTAGATACATGGGAGATCTTCTAATGACTTTAGAGAAAAGCTAACTATGTCTATCATGCTCTTCGCAGGGTTGTTTGTTAGTAAGTGAAAATTTGGCTAATGAACTTAATAGAAAAATGGTAGCCGGTTGTTTTACCATTCTTGTCATAGTTATGGGTGCACAAAATTAGTTTAGATTGCAGGTCAACTACACCTTGTTTGCACAACAACCTCTCACAGTTGCAACTTAGCTTATACACATACTTAGATGATTGCCTTTCTCGTGTATTCACAATAATATAGATCTCTGTTGACACGTACAAATAGTCTCTAACAATCAAGCAGTCCCGTGTAACATATTTCTGATCGAGTATTTATGTCAGTTCAGTCATTAATATTGTATCTTTCTACAAAATTATGAGATACCATGCTCCATGATGCCGCAGAGTTTAAAAATAGACATTTTGATATTAACCTCTAGTTTTATTATAAGATATTGGCATGGGTTAATTAATGTAATGATAGAGGGTAGCACTAGCCCTATTGTATAATTTTATTTCTACTGTTTCTACATTTAATCCTAGTGGCCAGGTGAACTGTCTGCATAAGTAATGATGATCAACCTTTTGTTGTTTTATGTTTCAGTAATGATGGGCTTACGAAGAAGAAAGATACTTCACTCCTATGCTCCCTTTCCTACTAATGGATTCAACTACAGGTACTGTATGTCACAATTAAAATAAATGATTTATTTGTACAATGTAGGTCCTTAATCAGTGGTATTCAATTCAAATTTTAATAAATGTACATGTATGTTTGGTACATGCATGTGCAAGTCCCTGGCTTAGCAATCATTTATTGTGTTTTATTGTTATTCATAGTCTTGGCCAGCAATCTGAAAATTTCAGCGACTGATGCCTGCATTTGTGCTGCATTAATGTCGTATTCAACCACATTTCATGCAGTTTTACAAACTGAAATGCATGTGAACACACAGCCATATTATATGTACATGTAATATCGCTAGTACCTGGCAATGTACCTGGCCGCTATGTACCTGGCCTCTAGCTTGGGGGCCCAGTCACCTGTTTGATCCTCAACCCATGTAATTGCAATCAATAAGAAGCTGGTAGAATTAGTCATGTAATTAGTTAGTATTATTTAGTGTCAGTAAAAGGGTTCTGCTGGTAAGCAGTAGTCATTCTGCCAATGTTGCACCAACATTCATCAACATAGCCTCTACAAAGTTGTGATTTTCTTCTGCAAATTGCAGTAATAAAATTCTGATTTTCATTTGCAGAATAAGAAGAGATTACAGAGGAAGGGAAAAGGAAAGAAGTATAATAATTCAACTATATCTATGTAATTATTGTAATAAACAGGTTGTAATAAAACAAGTATTCAATACAAATTATGTTTCTCTGTTTATTTACATGTACATGTATGTTAGACTTATACTACAGCTGGAACTACTAGGCAGGTGTCGAAAATATGTACAAAACAGTTGCCTTCTGTGAAAGAGCATTAAGGATAGCAGAGTTTATTTTTTCACGCTACTATGGTGTACAAACAATGCCAATCCTAACCCAAACCACTAGTGACTTCTTCACAAGTCATGATCATGAGTTCATAACCAATTTAAATTTGAATTGCTTCTAGAATCAGTCTTTCTGAATGTACATGTAAGTAAAGTATTTCTACCAAGTTCATTCTACAGTAGGAGCATAACAAGACTCCAGAAGCCAAGCCATAGTTGATAATGTTGTTAAATATCATGACACAGCAGTACTATGATACAAGTGTCAATGCTATAGGCTTCTGGGCTAATGCATGTGCTATTTTTCACAATGTTTCTGGGTTGTCTCCCCTCTCTCAAATGTTATGCAGAGAATAAAACATCCAAGTGTTAAATTATGTGGATTTTACAGGCATATTTGACCAAGTACAAAAGTGCTCCAACTACTATTAGTACGAATATAATTTACAATGCACGTGTCAGCAGCTACGTGTATGTATACTGCAATTGTTCAGCTGTGGAGGAGGGAGGACAACTACTAAATATATACATGAAATAATTGAAAGCCTCCTACAGAAAGCAAGTATAATATTAGATGCTGGCTTTCAGTATGTCCCATCTACACTAATGGTTGCCCTCTCTTTTACACAGCTGAGTAAACACAGTTGCTACAAAAACAGTGCATCTCCTACCACATTTTTGTAACTTACATAATAAACATGTACATGTATGGTATTGCGTTCATGCATCCATGGTGTTCCTCTTAGAGCTGCTAGCAAGATACATGCACATGTACATTTGTATATTCTGAACTGAAGTTGTATTCTCTTTACATGTATGTGACATCTATAATTTTATTTTTCTGTTGTTTTAATGGATTGATCAACATGTACATGTAGGTATTCTTGGTAGATTAGGCTTACTTTAGGCGTTGTCTGCTGGAAGAATGTACTAAAAATTGCGTTCATGGGTAGTACACAACCTGAAGCTATACAATATGCTAAAATAAACACTGAGAGAACCTTCAATCTTTTGTTTATGTATGACCTACTGCTGCTGGTCTCACTAGAATAATTATTATGTCCGATATACAATGTACGTATGTCTCTCACATTTACATGGTTATGATCTGTGTGATAGATTTGGCTCTGTCTGTCTATTCTAACTACCCTAATTGCTTCGGTTCTGCAGGGAACATAAGTTTGGATAGTCTGTTAGATTGTTAGATAATTGTACACAGTATGTTTTATATTATGCATGTACACTGCTAGTACATGACTCTTATTATGAACAATATGTGATGTACATGTACATGTTATACATGTACATGTACAGTACATTGTATATTATGTAAAACATTTTGAGAGGTCTGGTGTTGTTATTTAATGTATAAGAGTATTATAATCCAACATGTAGGTATGTAATTCTTCAACTCATTGTCTCAACAACAACAAAGATCTCTAAGGCAGAGAGAAAAAGTGCAGAACACATGTCACAAGGGCCCCTGTGGCTAATAAATTGTAGATATACTGTATATCAAAGAGGAGCAGGGATCAGTCCTGGCCACCTTTGTTGAACTACATGTAATAATATTGATAGACCAACTGCTGTTAGTACTTCCTCGTTCTCAATTATTTGCAAGCAAGGCAACAGGTAGTGCAAGAGAAAGGAATGACATGTACTTTCATGCCTTAGCCTACTCTAACTAATAGTACCACGTAGGTAAATGTGTTACTGCAACTGCAGCCCTTTCAAGCAGGTATTGCAATACACTTCAATTTGAGAAGCTAAAATATTTAATATTATTAACTTCCATATGACATGTATAATTGTACACCTGTCTACATGCACATCACATAATCCTAATATTCTCAATACATGCAAGTGCAATGTAAGGATGGGACAGAATAAGTCTGTGTCATTTCATATACATTGTACATGTACATTTACGTACATGGTAGATGTACAATGTACATGTATCACATGCTTAGCTGTTTCTCATCTATTAATGGTGGTGTATGATTTCACCACATTTTCACTACTGCTCTTCAGTCACTGCCCATTAAACCCAGCATGAACAGTGGTGCCCCAAAACCTAAACAGAGAGTTCTTGAGCTGTCATTTTAACCTGTTTTGCTGTGATGTTGCTGCTCAATCTTGTTTTGGTTGAAGAATACAGACAGGGAACTTCATCCTACATGTACATACTAGATGCACACAGACTTATAGAATATAATTTATAATACAGTGAATTGTGAATAGGCTACACATAAAAATATGAAATCATAACTTAACCCTTTCTCAGGAAGATTCTTTATTAATATTGAATGTATTTTGGAGAAATACAATTCATAGGCACAAAACTATTGATTGCAGTTGGAAGTCGTCCTCTCTCAATCTATTTTGTTTCATTTCTACCAGTAGGAGACAGATGGAAAGTGAGAGGATAACTTCTCTCTATGATCATTATTGAATGAAGGCCCTTGCTCCTGAAGAATAATTATTATTTAGATTACAAATTTAGTTAGAATTGCAACATGTATATCAAGTTGATACTCCTAGATTTTGTTCATTCATCAGAGAATTGTTGTAAATAGAAGTTGTCCTCTCTCTCACCATTTGTGTTTTGCTGGTAGAAGTTGAACATAACTGGCTGAGAAAGGCTAATTTATAATTACAATAAATAGCTAATGAGTGCCCAGTAGACAATGCACATGCAAGGCTGGGTGTTTTCTGTACTGCTGATGGTCAGTGTGTGAAGAGAGGACAACTACTAATACACCAAGGTCTAACTACATGAACTGCTATTTCCTACTAACAATGAACAGCTAGCGAATGAGATTGTGCCTACGTTCAAGAGCAAAATTCACTCTGTTTGGCAATGTTAATTATTGTGCATTTTAGTGATACTGTTGCATTAGTTAATGTTGTAGTGTTGGGCACCCTATAACCTGTAGTTGGAAAACATTGCATCATTGGGTGATGTAATTATCATAAAGCGAAATAATAAAACATTATTGTAATGGCTGTGCGCCACAGGCCAGCCACTGCTAGCTTGTAAGAGTAGAGAGATGATAACTTCTTATTGGTTCAAGCCACCCTAAGTAGGTACTGGGTTTGCTGCTATCCTATGTGCTCCCAGATCAACTATTCAGTGGTATTTAGTAGTTTAAGTAGAATAGCGTATTGTGTGAAAAACACTATCTAGGTATAACAATGAATCCTCTATTGTGTGAAAAACACTATCTAGGTATAACAATGAATCCTCCGTACAATGAAATTGTCCTCTTATATACTCTGTAGTACTGAGACGAGAATACACAAGTAAGTATAATAATATAAATATCACAGATAAGATAATGGGTGATTATTGCATAACAATTACATAATAGATTAATATGGATGATAGCCATCTAACCACTTGGCCTGGCCTGCTTAGTGTCCTGTCACAGACACAGATTAACATAGAGCTGTTTGGTAGGTCCTACTGCGGTCAGTGTCAAGGGCAGCGTTAGTGTCAAAGGCGTTAGTGTCAAAGGCGGCCTCAGTGTCAAGGGCGGCCTCAGTGTCAAGCCGGTCACCACATTATACAGTTTATTAAAACAGTTTTAAGGCACTGTCTTGTAATACCAGTTAAAAGCTTTGATAACCAAGTCAATGTACAATTACATAGTTTTGGATTTCTTTCACCCATGGCCTCCGCATCTTTTTCATCACTGGTGGCGGTTCTCTTGAGCAGAGCGAATTCCCTTTTCATATATCTAAAATACAGAACATTTCACTTGTCTTTTGCTGCAGCAACATTTTTCCATAAAGTTGTCCAAATAGCATCTCTATGGGAGATTAGCGACACTCCTTAAACCTTCATAAAATGCTGTCAAGAGGGAAAAAGTTACCATAGCTGGGTAAACTGTGAGATTGTTGAAAATTATGCAAGGGATTGAACTTACATTGTACAATGTGCTTCCAGCTGTTATGTCTATAGCAGTTGAACCAAGTCTAGGCCTATGAATTTGTCTGCTCCCCCTACAGTTCATTCACCTCTTCAGCTATCTGTTATGTAATACATGTACATTACAAATTAGTATCAACTTATTAGACCTGTGAAAGTACAGAAAGCGCTAACGGTTCCACCTCAACATGAATGCTAATCTACATGCACATGTACATGTAAATAAGGGGTAAAAATCCATGTAACAACCTACAGTTTTCAAGCAGTATAATGTTAGTAGCGGTATAAAATTATTGTATAGTGCAAGATTTAGATTGCTGTAAAATTGCAGTATTAGGACAAGATGCTAAGCATATGCTACAAAGCAATGCAAATTGAAGAGCATAGATTATTTCTTGTTACTCTGGCCAAACCAAAAGTGATGCTATTAGCGCATTTAGTCTCAAATAAGGGCTGTTGTACTTGCTGTGGAAAACTATAATATTAATTAATTAATTAGCTGATTTTCACATCAGAATAATGTACACAATGTATTTGTTAAATGCTGGCTTGCATCATATGATTGGTCTCTAAGTGTATCAAGGTACTTTCTCCAACTAACCTTTCAACTCATTTGTATCTGTATATGTAGTGCATGTGGCTTATCCTGAATAAACTTCCATTTTTAGTAATAGACAAATAGTTGCTTAGATCCTGCACTGTCCGCTTACTCATCAATTATTGAAGCTGCCCTTCATTAGGAAAACATTCTACAATAGAAAGTCTACAGAGAGTAAGTTTCCTGCAAATACCATTTACATGTATACCGATAGAAACATTATAATATGGTTGTACTATACAACAGACTAGCAAACGCAACCCAAATTAGAAGTTTCAGTTTTGGAACATAATAAGAACATACTGCTCCATTAATGGAGACCATGGCGCATAATGGTAGTGGGTACTGAGATAGAGTACGAAGTTGAATTTAAACACTACAATGATACTCACTGATGCTGGCTACAATTCTTTCTTGACACACATGGAGATTAAGTCAACTAAAGTTGCCTAAGACCTACAAAAACACAGATTATTCAGACATACATGTAGATAACTAAACAAGAGAAATTATTTGTGTGCCACAGATTATTCTTGAATATCATGATTTTTCTTAATTTTGGTAGGTGGAGGCAGAGCAATGTAAGTGTGTAGGCCTATGCCCTGTAATGGTAGCACATTACTTGGAAGAAATTGAAACAAATATTCGAAACGGCAAGATGGATGCAGTTACTCTTGTATTAGTGGTATTGGTACACATTAGGCGTATTCGGATATTGCACCGTGCAAGCTTATAAATAGCAATCTGCGGCAATAACAATATATTTTATTCAATAATATCGCTAGCTATAACGCAAGGCAAGCCGTGCCTGGCAATAATAATATAAAGTATATTCATTTAGCGAGGGGATTTCCCTTCAGAGCAATCACTAGTCACGCCTGAACGCTCAAGTTGTATTCGGATAGTTAGACCAGTGCTATATGAACCAGTACCAGTTTCCGAATACGCCTTTTATGCTGTAATATCTCCTAAAATGTATATAATCGTAAAGGACGTTAAATAGCTTAACAAAAAGTGAACCTTATAGCCACTGTATAGTCTAATATTATTAAGGATAGAGCTACACACATTTCTGACTGCACAATGTATTTTAGATCCCTGGATGCGGTATTGCCCTCATATAAGTTTCTTCAACACCTTCTCTCCAGCTGCTACAAAGCAGCAAGTTATATGTACATTTAATAACTCGAGACATAGCAAATTCACCTGACACCTAATGCCTGAGAATATCTGGAAGGGTAGCTTTAACGGGCAACATTTACTGAAAAAAGCTTACATAATTCAAACATATTATTCCATGGAAGATACACTCTTACTCAGGTTATACATAACTCATTTACAAGCCTCGGTTTACCATCCTTCAAGACAATATCTTTTTCAATACTGTTGGAAATTCCCCACTGGAGACAAATCCAACTGCGACAAATGTTTACTAGTTTAATACATACCAATATTAGGCATACTTGGACGGCCCACCTCAGCAAACCAGATCATTCAGAATATCCATGTCCATGCCTATGTTAACATGAAAAATATCATTATTACATTGTGTATTAATTCTTCCTATGCACTAAATCTTTAGACTGATGGTCAAGTAGTGTAAACATTTACCATATTACAGCAGCAACCAAAAAAATGAAATGTTTTGAAAGATAACCATGGACCTGTATTAACTCCAATATATTTCCTACATGAATAGGCCAATAACAACTAGAAAAGCAGGTTCTTACATAATATTTAAAGCTTCTATCAATTTCCCTACTAACCAGACTGAGCTTTATCACATGATGAATTGAAGCAAAAAAAGCAAAAGCTAGGAAGTGACTAAGCAAATTCTCAGTAACTTGCACAACTAACAGTCTACAGATCATGCAATCTAGGTTAAGCAAAGAGAGCTGAAGAAGATTAGAAGATCTCGGACCGGTAATGTAAAGGGTTGACAACAGACAAGGGTAGAACATAAAAGACTAACAGCAAACAAATTGCATGACACCAGAAGCAGTGGTTTCAGCTGCGGAAGAAGTACAATGTACATGTAGATGTAAGTGGGATGGCTCTATGCTAGAGTAGGCCTAATGAGCTAAAGATTCAGTGAAATCTGGTAGCAGTGGCTGTGTTACTTATTTCTATCACCCCTGCAACAACTACTAGCACTAATACTGCGATGAATACTACTGTAGGTGCTACCACTAACTGCTGCTGCTGCTGG
>OW285194.1:2517500-2747500 GCA_935421135.1 Bugulina stolonifera | reverse complement strand
TGCTACCATAAAAACCTTTATAGGCAGAATTAACAGGCACTTGGCAAAAGAATGAAGGCTGCAGGACTGCAACAGGGCAGGTATAATAATCATTCCCATGGTTCTAAACATGGCAATGGGTATTCTCCAGTGACCTGATTGATCATTCATTGATCATTAGCATTAGTTATCGGATTTACAGCAAGCATTAGTTGGAAGCAATAGCCAATAGCTAATAAGTAAGTTCACTAAATTTAATACCAATCAATAACAACTTGAAGAAAGCATAAAGACATGATAATTATAATTAATATTAATAATTTAATACATGTGATGATGGCGAAACTTCCAATTTTGAATTTAATAAATATTTGTTCAATACATACATGTACACTATGACTATTTAGGCCTTAAGTACTATAACTACTATAGATATACTAATGAAATGTAAATAATAATTATCATACTATGATATTTTAACCAGTGAAGTTGAAATTTAAATTAATAATATTTTTAAAATAATAATAATTATAATATAATATAATTTAATATTAATTAAATATTACATATTTTATATTATCCTATAGGCTATTAGGCCTACTTTTAGTGATTCAACTGATTTCTACCTGATATTCTGATCGCTTGATTTCGAAATCCTAAATTAAAATTAATTAAATTGTACTACGCTTTTCCTTCATTTTAGAGAGTAGGTCATGAGTAGAGAAGTATTTTCTAATGATGCATGTTGGATTCACTTTAACCAACAGGAACGCTATTGCATTGCAAATAACAATACTCGCTAGCTTTGATTTCTTGCCAGCTAAAATATCAATCTCTAAATTAGGTAGCTGATGCAAGTTTTGTTCACATATCTAGGTGCTATCACAAAGCATCCTAAACATCAGTCTAAAATAATTTCTATGCAATGGAAACATTATGAGTTTCACTTTGCTGGGCACAAGAGAAGACAACTCCAATTGCACTGTTAAAATGATCAAGAGAAGACAATCACTGCAATAAAGGCTGACTCTTGGAAAACATCACAATTAGCCAATGAAAAAGTCACACATTGTGGCCTTCATCATTGATGAATCATGCTTCAATGATTATTAACCCAATGCCTACAGTGGTAATTCTTTTAAAATAATGCACCGCGTTGTCATTTCAGGGGACCCCCCTGAAATGACAACATAGCGTATTGACATATTTTTGCAATGCATACTGTAGTTGTTTTTGGTCAGGGATGGGCTGCATAGTAAGAACTGCAATGTGTCATGGTGACCTCACAATTTACTTTTGCTATTCCCCAAAACTATATACCATAACTACTGGTCGAATTATGTGCAAAATGTTGTTCACTCCTTTTTTTCTGTTCTAGAAATAACATTCAATGCTATTAAATGATTTTTTATTGAAACTTTCAATCTCCCATCATTATGTTTCCAAATGTATACATGTATACAATCATCAAATAATTACTAAGTCAACATGTCATTGACAACAATACAAAGTTGTCCTCTCTCTGCCTATTTCAAATTTGAGGGAATATAACTTCAAGTAGATTTGGCTTTAGCTCGGTGATTATATTGCAATTGATATTTAATAATATATGTAGGACATAAACTTTATTATTTTGTTAAAATTTATTGTATGAAAATTATCGCACATGAAAACTCCCAACAGTATACTACGATAGATATGGTCATAATGGACGACCCGCGATCCGTTCATGTCTCAACGAACCTCAAGGTCAGCGCTTATATCATAGTATATCATAGTATATCATAAAGCTGTTTTATATTGTTAACATGTTTATTGAATGTAAAGAAACTACAGCGATGTCTCACGTATTCAGACTTATATAGTAGAGGACGGCTCTTAACATGGGTCGTCCATTTCCTTAACGGGATAGTAGTAGCCGTCTGGAATCCCACGAGAAATAGCAGGCCATATTTGTAGTTCCATTGCACTATAGAAGAGACCAGGATGTTGTTATACAGTGCAGTCATTCTTATACTTTCAAGCAGTGAGGGTCATTAAATATACACATACGTAAACAATGGTATATATACTTTCATTTGTAGAGTTATGCTGGTGCAATAACTACATTAGTTAACTCATAACAATAGGCTTGAGGCTGTTGAGGGGCACATGGACTGCTAAGGCTAGGTGGTCACTCTACATTGCTTGCTATTTGTCAGTGATCTGTGTACAAACTTTGGGCTGTTTGGGACAAGGACACAACGTGTTACTGGTCTTTCAGCTAATTTGCTCACAGTGGTTAACGGCTATATTAGCTGACCCAGTTACCTATTTTTCTGCTTATCAAGTCAGTCATGTACATTTTATTCAACTGACCAGAGCAACTTTTACCATCACACAATAGAGTATAGCAATTTAGACCCAATAGTCAATAGCTGAACAGAAGTTATCATCTCTTGATCTAAAGAGTAAGTAGGAAAGACAATTCCAAATTGAAGATATTTTTGATATTTTATTGTGATTAATTATTTAGTATTTTGGAGTTATTCCCTCTCATATCTCAGTTTCAGGGAGGATAATCTCACAATGTCACTGTATTGTAATTCAATTGATTTTGAGTATTTGCTCGCTTCACTCGCACTTTGGGCATTCTCCATAAAGCTCTACGGGCTTGGACTGTGATGCATGCCTTTTAGTATTAGTTGTATATTGGAGGACCTAAGGCTATGGCAAAGCACTTGTAACATCACATGACCCGACCTCTGGTCAGGGATTCTATTAGGAGTTGCCTTAAGAACTTGCCAATGCCAGCATAGCCCTAGTCCTAACACCAATCTGGTTGGTAGGGTTGGTTGTGCACCCACCCCACCCTGGGTCGGGAGCTTAAAGCTGTGGCTCTGCTCTAATGGGGTAGTCGTGGGACCCGGCTTCCAGGTCCTAGCTCCAACCGGAGCTGAAGTCCAGAGTTGTAGCATTGCAACAGAATAAAAATCATCAGACCAAGGTGTCTTTGCTGCCTAGCCCGAGTTCTACCACCCATCCGACATGTGGGGCAGGCTCACACCAATTTGATATTTCATACACACATTTGCCTACTACAAATGTATACGGCATAAAATAGCTCATTTTCAGACATCGTGCGCACAGAGTTCTCAGATTTGAAGGGATCCTGGCAGTACAGGCAAAAAAAGGGAGCTAGGGCAACAATTCTCAATTTAGGCTTTATGTCTAATCTGTCTAATCTGAAAATTTTGAACCTCTGCTTTTCCCCCTGTACTGCTAGAAGCCCTCCAAATCTGAGAACTCTGTGCGCACGATGTCTGAAAATGAGCGCCTGGGTCACTAAATAGCAAAATTACAAAAGTTTACATATTTTACTCAACATAGAACTTTTACAAAATGTATATTTGACAATATTACAACATCTTACTTGCATTGGATATCTGTTATTACTGTTAGTGCACCATGGTGAGATAAGAGAGCATACCCTCACCTCTCACCATGATGTACATGACTGTATAGTCCAGCACATGTAATGTAATGTAATGTGGTGTAGAGGATAAATGATTGTGCTTTACACAACATTTCATCCAAAATAACTGGACACTTAGAGTTGATTGGATACATCAATCATATTAACTTTTATATAAATGTCTATTACATGTATTTTACACGTATAGCCGTAATATAATACTAATCCTTCCATCCTCTCCACATTTGACAGGAATATGCAGGAAATTGACATTTAATTAAAAAATACTCCATCATAACTACACACTGGACATGATTTGAAAATACCTGACTGATACAACAAATTACAGTATACAATATATATACAGTATGTACACGTACATTGTATATTGCAATAAAAACTAATAGCAACACATGTTGTTCATTGTACGCATTGATATGAGGAAAGTAAATAAATATTTAATAGATTACCAACATTGACTACAGTGTTTACATATACATGATTGGCTACCAGACTTTTGTTGATTCACATGTAAGTGGTTTGACAAATTATGATTTGACTGACATTTATTTGGAAAAAAGTATGGATGAGATGGCAGCTCTTTATTAGTACTTGACTGAATTAGCCACTGCTGTTTATCGTAGTCATCGTGTTAGTTTAAGCGCCACATGTGCATGTATAAAGCTTTTCAGAGTGTTAAATTCATGACCAATTTAAAGGTGGTAGATTGTAAAGTGAATGAAGCTGCACCTGAAGTAGCTATCTGTCCATGGCTAATATATCTTAGCAACAACTAATTTTCAAATGCTGTCCATTTGACATGGAACTGAAACACAGGGCACTCATATTTGAGCATAGACATTGAACATTGTTAGAACCCTAGAGTGTCCTTTAGACCTTTTATACAGCACCCAGTTGTTAAATTTAAATATGTGTGATTCAGCATCAGCTTTACATATCTAGCTGCATAGAAGTACCGATACTGACATCAAAATAATAAATATAATAAAAAGGCTGGTAAAAAGTGCAGCTATGCATCGTAGGCTGATCTGTCATTTCTATGTTTAGTTTGAAGGTAGGAATACAGGTTCCACATCAACATACTAAATAATTTCTTATATTTTGTTGAAACAAAAAAATCACTAAACAGCATAGACTTAAGATCAATGTGTAGCAGATGACTTCATCTCTGCTCTTGTATCAGTAGACCTTTGCAAATAGCTTCAGGTAAGTGTAAGTACTATCCAACTAGTAGTTTGGCTCTTTGATTAGTTTTGGTAAATTTTGGATTTTCTTCCTTTTAAATTAGACATTAACATTATTACTAAATAGTATGTACGTGATAAGAACCTTTGTATAATATGTTATAAAGTGACAAATACTGTGTGAACCTTGAAAAAATAAGAGTTGTCTTCTCTTACCCCAAACCCCAACCTCAACATATATACGTTTCTTATCATACATTTAGTAACTGTTAATTCATGGTTTAATAAACTCCTTACACCGATTTACAGTTTAGAATAGAAATGATTACGTTCATATTTTCATTAATCTACATTTTACTGGTAAATTTAGTCATTGATACCCAGTGTTTAACTAGAACACAGTTTATGAACGGACTAAGTGAAAAATATCCTACGTCTGTACAATCAAATGTGGTGTAAAAGGTTTACCACAATAGACTGTATGCTAAAACTTAATCTCAGTGAAGGTAAAACCTACAGCAATATGAATTATTGACAAAAAATTGGTATGTTTTCCTATACATGTACTAAGCTCTGACACTCAAGGAAATTAAATAAATTTCACAGAATGGTACAGCAGAATTTGACAATGGCTTTAACCTGCCAAAATCTGATAGGTTGATGAAACGATTCCACTTCCTTTTAGCAGCTGTAGAAGGAGATTTGGTGACAACTGATGCGGGTACTTGTCAACAATTCCAACTGAAAAGATAAGGAAACACGTTGTAATTAATTCCGCGGTAATACTTCCTCTCCTTGAGCTCAAATACATAACTACATAACTCAGGCATGTTCATGTAACATATCAATGTGTCTGCCATGTACATCTTCATTATACAGGATTGCACTAATAAATAAATGACGATTATAATAATATAAAGATTACTGGTATATCTCCTGATTGGATATATAAAATGTACTACATGCACATACTGCAATATTGAATAACTTGTAGATTTTACATGACTTTTATGTAAATAGTTTGTACACTAGTGTCCAATCACTAAGAATGTCCAGGCTCGGGAACAACATAAGCAATGCCATAAACGTTGTGGTTCTCAAAAGCTGAAACTTCCACCAAGATGCTGTATTTTGTATTTAAACTCTTTTTCAATCACGTTGATAAATCTTTGGAAATTTATGGTAGTAGCTTCTGTTACATTGGGAGACCTCACTCTCTCCTCATATAACAGCTTTGAACAAGTATTGTTGGGGAACTAAATTTAGTGGTCTATTGTTTGTGGTGTAGCCGCTTGGGTTAAAAAGCACGACCCATTACACACCTGTTGGTTACTCTGTATTCCTTTCACTGCGTCAACTGCATCAGCAATGCCATCAAACTTTGAGTTGATCAACAGTCTATCATGTCAGTATATTTCATGAGTGCCCCACTGGGTCGACCGTAACTACTAAGAGAGAAATCTCTTGACTGGAAATGTGCCGGGTAGTCCCTGTGTAGTAGTGAATACAATGTGATACTATATTGCACCTACTTGTATATCGGATAGAACTTATTGTAATAGTCTCATTGTGGGAGTTACATTTACGGAGTTAAAAGTTCACACAGTGATGATACACTGGCAGTGTATAGAATATAATCTACATTAACCATGAACCACTTAAACCAGGAACCACCTAGAAAGAGAACCACGTAAACTGGGAACCACATAAACCAGGAGCAATCTAAATCAGAAGCCACTTTGACCAGGAACCACCTAACCTTAACTACGAAGAGTAACCTACTTCATGGGTCACATGTTTGAGCACTTGTAGGTCTATCACCACGTTGTGGTGTCACAGTGGCTTAGCATTAGCAGTGACCATGCAAGTTCTTTAAAATGGCATCGTTTTGAATCCTACTCACCACTACAGAAATTTGAAAGAAATATTTATCTATAGAATTATGAGGAAGGTCCAAAAACTAGGTCAAACTGACATTGCTTAAATTCAATTATTGTGTAATTTGGAATACTCTCTGCACTGTTTATTGTATTGTTCATACTCAATAAAAAGTCAAATGTTGAACAAATACATGTATATTGTGTAAACCCAACACTCGCAGCTGGGATATTAAACTCAGCAGTTGGGTTGTGCCAATGAAATTCAAGCTGATTGTTGCACAGTAATACCTTTTACGTGTATGCTGTATAAAACATGATACAGTTAATGTGCCAGAGTCATGCAATATAATCTGCCACCTGCTCAGTCTGTCATTTAGTGGAAGTGGTGTTACTAGTCACTAAGCAATCAATGTAGTGATTAAGCACTTTGTAATTGTGTCAAGTAGGATGTTCAACATCTCCACTTAGACTATTATACAACAATTTGTAGTAAAGATCAAGAGTTAGCAAATGCTCATTACAGAGTAATAACTGTAATCTTAGTTTCTTGGGATTGCCAATGACTGTGAGATTTGCAGGCAACCACAGAGTGACAAACAGCGTGGATGAGGACACTTTAATTTGTTCACGATAGTGATTGGCTAAACTATAAGTCCTGCAGTTAAAAGTACTTTTAAAACAAACTAAGCGTCAAAGATCTGAGAAATAATTTTATTTCTGTTTGCAGATTGCAAAGTTGTTGTCGTTCTCGTACTGGCAGGCATCATCGGTAAGTGTTTTATATGTCTTCGATATATTCATCAATTGCACAGAGTTCCTACTTCTATAATGGTATGACAACAGATTGCAACCAACATAGAATTATTCAAGGCTGCTTTCATCTTGCATAGTTAATTGGCTTCCACGACTTGTTTTGAGTGGCTTGCTGGATGTTCATTTCAAGTTCTAGCGCAAAAAATTGTGGCGAATATGAATGCCAGCTCTCTACGCTGGACTCTGTAACTATTGCTACAGTGTAGTTAATATAATAAAACAGAATTCATCAACTACTTGTATGTGTAAACTACCAGGATTATAATGTGGGCTGCATATACTATAATAATAATCAAGACTGGCCATGCATCTGCATGTAAATATCCAGTTTATCTTCCTGCTGCTTTTGTACTAGAAATAGAATGAATTCACCTACAGATGAAAAATTAACCAACCTCTTAGTCTAGTATGTTAGAACAAGATCAGCATTGGTGTGCATGTGTAAACTTCATAGAAACATAATACTGTGTAGTACATGTAGTAAATGCATTAATTTCATCAATGTTACACTCCTCGTACAACCATGTAACTCCTGTACATTACAACTATATTAATGTTCACTTTATATCTCTTCTTACAGGATGCATAGCCGCAGGATATAAGAAAGGTGGACACGGTACTGGCCATCACGGAGGACGCAAGTATACACCAGATATGATGCTTTTTATGTCATATTATTATATATGTGATATATCTTTCTTGATAAATAAACACAGGCATTCATTTACCCTTCTCTAACACTAATAGTCTTGGTTTTGCATATTCACACAGATTACAGAAGATGGGGCCCATGGGGATCTTGGTCCAAATGTAGTGCTCCTTGTGGAGGTGGATCTCAGACTAGATATAGAAAGTGTCTCCCAGGCTACGGTCTCTCAAGCTATGGTTGTCGAGGTGCCAGTTCTCAGACCAGATCTTGTAATACTCAATGCTGCAAAGGTAAGATGGTGACAAACACTGCTGATAACATCGATGCAGAGCGGCATTAAAATATGTGCTGTTGCCAATCTATGAACGTCTCATTATGATGCTGACAGACAGAGTCATATATTATGCACTAGGTAACGTTTAGCAGCAACAACAGACTGGACAGGTTCCCTAATATAGACAACCCCTTAGTTAAATTGTGTAATGCTCTGCTCACATATCCAACAAACTATAGCAGACGACTTACACTGTACATGTGTGAATCAACCCTTTCCAAACATTCTATCATGTTAGAAATTTATGCTAACAAAGTCTGCTATATAGTTATAGATAATCTATTGTTATTTACAAAAACTAAAGGGAACACAACTCCTAGATGTGTGACTTTATGGTGCTAGAAATGGTATTATTTGTTTTTCGTTGCACATTTCAGTGAATGGCAATTGGTCTCTCTGGTCCAACTGGGCCAACTTTGGTGGACACTATTCCAGAAAGCAAGAGAGAACCAGAACCTGTACCAACCCAAAACCATCATGTGAAGGACACCCATGCCCTGGAGCTTCCAGACAAACCAGATTATGTAAGATTCATTGAACTGTTATGTTTGTCATTTTATAGAATATGACATAATGTTATAATAATATGTACATGTACACCACATGTGTACAAATCAGGGCTGGGTGTATACAACCGAATGATAATATAAATACAAATGCAGTCGCTTGCAATATTTACATTGTATATCTCTAAGCCTGTATACTAGAGGTACTGTTACAGTACATGTATATGAGCTGTGCATAATTGTATTATGGAAAATCACAAATATTGTAGATGGACTCTACTAACTCAGTTGATCTGCGGAGGCTAACAGATCCTTAACTCAGAACCGAAACGTCTAACGGACTCCTACAACTACCGACTTGGAACTTAATTAATATTCACATGAAATAACTTTTTGAATGGATAATATTTGATGGCTGTTTGTTACTCTCTTGTTTCTTCACATTGTTAAATTTGTTTTACTCCGTTTTATATACTTGGCAGAAATAAACTTGCACAGCAATTAACAAAAAGTTTTCGAATTTCTTTAATCTCATTTTTCCAGATAATGACTAATTGTAACGTTATGCCTTACCTCAAACACACGAGTGCAAAAAAGAATTGCAGCTATGCAGATGACAATAAAAGTTTTATTTCTTGCTCTCAGATGTACATAGTAGGAACTGCAATGCGTCATGGTGACATCAGAATTTACTTTTGCCTTTCTCCAACACTATATACCATAACTACTGGTCTAATTCTGTGCAAAATGCTGTTCACTCCTTTTTTTTCTGTTCTAGAAATCACATTCATGTTATTAAATGATTTGTTTATTGAAACTTTCACTCTCCCATCACTATGTTTTCAGATCAATACAATCATAAAATAATTACTAAGTCAACATGTTATTGGCAACAATACAAAGTTGTCCTCTCTCTGTCTATTTCAAATTTGAGAGAATATAATTTCAAGTAGATTTGGCTTTAGCTCGGTGATTATATTGCAATTGATATTTAGTAATATATGTAGGACATAAACTTTATTATTTTGTTAAAATTTATTGCAAAAAAAAGATCTCACATGAAAGCTCCCAACAGTATACTACTATATATATGATCATAATGGATGACCCCCGATCCGTTCATGTCTCAACGAACCTCAAGGTCGTCGCTTTAATCATGATATATCACAAAGCTGTTATATGTTGATAACATCTTGATTGAATGTAAAGTAACTACAGTGATGCCTTATGTACTCAGACTTATATAGTAGAGGACGGCTCTTAACATCGGTCGCCCGTTTCCTTTACGGGATGGTAGTAGCCATCTAGAATCGCACGAGAAATAGCAGGTCATCTTTTTCGTTCTTTTACACTATAAAAGGGACCAGGATGTTGTTATGTAGTGCCGCCATTCTTATACTTTCAAGCAGTGAGGATCATTAAATATACACATACTTAAACAATGGTATTTATACTTTCATTTCTAGAGTTATGCTGGTGGAATAACTACATTAGTTAACTCATAACAATAAGCTTGAGGCTGTTGAGGCACATGGACTGGTAAGGCTAGGTGGTCACTCTACTTTGTTTGCTATTGGTCGGTGATCTGTGTACAAACCTTGAGCTGTTTGGGACACGGACACAACGTGTTACTGGTCTTTCAGCAAATTTGCTCACAGTGGTTAACGGCTATATTAGCTGACCCAGTTCCCTATTTTTTTGCTTATCAAGTCAGTCATGTACATTTTATTCAACTGACCAGAGCAACTTTTACCATCACACAATAGAGTATAGCAATTTAGACCCAATAGCCAATAGCTGAGCAGAAGTTATCATCTCTTCATCTAAAGAGTAAGTTGGAAAGACAATTCCAAATTGAAGATACTTTTGATATTTTATTGTGATAAATTATTTAGTATTTTGAAGTTATTCCCTCTCATATCTCAGTTTCAGGGAGGATAATCTCAAAATGTCACTGTATTGTAATTCAATTGATTTTGAGTATTTGCTCGCTTCACTCGCACTTTGGGCATTCTCCATAAAGCTCTACGGGCTTGGACTGTGACGCATGCCTTTTAGTAGTATTTATTGTATATTGGAGGACCTAAGGCTATGACAAAGCACTTGTAACATCACATGACCCGACCTCTGGTCAGGGATTCTATTAGGAGTTGCCTTGAGAATTTACCAATGCCAGCATAGCCCTATCTGGTTGGTAGGGTTGGTTGTGCACTCACCCCACCCTGGGTCAGGAGCTTAAAGCTGTGGCTCTGCTCCAATAGGGTAGTCCGGGGACCCGGCTTCCAGGTCCTAGCGCCAACCGGAGCTGAAGTCCAGAGTTGTAGCATTGCAACAGAATATAAATCATCAAATCAAGGTGTCTTTGCTGCCTAGCCCGAGTTCTACCACCCATCCGACATGTGGGGCAGGCTCACACCAACTTGATATTTCATACACACATTTGTCTACTATACGGCATAAAATAATAGCAAAATTACAAAAGTTTACATATTTTACTCAACATAGAACTTTTACAAATGTATATTTGACAATATTACAACATCTTAATTGCATTGCATATCTGTTATTAGACTAATAACAGATATACAATGCAATTAAGTGTTAGCGCATAATGGTGAGATAAGAGAGCATGCCCTCACATCTCACCATGATGTACATGACTGTATAGTCCCGCACATGCAATGTAATGCAATGCAATGTAATGTAATGCAATGTAATGCAATGTAATGTAATGTAGTGCAATGTAATGCAATGTAATGCAATATAATGCAATGTAATGCAATGTAATGCAATGTAATGCAATGTAATGTAATGTAATGCAATGTAATGCAATGTAATGCAATGTAATGCAGTGTAGAAGATTAGTGATTATGCTTTACCCAGCATTTCATCCAAATAACGGACACTTAGAGTTGATTGGATACACCAGTCATATTAACTTTTATTTCAATGTCTATTATTTTACACGTGTAACCATGATATAACACTAATCCTTCCATCCTCTTCACCTTTGACAGGAATATGCCGGAAATTGACATTTAATTAAAAAATACTTCATCATAGCTAAACACTGAACATGATATGAAAATACCTGACTGGTACAACAAATTACAGTATACAATATATGCAGTATGTTCGTGTACATTGTATACTGCAATAAGAACTAATAGCAACACATGTTGTTCATTGTATGCATTGGTATGAGGAAGGTAAAATAAATATCTAATACATTATCAACACTGACTACAGTCTTTGCATACACATAATGGGCTACCAGGCTTTTGTCGATTTACATGTAAGTGGTTTGACAAATTATGATTTAACTGACATATTATATTTGCAAAAAAGTATAGATGAGATGGCAGCTCTTCATTAGTACTTGACTGAATTAGCCACTGCTGTTTACCGCGGTCATCGTGTTGGTTTAAGCGCCACGTGTACATGTATAAAGCTTTTCAGAGTGTAAAATCAGGACCAATTTAAAGGTGGTAGATTGTAAAGTGAATTAAGCTGCACCTGAAGCAGCTATTTGCTCATGGCTAATATATCTTACCAACAACTAATTTTCAAATGCTGCTCATTTGACATAGAACTGAAACACAGGGCACTCATATTTGGGCATTGATATTGAACATCTGTTAAAGCCCTAGAGTGTTCTTTAGACCTTTTATACAGCACCCAGTTGCTAAATTGAAATATGTGTGATTCAGCATCAGGTTTACATATCTAGCTGCGTAGAAGTACCGATACTGACATCAAAATAATAAATATAATAAAAAGGCTGGTAAAAAGTGCAGCTATGCATTGTAGGCTGATCTGTCATTTCTACGTTTAGTTTGAAGGTAGGAATACAGGTTCTACATCAACATACTAAATAATTTCTTATATTTTGTTGAAACAAAAAAATCACTAAACAGCGTAGACTGTATTTGTTTAAGATGTGTAGCGGATGACTTCATATGCTCTTGTCTCAGTAGACCTTTTCAAATAGCTCCAGGTAAGTACTATCCAACAATTAATTCAGCTCTTTGATTGGTTTTGGTAAATTTTGGATTTTCTTCCTTTTAGACATTAACGTGGGACATTAACATTATTTTACTAAATAGTATGTCCGTGATAAGAAGCTTTGTATAATATGTTACAAAGTAACAAATACTTTGTAAACCATGAAAAAATAAGAGTTGTCTTCTCTTACCCCAAACCCCTACCTCAACATATTGGCGTTTCTCATCATGCATTTAGTAACTGTTAATTCATGGTTTAATAAACTCCTTACACCGATTTACAGTTTAGAATAGAAATGGTGACGTTCATACTTTCATTAATCTACATTTTACTGGTAAATCTATTCATTGAAACCCAGTGTTTAAGTAGAACACAGTTTATGAACGGACTAAGTGAAAAATATTTTACGTCTGTACAATCAAATGTGGTGTAAAAGGTTTACCACAAGACTGTATGCTAAAGCTTAATCTCAGTGAAGGTAAAACCTACAGCAATATGAATTATTGACAAAAAATTGGTATGTTTTCCTATACATGTACTAAGCTCTGACACTCAAGGAAATTACATAAATTTCACAGAATGGTACAGCAGAATTTGACAATGGCTTTAACCTGCCAAAATCTGATAGGTTGATGAAACGATTCCACTTCCTTTTAGCAGCTGTAAAAGGAGATTTGGTGACAACTGATGCAGGTACTATTGTCAACAATTCCAACTGAAAATGATAAGGAAACACATTGTAATTAATTCCGCGGTAATACTTCCTCTCCTTGAGCTCAACTACATAACTACATAACTCAGGCATGTTCATGTAACATATCAATGTGTCTGCCATGTACATGTTCATTATACAGGATTGCAGTAATAATGACAAATTATACTATAAATATTACTGGTATTTCTCCTGATTGGATACATAAAATGTACTACATGTACATACTGCAATATTGAATAACTTGTAGATTTTACATGACTTTTATGTAAATAGATTGTACACTAGTTTCCAATCACTAAGAACGTCTCGGCTCAGGAACAACATAAGCAATGCCATAAACGTTGAAACTTCCACCAAGAAGCTGTATTTGTATTGAAACTCTTTTTCAATCACGTTGATAAATATTTGGAAATTTATAGTAGTAGCTTCTGTTACATTTCTTTCTCCTCATATAACAGCTTTGAACAAGTATTGTTGGGGAACTAAATTTAGTGGTCCGTTGTTTGTGGTGTAGCCGCTTGGGTTAAAAAGCACGACCCATTACGCACCTGTTGGTTATTTTGTATTTCTTTCACTGCATCAACTGCATCAGCAATGCCATCAAATTTTGAGCTGACCAACAGTCTATCATTTGAGTTTATTTTATAAGTGCCCTACTGGGTCGACCGTAACTACTAAGAGAAAAATCGCCTCACTGGGAATGTGCCTACGATCTGGGTAGTCTCTGTGTAGTAGTTAATGCATGTGGTACAATGTTCCACCTACTTGCATACAGGGTGGAGTTTATTGTAACAGTCTCATTGTGGGAGTTTCGTTTACGGAGATGAAAGTCCACACAGTGATGATACACTGGCAGTGTATAGAATAGAATCTATGTCAACCATGAACCACCTAAACCAGGAACCACCTGGAAAGAGAAACACCTAAATTGGGAACCACATAAACCAGGAGCAACTTAAATCAGGAACCACTTTAACTAGGAGCCACCTCAACCAGGAACCACTAACCAGGATGAGTAACCTACTTTATGGTTGGCATGTTTGAGCACTTGTAGGTCTATCACCATGTTGTGGTATCACAGTGGTTTAGCATTATCAGTTACCATGTAAGCTCTTTAAAATAGCGTTGGTTTGAATCCTACTTACCGCTACAGGAATTAGAAAGAAGCATTTATCTGCAGAATTATGAGGAAGGTTCCAAAATTAGGTCAAACTCACATTGCTCAATTTCTATTATTGTGTTAATTGGAATACTATTTACACTGTCTATTGTACAGTTCACACCGATTGAAAAGTCAAATGTTGAACAAAAATACACGTATATTGTGTATACCAACACTCACAGCTGAGATATTAAACTCAGCAATTGGGTTGTGCCAATGAAATTCAAGCCGTTTGCTGCACAGTAATACCTTTTACATGTATGCTGCATAAAACATGATACAGTTAATGTATCAGAGTCATGGAATATAATCTGCCACCTGCTCAGTCTGTCATTCAATGGAAGTGGTGTTACTAGTCACTAACCAATCAATATAGTGATTAAACACTTTGTAATTGTGTCAAGTAGGATGTTCCACATCTCCACTTAGACTATTATACAACAATCTGTAATAATGATCAATGGTTAGCAAATGCTCATTGCTGAGTGATAACTGTCTCACAAGGAAGTTCCATAAATAGAATCAACCAGAGTCAAAGAGTATATAAACCAGAGTTTACAATGTATTCAGTACTCACTTCTACTACAGTCTCCTACAGATCAACACTGTCTTCAGAATGAGTAAGTAGTACACTTTACCTTAAGTCACTACTAACACTGTAGCAGGGTATAGAACCCATTCTACATCACAAAATACATAGATGTATTGCTTTATTTTGTCAGCAGTGGCGTATCATATATAATTTCTAACAATTTTCTCCGTTATTAGACTACAATAAAGGGGTAGATGCTAGTGCGTAGAGAGGGTCTACATATGAATGTAGAGGATGATTGAATTGTGATTGATTTGAGCTTTGATTAAAGTCCAATCGACTTATAAAAGTAGATATCCGTAGCAGTGTTGACAATCTTAGTTTCTTGGGGATTGCCAATGACTGTGAGATTTGCAGCCAATCACAGAGTGAAAAACAGCGTGGATGAGAACACTTTAATTTGTCCAAGATAGTGATTGGCTAAACTATAAGTCCTGCAGTTGAAAGTACTTTTAATACCAACCTAAGCGTCAAAGACCTGAGAAATTATTTTATTTCTGTTTTCAGATTGCAAAGTTGTTGTCGTTCTCGTACTGGCTGGCATCATTGGTAAGTGTTTTATATGACTTGAATACATTCATCGATTAGACAGAGTTCCCACTTCTATATAGTACAATGACAACAGATTGCAACCAACATAGAGTTATTCAATGCTGTTTTCCACCTTGCATAGTAAATTGACTTCCATGATTTGTGCTGAGTAGCGTGCTGGGTGCCAATTCCTAATTCTCACGCAAAAGATTGTGGCGAATATGAATCCCAGCACTATACGCTGGACTCTGTGGCCATTGTTATAATTTAGTTATTATAATAAAGCAAAATTCATAAACTACTTGTATATGTGAACTATTATTGTAATGTGGGCTGCATATACTATACACGTAATAATAACCAAGACTGGCCATACATCTACATGTACATGTAAATATCTAGCTTATATTGTTTCTGCCTTTTTTCTAGAAATAGGACGAATTCACTGATTTAATTCTAATAAATCAGATGAAACATCAGTCAAACTCTTGGTCTATATATTAGAACAATGAGCACTGACCTGCATGTGTATATTTAGTAGCAACACGTGTAGTACATGACTTGTAGTAACATATTGATTCCATTAATGTTATACCCTTCGTACAACCATGTAACTCCTGTACATTATTAAAACTATTAATGTTAATTTTATATCTCTTCTTATAGGATGTATAGCCACAGGATATAAGAAAGGTGGACACGGTACCGGCCATCACAGAGGACGTAAGTATACACCAGATAATATGATGCTCTTTATGTCATATTACATGTATATTTTTGTGATATTCTTTCCTTGATAAATGTAAGCAGGCATGTATTTTCACTGTTTTCTAACATTAATTGTCTTGATATTGCATATTCACACAGATTACAGAAGATGGGGCCCATGGGGATCTTGGTCCAAATGTAGTGCTCCTTGTGGAGGAGGATCTCAGACTAGATATAGAAAGTGTCTCCCAGGCTACGGTCTTTCAGGCTACGGTTGTCAAGGTGCCAGTTCTCAGACCAGATCTTGTAACACTCAATGCTGCAAAGGTAAGATGCCTAAATATAACATACAATGTAGAGCATCATTCAAATAAGCCTGTTGCCAATTCATGTACGTCTCATTATGAGTCTGATATTGTGCACTACTCGTAAGTAACGTATAGCAGTAACAACACGCTAGGCTGGTTTTATAATATAGACAACCCCTTGTCTCTCCCCGTTAAATCGTATTATGTTCTGCTCACGTGTCTATTAAACTACAGCAGACAACTTAAACTGTACATGTGTTAGTAAAGCAACCATCTCTATTCGTGTATTACTTTATCAAAAATTCTCTTAAATTGGAAATATGCTAACAAAGACTGCTATCTATATAGTTATACGTAATGTATTGTTTTTACATAAACTAAAGTGAACACAACTCCTAGATGTGTGACTTTCTGCCGCTAGAAATGGTATTATTTTTTTTTCATTTCACATTTCAGTGAATGGCAATTGGTCCCTCTGGTCCAACTGGGCCAACTTTGGTGGACACTATTCTAGAAAGCAAGAGAGAACCAGAACCTGTACCAATCCAAAACCATCATGTGGAGGACACCCATGCCCTGGAGCTTCCAGACAGACCAGATTATGTAAGATCCATTAAACTGTTATGTATGTCATGTTATAGAATATGACATAATGTTACATATACATGTGTACAAATCAGGAAGTGCTGGGTGTATACAACTTCACGATGATAAAAAATACAAATACAGTCGTTTGCAATTATTCGCATTGTATATTTCTAAGCCTGTATACTAAAGTCACTGTATATTAGTTATACATAATCATATTACTGGAAATTGTTACTATTGTAGATGGACTCTACTAAATCTGTTGATCTGAGGAGACTAACAGATCCTCAACTCGAAACTGAAACGTCTAACGGACTTCTACAACTTATGACTTGGATCTTTTAATATTCACAAATGAAATAACCTTTTAGAAGGATAATATTTCATGGCTCTTTGTTACTTTATTGTTTCATCACATTGTTGAATTTGTTTTACTTCGTTTTATTTATACATGTACTTGGCAGAAATAAACTTGCACAGCAACTAACCAAAAATTTTAAGAATTTCTTGCATCTCATTTTTCTAAATAATGACTAATTGTTGTATCGTACCTTACCCCAAATACGTGCCTTACCTCAAATACGCAAGAGCAAAGAAGAATTGCAGCTACGCGACAACAACAAGTTCTACATGTATTTCTAGATCTCAGATTTACATGCAGGGACTATCACAATATGATTTAGCTATTTCCCAACATTATACCATTGCTGCTCAAATTCTGTTCAATATGTTATTAAGGATTCCTTCCTTGTTTTTCATTCAAAAGTTTTAATTCATGATAAAAATGCCTTATTTATTGAAACTTTCAATTTTCCATCACTTTGTTTCCAAATTTGCATAATAATCAGTGTATATAGGTGAATAATTACCAAGTCAACATGTCATTGACAACAATGCAAAGTTGTCCTCTCTCTGTCTATAACTAATTTGAAAGAAGATAACTTCAAGTAGATTTGGCTTCACCTCGTTGATTATGCTGCAATTGGTATTTAATAATATAACAGTCTTCATTATTTTTTAAAAATCTTTTGCAGAAGAAAAATGGATCTCACAAGAAAACTCCCAACAGTAATACGATGATGCATACGGTTGTAATGGACGACCCCCAGTCCGTTCATGTCTCAACGAACCTCAAGGTCGTCGCTTTAATTATAGTATATCATGAGGCTGTTTTATATTGTTAACATCTTTATTGAATGTAAAGTAACTAGAGTAATGCCTTATGTATTCAGACTTATATAGTACAGGACGCGTCTTAGCATGGGTCTTTCATTTCTTTGACGGGGTTGTAGTAGCTGTCTGGAATCTTGCCGGAAATAGCTGGTCGTCTCCTTTGTTATCTTCCACTATAAACAAGATCAGAATATTGTGATCAGTACAGTCATTCTTCCACTTTCAAGCAGTATGGATCATTAAATATACATACATGTACTTATACACTTACATTCTGAAGTTATACTGGTGCAGTAACCAGCTAGTTCATAACTGCAAGCTTGAGGTCGTTGAGGCACATGTACTGCTTCGGCTAGGTAGCCACTCTACATTGCTTGATAATTCGTCGATGATCTGTGTACAAACGTTGGGCTGTTTGGGACACAGACACAATGTGTTATTGGTGTCCCAGCCAGTTTGCTCACAGTGGTTTACGGCTATATTAGCTGACCCAGTGCATCTCATTAAACTGACCAGAGCTACTTTCACCATCACCAAATAGAGTGTAGCAGTTTAAACCAATAGTCAATAGCTGAACAGAAGTTATCTTATCTTGATCTAAAGAATTAGTTGGAAAGACAACTCCAAATTATACATTGTAGATATTTTATTTTGATAAATTATCAAGTATTTTGAAGTTATTCCCTCTCATATCTCTCTTTCGGGAAGAATAATCTCAAAATCCACTCACTTTTAAACGAAACCATTGTATTATAATTCAAATGATTTTCAGTATTTCCTCTCTTCGCTCGCAATTCGGGCATTCTCCATATAGCTCTACGGGCTTGGACTGTGATGCACGCCTTTTAGCAGTATTTGTATGTTGGCTTGCTTAAAGATATGACAAAGTCTTGAAACATCACATGACCTCTGGTCAGGGATTCCATTAGCTGTTGTATTGAGGACTTGCCAATGCCAGCATAGCCCTAGTTCTAACACCAATCTGGTTGGTAGGGTGGGTTGTGTACCCACTCTACCCTGGGTCAGGATCAAGAGCCTACATCTAACAGCTTTGCCTCAGTAGCGCAGTCGGGGACCCGCCCTCAAGATCCAAGCGCCAACCGGAGCCGAAGCTTGGAGTTGAAGCATTGTAACAGAATACAAATCATAAGTACAGGGTGTCTTCGCTGCCTAGCCCGAGTTCTACCACCCATCCGACATGTGGGGCAGGCGCACACAAATTTGATATTCACACATAATTATTCACCTAGTATATGCCATGAACTAAGAGCAAAATTACAAAAGTTTCAAGAACAAGATACAGATGTATTACTAAATCAAGGAGAACACAACTCCTAAAGAATGTCTGTAGAAACCCCCTACATACATAGCTCAATGTCATAAGTTTTCACTCTCCTCAGAAAACTACCAATGGACTGCAAAGTTGTTTGGTCACAACATTTATCTCCTCAGAATATTACCAAGTTAACTGTATGATAGTATATTATGTACATTTGTACATTATGTCGTAACTATTATAGACATGTGACCAGTTGTCACACCCCAGTATTACAAACCAGGTAGCATGCGTATGTCCGCTATAAACACAATAGTGAAGCTAGCAGATGTATTAAAATGTACTGTACTAACACTAAATTATCTACTAGCTTCATCATCACACATACATTGTAGAAGGCATGGATTTATTATACATGTACATGTGAGAGACATGCATGCACTGTATATGTAGACGTTATATATCTACGCGCATGCACATGCATATTCATGATGAATTTTTAGCAAGGAATTTTTCTCTGAGCAATGGCCAAACACCCTAACATCCTATAAGGCACAAGATGGCCATAATAAGAGGGATGCCTCGTGTGCAGTTCGCTCAGAGCATGTCTACTGCTCACTGGTGAGCTGGTGTAGTGGGTAGCATGTTCCGTTCACTGTGCTAGGCGATTAGGTGCCGTAGAAGTCCCGGGTTCAAACCCTAGTCAGGGACCGGTATTTTCATGGATTTGAAGCAAGTCTCTGACTGGTCAAAAAAAAATTCTGTGCTTAAAAATACATTACGTATAATATATATAAAAATGGCCCAACCCTTCAATGTACATGCATGTATTCAGCATGAATATTATTAATAGATTGGTACACTGCATGTACTACGGTATATTTTCCTGTGTAGATTGCATAATATTGATTGTTATAAAGCAGTAGTTCTTACAATGTATAATAACACTAGAATTATGCATGTAATACAATTATAATACTATACCCAAAATAACAGTATAGGCATAAAGTTACAATATTATACTGTACTTTATTATGCAAGTAATTGTGTTTGGTGCAAGACATCCATATACAGTACACTGTTGTACACGTAGAATCATATAATTATTAAAGTGGTAAAATTACATGTAGGTGTATGCTATACTTGCACGAACAGATGGTTGTTATAGCCATTCACTGGGGAACCTGCACTTATATAAGTATATTCAGTTCTTATGGACTGAATATACATTGTACATGTATATGCAAGCTTGCTAACAACAATGCTAGAGCCACCTTTCTATCCATGTCTAATGACATTCATTTATTTTGTACATTTGTATATCTATAATTATACTATGTACTGTACACTACATCGTCCACAAATTTCACTTGCTTCTCACCTGGCTTTTGAGACTCAATAAATCAGCAGCATATGTTCTATGGACATTCAACACGTAATCTACAGGCAATGCACAGTGTGTGAGGTCAGCACATTATTAGTGATTGGTTCACCTATTGGGGAGTTATGTTACCTTTAAACAAAAAGGGACAAGTAAGTACAACTCCATTACAGCTGTTGCTCCTCATGCCGTTGATACTACAACTACATGACTTGTATATTATAGCACTTCTTGTGCTCGTTGTCAAATATCAAGCTATTAATATAAGCTGTAATGATATTCAGTCAAACACTTTACATGTATAAGGGACTGCTGTTGTGGAACTCGGGCTACCAAAATACCGATGTCCCTCTACTTAGGGAACTTTCTTGAAGACGTGATGCAATGCACATGTAGACTAACTCCTACCTTCACACATGGTGCTAAATGTATGAGTTGAGGCACAAAATGTAATCCTCTCTCTCTCTTCTATTACATGTACGATCACAATATTACACACATTTTGCTTAAATCTTGTGGGAGTTTTCAATAAAATAGCTCCATCCAACATTGCAGTCACCATTTAGGGGATTTTCATATACAGAATAAGCAGGCTGATGAAACATAACAAGACACTTGTGGTACAGTGATACACTGAATATTATTGAACATACATGTACATGCAAAGCTGCATCATTAAAAACTAGTTAATTGTTAGGATATTTATTTGTAACTCTGGTCTGTAATTTGTCTCAAATCATTTAGGCTTTGATTTCTGTGCCAATCTGATAATCATTGAGCTGCAGAGTTTAGTATTACAGTATGCTCAGGTCATCCAGTAGGTTGTAGTGTGTATGAATACTAGACATCAGGTGGGTATTTTAGATGCAGCCATCACATAGGAGCATGTTAGCTTACAGAACAAGAAGCTGAGCATAAAATCATGCTAATATCAACTCTTTACATTATCATAATAATGATAATATAATATATGTATACATGGCCCAGGGAGCATCTCTCTACCAGGTTATTGGTTTTCATTAATTGAATATTGATGCACCTTATAACAACCTCTGCTAGAATAAAAGAAAGACGTACAATGAGTTATGCAAATGTATGCATCAATGTGCGCTTAGTTAATAAACAAGTATCATGTCTTTTCACAAATCTGCTTCATATATTATCAGCTCACTGTCAATTCCCTTGACATATTAATAACCAGATACTGTGTCTTATATCTGGGTGTTTCTTCTGACGAAGATAGTATCATTCTAATGCTTACATGATTGATGTATCATCTTTATAGAGTTTCAAAGTTCAACTGTGAAGCTGTTTAAAAAACTTTAGATTGTTTTTATCAACTGTGGTTTTCAGTAATTAATCACATTGTGTTAATTACTGATATTTTACTTTAAAAATGTGACATAATAAGACTGTGGTTGGGTTGTTAATTTGTAACCAACAAATAAATTATTTTAGTATAGTTTGTCACAACATGGCTTTGTTATGCTACAACTAAATTGTGTCTAATTAAAAGGCACCTAAAACATTTAAATATGCAAATTTTTTTTATAGTAACCATTTAACCATTTAAAGGTGAGTTATGGCATCAGGGTGGATGGGTTTAATTGTCACGTACACAGAATATATTAGTACATACACGTACATGTACATGTATAATTATTACAGCATACTGTACAGCCTGTACTTAGGACATTTGAGTTTACATTTCATACAGTTTCCTGATAGAAAACTGTGCCATTCAATTAGAGAAATGCAGAACTTGCAGTGATAGCGCTTTGTGTTGAAGAAATATTTGCTATATTCTCACAATAAATAGCAAATATGTGTTTTTGAGATTTTTTTGAAAGTTTCCTTGTTTATCCATTATATGTCAACATTAAGTGAATAGTAACGTTTTACTGTATGATATATTTGCTATGTGATATCTAGCAGTGCAAATCAACTGTTACTTTCCATTATTAACAAGAGTATTCTTCGATCCAATTTTGGGTACTCTGTTTTGACTTAAGATTAGACATAATAATATTCAACCAATACTTTGACATACAAGCACATGTACATGTGTGTGTCTGGTATCAGCTTTATTTATCATGCCATGACATTGGCCCACCCACCCACGACAGTCAGGAAGCATACAAACCACACCTTTGGTTGCCATAAGACCAAAATAATGCTGGGTCAACATTGACATATTGCAGCCCAACCAAAAACTATTAATACTGTATCCCAACCAACTAAGTCTCTAGGGAATATTGTTGGAATCACCAAAAATATTTTTCTTTTTATGTTGTTTCATATTCACAATTCATCAATCACAGAATATTTCTCTATGCATACTAATCACACCTATTAATAAAGGCACTTTGGTGTCAACTAGATCCATGGCTATCACTTTGCGCCTCGCTAGACTACACCTTTATTCATGAGGAAAAAACATAAGAATCCCTTGAGTAGCCAATGTCCATTGTTTACATTGTGATAAGCTGACCAGGTCACTGTGCTATCGTGTTGCTATGGCGACAACTAACCTACCTGAAAGGACATATCACACGTATTACCAATACATTCTAAGCAGTGAATAGACAATAGATGCAATAACCGAGTCATTCATGCCGCTCAGTAGAGAGAGCGGATTTTTGAATCTTATGAACTGCTCAGTTTCAGTTTAATTTGCATGGCATTGTGTAAATTTGGTGTCAGACAAACACACTATACCAGAGAAAGTTATGTTTAGCAGAAAACTGTTAGAGCAACACATGGCATTCAGCAGATGAATATGCAATTAATATTGAATTAAAGACAACAATTATTACTATAGTAATTTTAGGTACATTCCTGACTGACTGTTGAATTATCATGAAGATAGATTGTACAATGTACATGTAGGTACATGTTTCTTTGCCCACAGTAAATGTTCACATCTCACAATAGTTGAACCATCTAAATTAGGCTGAATAATGGCAGCTGTTTTGCTTCTCAAATATTAGTAAACTTTATTGAGCAGCATATTCAGTGCATTTACATATGCATCAATGTACATTGTAGATAAATGCAATATTAACTAACAGTAACGACACACACAATTGGTGTGTTTACGGCTTCCATTCGCTGGCTGGCAAAGGCATAGCACCAGTCAAATGCAAAGTCATACGTTTACATGAGAGGCTGGTGTGTACTGATGACTTACGAATTATTTGCTTCTGCCAGTCAAGCCGGCAGACTACTCGAAGCTACAGCTCGGGTTACGGGGCTATCCTACAGGTGCCTTACTACCTTTATGTGTAACCTTGGCTCAAGATACTACAGACACATTGTACTTTTATGCAATAAATCAGCATTTCTTCATATGTTTGTTAAAAGAGCAAATACTGCCAAATCAACAAAGAATCAGCGCATTGTGGTACTAACACTAGGTCATGAGAGTAGGACAGTCTATAGTGTAGGTTTATGTACCTTTAATAGAGCAAGTGATGTACACTCAGTCCTTTAGGTGAGATGCTTGCAAATATTATTCGATACCAGATGCATGCATAAGAAGATGATTTCTAGCTAAGAACTGTCTGCCACTGCCATGTTATTCTGTTATGTAGAGGTGGTACAGAAAAATCTTTGACATTTAATGTCATGCAAGAGAAAGATACCCTCCTTGTATAATAGCTCATGATGTCATTATAATAATATTGATTGCAATGGCCTAGAGAGTGTGGTGCAGAAGACATATCACCAGGGTGTATTTTCACTGATTCTGTCAGGGTGTGCAGGGTGGTAGATTGAAAACAGCCACCACACAATTAGTGTCTTTATTATTATCGTATATATTAAGAATTAACATAATTATTATCAGTTGAATAAAACAATTGATTTCACAATTAAGCAAGCCAATAAATGATAGATTGTAGAGAAAGAATGTGTATTGTTCAGCTGGTAAAGGGTTTGGTGCATATTTATGTTAGTCAAAGATGAAGGAGGGGTAGAGGTATAAAAGCTCAAGTGTATAATAGTGTACATTCTAACGCTAGTGGCCAGTCACAGGATGAGTAAGTAGTAGCATACACAATTTACAGTATTTACATGTATGTGTATGATTTATTGAACTAAGTTATATAAACATACTAGCGAGGAACTGAAAACATGGAGAGGGGGTAATTCACAAAGTGTAAAAAATTAGATTAGTAAGAGTGAATGTTGGTAATTCCTGCAGGTATTCAGTATTTCAATTGGATATTTGCAGTTAATGTTTTTGTGTAGCAATAATAGCCTAACAAGACATGTCACCACCAGATTGAACTGACTAACTAGCTGATTTCAAACTGTTTCAAACTACACACTCCACTGTGTAGAAAACGTTTGGTTTCCCTAAACCAATTACCCTTTCATTGGTGTAGGAAAACCAAACGTTTTCTACACAGCTAAGTGTGTAGTTTGAAACAGTCTGAAATTGAGCTGGTTAGTCAGTTCAATTTGGTGGCGACATATCTTGTTAGGCTATTCTTGCTACACAAAAACATTAACTGCAAATATCCAATTGAATTACTGAACACCTGCAGGAATTACAAACAACTATAATTAATGAAACGATACAGTGAAAATTCATGTGTTATTCCTTCTTGGAAGTTATTGAAATGCAAACTTTTGCCAAGTACATGTATATGTAGATATTCCATTCCTGTGTTTTCATTTAAATTCTTTTTGTGAATAAATAATATATGTGCATGTGGAATTAAGAAACATGTAAATCTGTGGCAATAAACATGTAGTAAACGGATACCAACTTATCATGAGCAAGATAAGATATATCTGGATTCTGCGATTTTGGTTGAGGCTACAACACTGTCTTTTTACAATGTGTTGCAATAAATGAGTAATAAAAAATGCCACAATGTAAAAAGGATTAAACTGTGTTAATCGACATGACGTACATGATTCTATGCATTCCGAAATATGCATGTGGTGTAATTGAGAATGTGTCTGGTAGTTTATTTTTGTTTGTTTACCTCCTGTAAATTGCATTATTTTAGCGCAATGTAGTTAAGTATAATGTGTTTTATACTTTCAACTCTACTTTGCAGAGAGGCCAGAGATTCTAGGATCTGTACTTTCTGTTATTATCGGTAAGTCTAACTAGTCATCTACATGTACTTGATTACATCAATTACAGTGGTTACCTGCAAATATGGGACTTTGTGGAACAATTCCCTCTTGGATGGTGATGTTCCTAATTATCCTTTTGCATTGTTTTGATGAGTGTGTTTAATCTCATGATGTGTATCTTACAGTTTGTGCTGTTGCTGATGCTACCAGTGGTCACGGCTCACACCAAGGGACCACCAACATAAACAACAGCCAAAGATCTGCATCAGCATGGGGAGCATCAAATCACCAAACAGCTCCTAAGCCAGTGGGTCATCAAGCATCGCAACCAACTCAATCTGCACACCATGTATCTGAGCCATCACCAGCTGCCCACCACGCATCAGCTAGTGACCACGGGCCAGTGGCAACTGCTCACCACACGCCAGCCGTAACTGCACACCATGCACCTGCTGCCCACCACGCACCAGCTGCCCACCATGCACAAGCTGACGACAATGCACATAAACCAGCAGCAACAGCTCACCACACGCCAGCCGCAACTGCACACCATGCACCTGCTGCTCACCACACACCAGCTGCAGCTGAACACCATGCACCGGCAGCTCACACGCCTGCCGCAGCTACACACCATGCACCAGATGCCCACCATGCACCAGCCGCCCACCACACACCAGCTGCCCACCACGCACCTGCTGCACACCATGCACCAGCTGCCCACCATGCACCAGCTGACGACAATGCACATAAACCAGCAGCAACAGCTCACCACACGCCAGCCGCAACTGCACACCATGCACCTGCTGCTCACCACACACCAGCCACAGCTGAACACCATGCACCGGCTGCTCACACGCCTGCCGCAGCTACACACCATGCACCAGATGCCCACCACGCACCAGCTGCCCACCACACACCAGCTGCCCACCACGCACCTGCTGCACACCCTGCACCAGCTGCCCACCATGCACCAGCTGACGACAATGCACATAAACCAGCAGCAACAGCTCACCACACGCCAGCCGCAACTGCACACCATGCACCTGCTGCTCACCACACACCAGCTGCAGCTGAACACCATGCACCGGCTGCTCACACGCCTGCCGCAGCTACACACCATGCACCAGATATCCACCATGTACCAGCCGCCCACCACACACCAGCTGCCCACCACGCACCTGCTGCCCACCATGCACCAGCTGACGACAATGCACATAAACCAGCAGCAACAGCTCACCACACGCCAGCCGCAACTGCACACCATGCACCTGCTGCTCACCACACACCAGCCACAGCTGAACACCATGCACCGGCTGCTCACACGCCTGCCACAGCTACACACCATGCACCAGATGCCCACCACGCACCAGCTGCCCACCACGCACCAGCTGACGACAATGCACATAAACCAGCAGCAACAGCTCACCACACGCCAGCCGCAACTGCACACCATGCACCAGATACCCACCATGTACCAGCCGCCCACCACACACCAGCTGCCCACCACGCACCTGCTGCCCACCATGCACCAGCTGACGACAATGCACATAAACCAGCAGCAACAGCTCACCACACGCCAGCCGCAACTGCACACCATGCACCTGCTGCTCACCACACACCAGCTGCAGCTGAGCACCATGCAGCGGCTGCTCAACACATGCCAGCCGCAACTGCACACCACGCACCAGCTGCCCACCACGCACCAGCTGCCCACCACGCACCAGCTGCCCACCATGCACCAGCTGACGACAATGCACATAAACCAGCAGCAACAGCTGAACACCATGCACCGGCTGCTCACACAACTGCCACAGCTACACACCATGCACCAGATGCCCACCACGCACCAGCTGCCCACCACACACCAGCTGCCCACCATGCACCAGCTGCTCACCACGCACCAGCTGCCCACCACACACCAGCTGCTCACCACGCATCAGCTGCCCACCATGCACCAGCTGCCCACCACGCACCAGCTGCCCACCATGCACCAGCTGACAGCAATGTACATAAACCAGCAGCAACAGCTCACCACACGCCAGCCGCAACTGCAAACCATGCACCGGCTGCTCACCACACAGCAGCCATAAATGCACATCATGCACCATCTGCTCACCATACACCAGCTACAGCTGCCCACCATGCACCAGCTGCCCACCATGTACCTGAGCCAGCTCCAGCAGCACACCTAACACCTCAGCTATCACCAGCTGCTCACCATGGAGCTGCAACTCACAATGCACCAGCACCACAGCATGAGGCAGCTGCTAACCACGTGTCTCACCCAGCACCTGCTGCCCACCATGCACCCATGTCACAGCCGCCAGCAAACCAGGCAGCTGACCATGGGCCAGTTGGCAACAAGATGTATCATCCAAAAGCTTATTCCTATCGTAAGTAAATCATTGTTTAGTACAATCATTTTCAAAATTTACTCACTATGTTTAACGGACAATTTTACTCCCTTCTGGATTGCAACAATGTACCATAAACACAAATAATTCTTCATCTTACACTCAATTTGTTACTTGTTTTGTAACAACCACGAACCACTAGTATAGTGTTGGCTGTAACCGTCTGCTATTTAGCCAACCAACATCAGTTGGTCATTGGTGCTGGCGAATGCCTCTTATTGCACAAGCAAAATGTGTGATGTCTAAATCTACAAACTCATATGCATACATGGTTCTCAATAGCTACATTGTATATTCATAGTCACACATTGAGTCACTGTAACCATAATATGACTGGCTGTAGACAACGGGGTGTGGGGAAACTGGGGTCAATGGACAGATTGCTCTAAAACTTGCGGAGAGGGATCCTGGTCAAGGACAAGAAGTTGCGAGTCCAGATCTGGATATTCTGCTGGAGGGCAACAGCGGGCTTGTGCCGGGAGCGCAACAGAGAGGCAGTCTTGCAACATTTCCTGCTGCCCAGGTGAGAGTCTATAGACTGTAACACATCAATTGAATACATGAATGTCATACAGTGAAGGTTCTGTATCTCCATGTTCCACTCGTACATGACCTATATTTGAGCAGTTAATGGCAGCTGGTCATACTGGTCACACTGGAAGAGTTATGATGGACACCACCCTTATGTTAAACACAGAACCAGGATCTGTAGTCGTCCCTGGCCTCGGTGTGGAGGAAAGTTCTGTTCTGGTCATACTAGTGAGACAAAACGTGAGTGAGAACTTCCACTATGACTATTACACTATTGCATGCTATTGTATGATACAGTGCGCTGTAATAGCATGATACAGTCTGCTATTAATTAGTATGCTATAGTGCACTATGATAGCATTATACAGTCTGCTATTAATAGTATGCTATAATAGTGCACTATGATAGCATGATACAGTTTGCTATTGAATACAGTCATGTAGTATGATACACTATGCTAAATGCATATATATTATACTATAACTGACTAGTATGTTATAATCATGCTATGAGTATGCCACCATAGCATGCTAGTGCATGCTGTAGCATGTTATACAAAAGTCATGTAGTTGTACATGTAGATGTACATGCTTATACAGTGTATTAATACTATTAGCAGTGTATGCTAGTTTGCTCCAGTACCTCATAATTATGTTATAACAATGATCAACAATGTACATGTAGTATAATACAGCATGCTCTAGAAAGATATCATAGTACAATCATGTCTATTGACTTGAACACACACGCATGCACATTGAGCAGAAGTTTTGCCTCTTGATTTCAAACAAACTGTTGGGTATAGACTAAATTAGAATAAAATTAGTTATGTGGTGTCTGCAATGTCACCTGAGGTCAATGTATAACTCAATAAAATTGTCTAATTTCTTCTGTTGCAGTTTACGGGAATCCTTTGACAGTTGCACACTAGTCTCTCCTCAACCAAACCTGTTGTCCACTGAGAATAATCCAGGTTTTCTCTACGAAATACCGGAGCTGTAAATGTAGAAAATACACAACATCAAACTTGAGCTATACATATAACACTGCTGGTAGTTTTAGTACTGTCATCTACCGATTTTATTTGCAATTGCTTTGAACACTGACAGTGGTTCAACCATTTCAGCGCCATCCATATTTTTATAGAATCTCTTTGATTGATAATATAATAAATAATTTTGCATGGGAACAATGCTAAATGTGCGTTTCTTCTATTGACAGAATATTGTACATGTAATTTAAATCAAATTTCATATAAATATAAGTATGACATACTTAGATTTATATATTTGATTTTTATTGCAAAACAATATTCTATTACATTCATATTATCACAGGACGTACCTCTGACAGCACTAGTTTCTGCTACAAACCCATAAATTGTAGTTATTGCAGTGATTTCCTGCTTTATTGAGTAGTTATTCCTGAGAGTACTGTGATTTGTTTATTATCATAGATTTGCAGTAAATATTAGTTAGGCTTTAGCTTCTTGTTGCGTCTCCTCTATGGTGGATAATAAATAGCCCATCAGCTGTGAAGCCATAACACAATAAACACATTGATGCATAATTGATAATTAATAGTTTTTTTACTCAACTAAATGTGTATTGCATGCTCAATAATAAATGTAACATGATTTACAGTCTTACAGACTGCACTGCTCGTTCCAACTGTTTCTCCTAAATCCTGGTTATTACATGTATAACAAATAATTATTTAGGATTAATTTTTGTTATACCTTGATTTTCCAAGTTTTGCACCCAGCTATAAAACAGCTATGTTATTATAATGCATCTGTACACATAATACAGGTAGATGCAAAGCATAGAATAACTCCTTACATCATTATACAGTAAAATACTGCTGCTATTCAACACTAGAAAATGTACATGTACGTGTAGGTCTACATCAATGTAGCTCTGCAGTGTTTTAAATGAGACAAAACTAGCTGTTGCCACGATGATGCAAATAAAAACAGGTCAATAGTAATTGTACACCAATGCCTGACCCTGCGATCAAGGTACATGATTCTGTTACAGGTAGGCTGCTGGTGTGGGGGTTAGGGAAAGGACCCCTATCCAAGCCGCTACAGGATGCCAGGCCTAATTCTATTGCTTAAGAAATAAATTTACTCATTAGTAACTGCTATAATTTAAGGGACACAATATTATTAAAAGACTAACTGAATTAATAATAGTCTAATAATCCATTGAGCCATTCCTGTAGACTAATTGCCAAGGGTGACAAGAAGCACCCATTTGTAATTGGTTGACAGGAAGTACCCATCTGTGATTGGGTGACAGCAACCACCCACTTGTAATTGATTGATGGGAGGCATCCAATTACAAATCATAGTTTTACAGAATATAATATAACATTGAATTCATAATTATTGGATATTATGTGTGTATGGTGTATTAATGTAAAGCACCTGTGGCCACCTGCATCAACCTGGTGAACCTATCGTATACATGTAGCAAACACTCACATGTGTATATAATACACACACACATTGTACTATTTATCAGTGCTTCTCATTCATTACTATTTGAGTTACATGCAAATAAACTTGCATTGTATCTTTAGATGTGACATTTCTGCATAATTATTATATTCACACATATCTAGACAATATCTACACATACTGTTTACTGTACATGTTACAACAGTGATAACAATTGACATTGCAGACCGGAGATTAAGATCATACTCATGGATGGCTGCCTCAATACTGATACAAAAGACACTATATTATAATGCAGTCTGGCATAATGCAAGCAGTCAATGAATTATGCTGCATACTAGCTAGTCTAGCTAACTACCTGTTGTAGTTGTTGCATTATTGACAATAAATAGAGACTGGCACATGCAACTCAAAAAAATTTATGTCATTGCAGTTTTATTGTTTTGTATAACATAACTATAGTTTAGCTATGGTTGGTTGAGCCCTGTCCAGCATGAAAAGCTCAATGGGAGAATAAATTTTTGCTATAAAACATCAGCATAATACATGTAATATTTTGCTATTACGTTATAATTATGTCATGATAAAAGTTTGCACAAAATATTAGTGCATAAAGCAAAAGCAAGTAAAAATGGTATAAAACTAAATATTACTGCCAGCAGTGGATGTCATTCATTAGTTACGTAGAGCTAGTACTGAGTGCAAATGTATTAATTACTTCTCAAACATTTGCAGCATAACCCCAGCAGTGATAATCTCATGGTGTGCCTTGACCATTCAGCATCTGATGATTTCCAGAATCTGAAGTCAGGAAAACAATTTCATTTAGTAATTGTGTCAACTGCTAACAGCATGTGATAGAGTAACAGTATGTAATACTATGTTCTCTCATTCTAGACGTATACAAACAGCAACATTCAGCTATCAAATAATAATACAATGTATGTTTGCCATATGGTCATTCCTTACATCTCAGCATCTACATGTACACTGTAAATAAGTGCATTCTTGTGATTACTTCAATAATTTAAACAGCAGATTTAATCAAATACCACAACTCATTATTCTATACCTATCAATATGCAAGAAGTAAGTTACACTGTAATTCTTTACTTACATCTGGTTTCACTAGAAGCACCAGAACAGAACTGTCCTCCGCAGGTAGGCAGAGGTCTGCTGCAGGTTCTTGTCCTTATCTGTATGTACTTGTGACTTCCTTCATACCTCAACCAGTACGACCAATAAGACCAGTTGCCGTCAACTGCGTAGAAATGGAGGAAGTACGTAGATGCTACATCAATCTGATTTCTGGCTCGTCATTTGTAGTCATAGTGACAATAATAGCAATATAGACAAAGAATTTTATTGTTAAGGAACACACTCTATCAGAATATTGCCAGCTCACCTGGACAGCATGGTAGTTTACACTTTCTACTTTCAGTCTTCTTCTCGGCACAAGCTATATGTTGACCCCCAGGGTAGTGACCAAATCTTGACAGACAACGTCTCCTCCTGTTCTGTTGTCCTTCACCGCATGTAGCTGAACAACTTGACCAGTTTGTCCACCCAGACCAGTATTGGTGTGCTAAGTAAAAGCCAAATTTTAATTATTTGATAAAATTATGTCCTATGGTTATAGCCACATGAGTCTCAAATGGAATATAAATACTGAATATAGCCAAGGTGTGCTTGATATAAATGTGGATGACCATCGGCAGCTCTAATAAATATTTTTATCCAAATCTCAGCTGAATTACATAGCATGTTTATATAAAGTTTCCAGCACATCACTGACAGCAGTTGGTTTAATGAAGGCCATTACTGTGACCTGCGATATACATTGATATACATTAATATTATACATACATGATGAATGAAGTCCTTGTTCTATAGCAGGTCTGCTCAAACCATTCTTATGTGTCGCTGGTTTCACTTTATTAACAGCATTGGTTTTCCCATGCACTAACTGTTTGATGGACTTAGGTTGGTGGTTCATAGCAGAGAGAGATCCTGGATCAGGTAATGGAACAACCTGTATGGCTGGTGCCGGGGAACTCCCTGGTGCATCATGTCTTGCTGGTGCAGGGTGACTTGAAGGTGCAGGGTGACTTACTGGTGCAGGGTGACTCACAGGTGTAGAGTGACTCACAGGTGCAGGGTGACTCGCAGGTTCAATGTGACTTACTGGTACAGACGGACTGACAGGGGAAGGTTGACTTACTGCTGCAGCTTGATTTACTGGTGTAGGGTGACTTGCAGGTGCAGGGTGACTTACTGATTCACCATGACTTGTTGATCCTCCTTGAATTACCTTCTCTTGCTGAGTGATTCTTGTATGTTGATTTTCTGAGATGTGGCTGGTCCTCGGTGCCGGTTTCAGCGATGAAGAAGGTTGAGCGGGCGTATAGTAGACTGGAGGTATGTGTCGGTTTACATGATCGTTCTGTAATCTTTGCGCATAAGGGCTAATTGGTAGATTGTGACTCTGGAGTGCATTCTGGGATATAAAAGGTTGAGACACTTGATAAGTGCGGGTCACTGGCAGATGAGCTTTTGGTAGAGTAGATTCTATCCCAGGCATGCGTTGAGTCTTTGGAATGTGGTGTCCAACAAGGACAGGCCGACTTTCAGGTGAATGATGGTTCACTGATGTCTGTGGATTCTGTGCAACATGGTGGCTTGGCAAAGCATGAGACGTGATGACTGGTGTCCGCTGATGTACATAATTAGCTTGTGTACTAGTTACATGTGTATCAGGCACATACCACGTATAGTATTTACGTGGGACAGGATTATTGTTGACTGCAATCGACTGTGTAGGAAAGTGGTGAGTCTGTGGGGCCTGATGCTGAGTTGGAGCTTTAAGGTGAGTGTGGCCCAAATTGTGACTCAACGTACTCCGAGATATTCCAAGAGGGTTGGAGTAGCTACGAGGTTGACCAATATGTAGAGAGTAAGCATTAGAATTCTTTTGATGTAGATATTGTAGACGCCCCTGCTGAGTCTGCATTCCATGCTGTTGCAATTGGTGTGTTGTCACTGGAGGCACCAAGACTTGCTGCGGTCCCTGGTTAGGAGAGGTGTGTGAAGTATGCTGGTGAAGATGATGCCCAATAAGTGATCCTGTGGTTTCGCCTATGAATAGATATTCATATGACATGCTGCTATGTAGCTACATTCATGTACAGTAACTTCAATTCTGGTAATACTGAACGGCCTTGGATGTAAAAGTATGCCTGATTATGTACAATACCAGTTCTACTCATCAGTAGTTGCTAAGTAGTTTTATCTGTTAGAATTTTACAGAGCAGGCAGGTCTATCTGAATCCACAAGACACAGTGTCAACAAAACATGCCATTGTCTGCCTCTTATGAGTCAACAGCTGTATACTCAAGTGCCATGGATCTTAGTTCATTTTATAAGCAAACTAAAACTTACCAAGGACAGCAAGAATCACGAGGAGTAGATGGATCATGTGACCTAAAAAACACAATAAATTATAATAGTGTTGTTGTCTTTCAGGCTTTCCTACTTTATCTGATGATGGAGGTAGCACATTGAAGGTCTGATGCTTTGTTAATTCGAATGCTCTACACTTACAATTACTTTGGTTAACATTGAGATAATCTTTGGAATGTTTCTGCTCATATCTTCATTGACTAAACTGTTTTAATCACAGATTTGAGAAGTTTTGTTTTATTTAGATAATAATATGAACGATATAATTCATCTACTAGTTTTACACTGCAATAATGTTGTATATCCATGCAAACAGGAATAATAATATCTACATAATTATATTATGCGCTTAGTTTGGCATTGTGGGCATGGAAAGGAGAGGATTGTGGGCACAGAAGGAGGAGATTGTGGGTATAAGGGGTTGATAACAGCTGGTGGTGTACATAAGGAACAGGGTGTAGTAGTTACATAATGTATGTAGTGTAGTGATATCTACTCACCCATACTGAGATGTCTACTAAACCTCATGGCAATCAACTGTGGGATAAAAATAGTAAACCCAGAGATTTATACCATGTGGAAATCATTAATCACTGCTAGAGGTCGCAATGGCTTCACTCTGTCACCTAACACAGGAATGTTTAGCCAATTAAACAATGAGCTTAACTGGTAATTATTATAATTATACAATATTATTTTAATTAAAATGCTTATACCAATCAGTTGTTTACTGCTCCTGTGTCCAGGCACTTCTAAATTGTTGTTAAAGACGCAATTGAATTGATGTTATTATTAGCAAAGACTATATAGACTAAATATTTTTTTCTTTTTTGTGAACAAAATAACTGATAGTTTGCTACCAGATAACTGATAGTTTGCCACCAGATAACTGGTAGTTTGCTACTAGATAACTGATAGTTTGCTACCAGATAACTGATAGTTTGCTACAGAATAACTGATAGTTTGCTACAAAATAACTGATAGTTTGCTACCAGATAACTAAATTTATAATTGTAAATCATAAGAGTAAGGGTTAGGTTTATGCTTGTTAAAGCCAATCATCATTAGATGGGTAAACATTATTTGTCTTTGCCAGACAAAGTTTATATTTCCATGAAGTCTTTCCCCTATCTAGCAAAAATGTTTAGAATTTTATAAAATTGATTTATTACCCTAACCAAGAGCACAAATAATGACTATTATTTAGTGACACCTTTCACTATTTCTAAGTCAGATGAGCCGGATCTGCTACATGTACATGGCACTATATAGCACCAGCCATATTATGGTGCTATATTCTAAAGCAACTGCTCCATGGTGCTATATTACACTGCATGTAAAGCTGCACCAGCCACCTGGTGCTATATTCTGCTCTGATTGGGAGAGATGACTGTATTCTCTTAGATCCTTAAGAAGGAAAATGTGGGATGTTTGCTGGTTTAAAAATAAAATCAGTATAGTCATGTCTGCATATTGTACAATAGTAATAAATGTATTATAATGAATTTTCACCATAACATACTTTTATGAGCAGCTATAATGTATCTGGAGTTATTTTCTTGCCATGTGCAAACAACACAATAGCATAGCAAACCAGATCGGTTTGAAATCTACTGTTAGTTTCTGTAAAGAGTTAAAGGGTAAATTGTACCATGTGAATTGATACTTTGACTCATTGATTATTAATTGCTTACAACATTATGACATGAAACATTTCTGGTTAGGAATTGTGTGGCCTAAGGCTAGCAAAACATTCTGAGCAGAAAGTCGAAAAATATCCAGAATCTATTTTCTACAAAGGAGCATGTGCAGGCACCGTGAACTAATGCATTATTTCATAGACTATGAGCACTATGACTATTTACGGCTAATTCTAGATGATCACCATTCATAGGTTTTAAATGTGTAATAGCAGCTTGATAACTTGATGTACATGCAGTTTGTAGTGAATGATATGGGCCACAAGTAAGTGCGTAGTATTATAGAGTTACATACACATGTGCATCGGTGTACACATATTATGCAGCTGTACTATGTATGAGTCAAGCTTGCTGATATGGCCAGACTTGAACAAAATGAACTTCCAGTTTGATGACACTTTTCAGTATATTCTGGTTCATGGTCCATGTAATGATGGCAATTACATGTAAAATATAAGTGTTTCATAGTTGCGCAGCATATCATGACTGACTCTCAAAATAATAACAAAATGATGGTGTCACTTTAAACATGACATACTTGAAAGCTATTAGAATGACTTGAGTTTGTCTATGCTTGAATATCTTACAATGTAGCTGCTAAGTTCTGAAATCGTTTAGCATCATGCCTAAGTGCTGTGCCAAATTAATTTCTGCTACTAACTATTGTTAAATTACCTTTACAGATTAATGCATACTACATGTACATGTACAGAAGAAGGGATTGCACCTGTTAGGTGGGCAGCATGCTGTTCAAGACCTGTCCACTTGTGCTTGCTTTTGCATTTTACATCTCTGTTTAGTTCAGATAAACTATTATATTTTATAGTATTTGTTATAAGAGATGTGTTTTAGTTTAATATAAAGAGTTGTCCGCCCTCAGTATTTTGTCCCATAATGATAACAGCAGTAAACAAGTAGACTCTATGCTCGAAAATGTGCAATGTCATTCTTTCTTTCAAACTGTGACATCACAAGAAAGCACCCACAGATAATCATGTTATCCGTAGGCGTTCCCCTTCCAGGTATATGATATGACGCTTGAAAATGTGCCATGTCATTCTCTCCTTCAGTGTGACATCACACCACAATTGTGGTGTGATGTCACACTGGAGGAGAGAATGACATGGCACATTTTCAGGCGTCGAGTCTTCAAATACCATTGTTTTACACAATAGTTTGCCATAATACTATACGTGTTCCAGCATACAAAAATTTAGTTGGACTTGCCGACATTTGCAGATGCAAAATAATGTACAGTATGTCGTATTTATGACACAGAGTAGTTACACTACGTTGTAGTGGTAAACGTAACTCTATAGACATAGCCACTCGTACTGCATTGAATTGTCATAAACAATTTATACCTAATATATGTACATTGACTAGCCTGTGCAGAAACATATTTTTATACACTATTATTGTATGCTTTACTGTGCAATTATACCTTTTACATGTATATCCTTTTATACCCATGTAAAGAGAGCCGACCTCTCAGAAATAGCTGTAATTAATTTTTCACATGAATCTCATGATTTTAGGCAAATTTTGTTATAACCGACCTATTTTAGGTCAGACCGTGGCCAGAATGCAGCCAACTTGTTGTGCAATTTCCAGACGATGCTACGTCAGCCTTTTACCGAAAGTATTTTCCAGAAGTTAGCATACAATATAAAGCGAATTGTCTTTACTATCAATGTCTCAGTCGATGCCTGTATCTGAATAAAGACACTTCTATGCTACTTATACAGAGTCTTCTCGCATGGCTAAGGTTGGTTGCAGCTGATAAGGTCTTTGACCTTGATGCCGAGCAACCTACTAGGACCAGGACCAGGACCAGGACTTCAAGTATAGCAACCAAGCATTGACTTGGGACCACATGGGTCGTCTTGGTTGGCTTATTGGCTACAAGTACCCTTCGGTCTCTCATGCAATGACGAAGGCCTAGCACCACTCATAGGCTCTTCACTTTTGCAAGTAGGTTGTCCCAGACGATACACACACAACCCAGCAAAAACATGACAATATTTTCTTTATTATGCCACTTTATGGTTTGAGGTCCACAATTGACAACTACACATAATTGTGTGGTGAATAACATAATTTATTCATATGATCTCTAATTATCAAGAGGGTTTGCTGCAACCACTTTAATATCCTACACCTATTGTGTAGCTCTCTGTGAAATGGCCTGTTTTACTGGCACTCCCTAAAATGTGTCAAAAGTGCCATAGTACAATGTACTTTTACATAACGTCCTTGACTCAAGGTCACAAGATGTAGAGCATTGCTGGGAATTTGCACTCGTATAACCTTTCAGTTATATAATTAAGATGATAGTGAAATAGGTCACGCTATGGACCGATACGTTGCGCAATAGACACATTGCGCAATTATACATGTACATGTACAACATGCATATTAGTTGAGAACTAACCAAGCACTGATATTGCATTATTTTTATTATCTAATTAAATCGTATAAAATGTGCAATATTTTCACAATTCGATATTTCACCAGGATTGCACGGTCTATCACAAAACAATGAGGAAATACAACATGTATATCTACACACGCAATGACGTGTGTAAGTCAACTAAAAAAATTGAATAGAAATAAACTTTGTGTAATCTATTAAGAGTTTACCACCTAGACTTGTCCTACAATGTATTGTAATGGTACGCACAGTCGTCTCTTACACCTGACACTCATTATCATGTGTGCTACATGTACATGTATTATATACCTGCTGCATTCTACATTGCTTAACTTCTATATCATTGTATATACTTGCATGATAATTACTAAGTCTTTTAGTGCCTTTTATACCCATGTAAAGAGGCCCGACCTCTCAGAATCCATTGATATTCATTTTGTACATGAATTGGACGATTATAAGCAACTTTTGTATAACCCAACCTATTTTGGGTCGGGCGTCGAGCTTCCGGCCGCCATGTTGTTGCACAACTTCCAGACGACCCTATGTCGTCTTTTCCCGACACTACGTTGGGCGGAAGTCCTTATACTATATAAAGGACACTGTTTCATTGTCAATTTGTTGTCTCAGTCTTTGCTTGGCTCTCAATAAAGACACATCTATACTTGATACAGAGACTTTCACTTCCTTTTGTCAGGTCATTCGCTTAGCGAACCGCCTACTATGTCGGATCACTCTCTTTCAAGGTATAGCCAGAAGGTCAGACTTGGGCCCAGATGGGTTGTCTCTGGTAGTACTTGGACTACTGAGACCGCTCGATCTGTCATGTAATGAAAAGGCCTAGCACCACTCATAGGCACTTCAGTTTTGGGTCGATAGTCGTCCAAGAACGACCGCACGTAATACCAGAAACCATTACAGTATCACATGTAAATGTATAACTTTATTAAATGATGAAATAGCACAAATCATTCACCAAATTAATCTATTTACAGTAGTGATGTGCATCTATGATGAAGCGTATTAATGGCGAAATGACACAGTTCTTTCTGCTGGGTCTTCTAATTTCACACAAGTCTGCTAGTCTGGTAGACTCTAGAAGAATAATTTGTGCAATGTGTGAGGTCTAAAGTCTACACTAGTAATTGCATGTACCTGCACATAGATATATCATTATGGGCAATGTATCCAATTACTAATTACGTACATGTAACATATAATACAATGTGCATAATTTATTCGACACAGTGTCACAACGTACTCCCATGTTTATAGGTGTGTCCGTATGTGATATTGGCTAGGACAGGCTCCACTGTGTCAACTAAATCAGGGAGTATAACCACTCCTTAGCAGATATATCATTAGCTAAGTCCACATAATCATCTCATGTTTTTTATGCTGAAATTAATTCATTGTAGGTACATTTTCTTTTAAACTCAAAATGTATACATGACGTGTATACTATTTATTAAAATAATTTCAAATATTTTAATTGGTGTTGTAGCCCAAGTGATACTATAAAGGTTAGACTCGGCAGAGGGTTAATTTCTGTGACTGTACAACGCCTACTACCACCTAATAATGGGTTACTTTTCATTAAGAAGCATTACACACAGTACGATAATACTTTGCCTACATGTTTCTGGGTCATTGATAGTTTATGATGCTGCATGTACGTGTACTGTATGTCTTGATGACCTGGTCAGTTTTATACTTCAGTGCTCCAGATTACAGATACAGATACATGTATCAGTGATACCTTGTACGGGTTTTGCGGCTTGCATGCATTCTTTGACTAACATGGCTGTGTATGATATACTAATGAGTTAATTCAATAGAGACAACCGAACACTTGAACTACATGAAGTAGATGAGGTGTTAGTACGCTGCAATATTTTGTAACGGATTATACGCTGCATAATTATATAAGTATAAGTACATGTAGTTAGGCCTACAATATAGAGCATCAATTGTCTCTCTTATGCGGCTATATACGTGTATAAGACTGCTACCTCCATTTACTGCTTTTAGTAATAACACTATTTTTTTAAGTAATAAATTGTGTGAAATATAAACTAGTGTTATTTTCATCTATTCCTTACCTTAATTTACATCTACAGTATAATCATGTATAACGGTTGACCGGTTCACCGGTTCACCGGTTCACTGGCGTTGGAAACAGGTGAACAATATAATGATGCACAGTACACCAGTCCTTAGAACCAGATATAGTGTGGGTAAGGGCAAACAACTCCTATTGATATAAAACTGAGCCATTTACACATAGCCACTATGATGGTGGGATTTTGAGATTTTGGTAGTTGCAGTCTAAAGTTAAATGTAAATTATATTGCTTAACCAATTTATTATTATAAATAATTATTTAATCAATAAAATTTCTTTTCAGCGTTACGTTGAACTTCTTGAAATATCTTTGTTGTAATTCGAGCCTGAGGAAGTATTTGATACTCCTTTCAATTGCTGTTATAGGAATTGAAACAATTATCGAATGCTTCTGACAACAATTACAACGAAGATACTTTGAGAAGTTCAAGGTAACATTGAAAAGAAATTGGTGCTTTTTGACCTTCTCCAGTGACACAACTACATACATGACTTGTATTACCTAGTCACCACAGCATACATTTCAAGGTTTCCTTGACACGGTATAATTGAACTTCATTGACAGCTACATCTACATCTTCATTAACATCTACTCTGGCTCCATCAAATCAGCTGAAGAATGAACGGCTTTCTAAGAAATTCTATTAGCCAGACTGTTGATTCACCGATGAAAGAAATTTGAATATTTCTGTGAGCACTTTCTGTCAAAGAAAATTGTCTTAGACATGTAGGTACCGAAAATGCATAATAAATCTAGGGAAACCTTATAATAATGACATATTATTATAAACTGTACATTGTCTTCCTAAGGATTAAACAAATAACGTAGTACTACACTGTATGTACATTCTACAATTGAGAGGCAAATATTTTAATAATAATTTATTTTTCACATGGGCTAAGGTAATTTAGTTTTATATTTGAGGTATAATATATGCCGCCCATCTATGTTTAGATCACAATTAACGAGTGAGAATATTTCCCATGCTCTGTGGTTGTGCCAACTAAATAGAAAATATAAAAGTGCATTCTTGCTGTCACCAAATCAGTACTCCCTTAAATTGAATTTAGGTGATGGCTTAAATTAATTGCTAAAAACTGTTTACGCATTGGTTTGCTCTACAGCACATGTGCTAACGGTCTTTATAGTCATCATATTATATACATGTAACAAGAATGCTCTACCAATTTTGATGAAATTTTACTCCATGTTGCGTAATTTCCTGGTTGAATCTTAGGTGGCGGCAATTTCACAGAGCGTGAAACAAAAATGTCTTCAGCATATTTCGCATTGCACATGTACATGCAGCTAAAAGTAACACATCTGCAAAAACTAAGTAGCAAGAAATTTCTCGCATGAACTAAATTTGTATATGGACAGAAATGACCAACCCTACCACCCATATACTGCATAATATACTGTAGCATGGTGGTCAAAATATGATGAGTGCATTCGTGTCCCAGTGCAGTGCGGTATGGCGAAGTGCAGTGCAGTAAAGTACATCTAAGGTTGCTGAGCTGGTGTAGTGGTAATGTGTTCTATTCCCTGTGGTAGGTGAACAGCTATAGGTAAATATGTGTTCTATCAGCAAGCAGGTTGTAGACTACCGACACTTTCACTAAACTTACTCTTTAAATATGACGAGCCAGTGGCTGATAGTCACTTTATCAAAATGGTCTTAATCATTGGAATGTTTTGTTGAACCATCGGTGGTTATTTTAGGATGTACGCGTGCAAACAGCTGGACAGTCAACCAACCTCAGCAGTTGAATATTCTACAAAACAACAGTGTGAGCTCTTCACGAAGGATTACATCAGTTAAACCTTTCTTTGGATCACTTTGATCGGTTCTAAAGGGCCCAACATGGCACATAATGTTCCCTCAATGACGCCACTCTCACATTAAACGGTTCTACTGTCATATCGGTACCCAATGGACAGGAAGTGTTAATTACATGTACATTCTATAAGAAAGGGACCCTATCCCTCATAATTGGTGCACTACTTATACTTGTGGTGTACATGTAAACCATCATATAATAATTATATGATAGCTTTTATCCTAACTGCATTAATATTACATATATATAAGTTATATATTGTAGGTTCATTATACATTGTAATTACTTATTGGAGTATGTGAAAATTTAGTTATTGAAAAATTAATATGGGAGCATGTTGGAAGGTGTCTCAGAAACTTAATGACAGTATTTTACACGGTTCAAACATAGTTATGGATATTTGATGCTTTTCAAAACTCCCTTGCAAGAAACAAACCATCCATTTACTATGACTTGAGATCAACGTGCAAGTGTACATGTATGAATGTATGCAGTGGGACATAGCAGGGTAGATGAAGTAAATGATGCTGTCAGGTATTAAATTAGACTGCATTCTATATCACATTAATTTTGTTTCAATTCAATTTGCAATGGTTTCCCATGGTCATTAATGTAATAATATGAATTGGGAAAACCCAAAAAATGTTTAATTAGCTGACTAAGTTTACCTCCAGCAGGTAGAGTACACGTTAGCAGCCATATTGTCTGTGACTCTATACTGTCATGTAAAGTAGAATTAATGCCTGGTATATATTACTAAATATCTTTGTTCTCATAATTGCACTAGAAGGTGCACTGTGGGTGTCTAACTATCAAGTCACAACTTTACAGCTACAGTGTATATGTGTACATGTATGTCAAAACTATAATATCAATCCTGACCTTCAACATTTATGGTTTGCATCTGCAGGTTAAAATAATTGTCACGTAGCAAAGGGCGGCTTGACTGTAAGTTTATCCAATTATTAGAATCCAACGACGACCATTCAACACGCAAACATTTTTAATTAATAAATAATTCTTTTCAAACAGCTAGCAGGGATAGCTTTCATAATTGTTCTACGCACTAATTAATTAAGGCTGTAATGTTCTACGATGGTATGTCACACTAGGGTGGCTGTGGTGTCATTACTACAATTGTTCATGCATAATTTTGTATTATTGCTGTTTAATTAGGGCACAGCAGTATTTGTCGATGGGTCAAACTGCACCTGAATTATAATTGATGAGATTTTACAGTATAAAAGTTGGTGGTCTTCATCTTAATTTTCATATTTCACAAAACATCAGTGAAGATCCAAGATCCAAAATGAGTAAGTAAATGTTTAAGCTAATAATTATACCAAATATATTTTGCTAAAAATCTTTTTCATGTGCCTTATCACAATTTGCTAAAAATTAATAGTAAGGAAGTATGTCATTAGCTTTTGTTGACTTTGATGTACTGTTCTACGTGTACATTAACATAGTTATTCCATGATTATTTCGAATAAACTATGCAAAGATAGTCTTCAAGCTATGGTCTGGCTAGCGGTTCACTATAATGTAACAGCATTACTTTTGCTAATTACTGTAAACTAAGACTGGTTTCTTTGCCTAGCAGCATTTAGTAAGTTATTTCATTCTGCAGAGAAAAATGTTGAATGTTAGAATCGGTCAGTATTTACATTCAGGCTTTTGGTCATTGGATGTACATTTCCATCCCATAAGAATATAGCGCTGCTCTTTCCCCTTGATATGTTTCATGTACACACTGTGTAAAGTAATGTAGCCGTTCACTAACCATGTGCATAATACATGGATTACTTCCTTGTAGATACCAGACTGGTTGTTGTACTTGCCCTGGCTGCATTGGTTGGTAAGTTATATGAATAGACTGGCATAACTTATACAGGTAGCCTAGATACAGTCATCTCTGTTCCTTCTATTGTCATGTTACTTCATTACCCACATGATTCTATAGAATCATGAAAGCTAGTTTCGGAAACTAATTGAGTGTCACACCACGATTTACCTAACATTTCAAATAGTTTTTGCAATTGACTAATTTGTATAGTTTCCTAACTTACCACATCACCTCCGTGCTAGGCATAACATTGAATAATTATAGTATTAGTCTTTATATTTATAATAATATAGTTATATTAATTAGCAGTCAACTGTAAATAATCAATATGTCTGTACATTTAACTACTATGAGTTGGTATCTCTTTTACAAGGATGCATCTCTGCGGATAATGCAGCACATGTCGGCCCAAAGACGGTGAAGAAACATGGTGGTCATGGCCAAGCCCCAACTCCAGCTCCTGTTGCACACAATGCACATGCTCCTGCCACCGCTCAAGCACCTGTCCCACACAGTGCACACGCTCCTGCCACCGCTCAAGCACCTGCTGCACACAATGCACATGCTCCTGCCACAGCTCATGCTGCTGCTCCTGCTGACCACCTTCCTTCTCAACACGCACCGGAGGCTAACCATGGTGGACATGGTGCAGCTAGTGCAGCATCTAACACACATGGTGAACCATCTCAGTATGCAGCAAGCCACCCAGCACCAGCAAGCAACCATGGACCAGTAGACCAGCATGCACCAGTAGACCAGCATGCACCAGTAGACCAGCATGCACCAGTAGACCAGCATGCACCAGTAGACCAGCATGCACCAGTGGACCAGCATGCACCAGTGGACCAACATGCACCAGTAGACCAGCATGCACCAGTAGACCAGCATGCACCAGTAGACCAACATGCACCAGTAGACCAGCATGCACCAGTGGACACCACAGGACACCAAGCCGCAGCAACTGGACACGATCAACAAGCTCAGCCAGCTGCAACACAAGAAGGAGGAAAGGTAGCCAATGCTGGAGCCCATGCTCCCGGTTAGTTTCCAATTATAGATATTTAACTGCCTATGGGCACAGCGTAAACTGATAGCAATGTAGAATGCCACTAATGGCAATATTAGCGCAAAGCTACGATTTCAAACTTTCCATAAATAATAATTGGCAATCCAGCCTTATTGTTCTTATACATGTATGTATATGTATATAATACCATAGACTGGCAATCCTTCTACATGCAAATGCTCTGTATTCTTTCCAGCCCAGCCTTTGTTGACCGCCTGGACAGCATGGTCATCTTGTACTCCTGCTTGTGGATTTGGATCCCAGACCAGAACCAGAAAATGCTATGCAAGGTTCAACTATGCACAGGCATGCACAGAGAAAACCACAGAGAAACGAGCTTGCAATAGCTTTAAAGGTAGGCCTACAGTTGATGAACATTAAGATGCACAACTGCTTTTCTGTGTGAGAGAAAAATTGTGTTCATCCAGATGTATGCTTTTCAACAATTCCTTTGTTTATCAGAATGTAAAACACCAACATACATAAACCTGCACAAAATGTAAATATGCTGCTAGTTCAATGTTGAGATTACACAGTACCATCACCAATAGCTTGACTTTGTTATTGCATTTAGTCAATGGAATGTGGTCTAGCTGGTCAAAGTGGACAAAGTATGCCGGTGTCCACTCATATGTCCAGGAGAGAACCAGGAAATGTGACAGCCCTGTACCATCTTGTGGAGGAAAATTCTGCTCCGGCAGCGACACTGAGACCAGATGTGAGTGAGACAATAACTTCTTGCTAAACAATGTTACCACTTTAAATATGCTATTAAACCTGGCACATTTACAATGTATTTGTCTAATACAAAGATAGAAATGAATAATTTTGTCACTAGGTCCAATGCAAGTTCACGTACAACACCAGATGGTAAATTGATGCAGGAACACCCTTTGCCTAATTCTTTATCCTATGATTTTAGACTATGGAAATGTTCAGATATCTGACTAAACAGAAGTGATGGGCTGGACGGGAATTCTACCTTGTAGCAAATGCCAGGGATGGGAAAACCTTTTGCAGATCTGGGTGGCAGAAACTCGGGCAAAGCACAAATATTCTTAGATTATTCTTTCCAGCCTACTATATTCATTTCTGAAGTAAACTATATGCAATACACATTTATACTTCTTAACATTTCTGTAAAATGGTAAATAAACTTATGGAACTCATCTCCCACCGCATGGTCATATTTACCATAAAGCTATACCACAGTTTTGGCAAAAGAACAATGACTAGACATGTAAGGCACTTTAAATCATTAGGCTGACTATTACACCATTGGCTATTCAGTCATGCATTGGTAAGCAGAGAAAATAATAAACACAATAATAAAGTGGCAGCGCCTAAATTAATACACCTGTGCATACGCATTTGAAAATTTGTCAATTTGGTATTTTAAAAATCCATGCGTTTCACTAGTTTAAGTTCATATAATAATATTGTTTGTTGGTTTGAGCTAATACATATTTTGATTAAACAATTATTTTCATGGGTTTCTAAGTTATATTCGTTCTTTGTCAATTTATTACGTTACAAGTAGGTACCTTTCAAATTTTCAATGCAAATAACATAATAATTTATGATACTGAATCACTAGACAAAACTATACTAATTACTGTCTAACACAATACTTGAGTGACAAGTAGACTAATGTATTCAGGTAGCGGTAAAGACAATTACAATATTCAATCATACCCGTAGGTATAATTATATGAAAAGTGGTGGTCACTCAATGCAGGCAATCAATAACACCTAACAGTAGCTAATTAAGTTAGTTGGTCAATGTAGGAATATATACATGTGTAATACACCACATATCTATCAATTATGTACTTTACTTTGTTCTTTGATGGCTAATAATTAGTCACTTCAGTTAAGTCATGTTAAAGAGATAATGCTATATTTAGACAAACAATAACTGTTAGCTTCCTGGTTTGAGACTTAAAATTCTTCTCCTACTAGCTCAGTTTGTCATCAAACAGATAAAAGTCGATTACACTACTGGCCCTTACCACACACACATTCACTCATATGACATTGCATGGTGTCATTAGCTGCATATTACACTAAATACCTGATGACATGTTTGATACAAATGAAAGTTGTCTTCTCTGACAGATCTGAAAATTAAGTGGTAATTCATTCTGAAAATGCTAAACTTTATTTATTAAACTCATCTATGAGGATAGGCGTTAGTTTTTTATTTTTGTCATGAAATAAACTTTACCACTTTAGGAAGAAATTTTAATTGAAGTGTTACTCATATTTTAAATGAATATTGAAAATAAATCTAGCTCCATTATGTGAAAATACTTGTACAATGAAGACTTGTTGCACATCATTTCATGAACAGTGTTACCTCACAATAGTAATATGATGAAAATAATGTTAAAAAAGTTACTAGATCTTCGTCAGGCCACTGGTGTGTTACCGGATGGATGGCTGGCAACCAATCAGGTAGGAGCAATCCGTTTATCCCCAGATATACTGAATATCGGTAGCTGAGCCGACACAGTACTGGCCACCGCAGGAAGGTGGAGGGTTGGTGCATGTTCTGGTTCGTCTGTGTAGATACTGGTGATTGCCACCATAGTTTGTCCAGTGAGACCAGAGAGACCAGTTTCCAGCAACTGAATAAACGATTATTATCAAAAAGTTACTACACTTCTAATATAGAAATGTGCATTTGCATGTTACAACATACATCTAGATGGGTAGTGGACATGAATAACCTTGAGTTAAACTTAGCACAACAGGTAAAATATCTTACCTGCACAGCATCGTATCTGACAGAATATTCTCTCAACTGAACTTCCCTGACATCCAGATAACACACCACCATGGGAAAGTGGTGACCTTGCAAGACAAGCCCTTGTTCTGGTTTGCAATCCTTGTCCACATGTTGCTGAGCATGCAGACCAGCGGCCCCAAGTCCCCCAAGCATGGCTAACAGCTGAAACGGCACAAAGAACAGTTTCAGAGTCACAAGAAAGAAAATTCTATTGTTCAGTGATTATGGACTGGCCGGGCGACAATAATGGAGGTTCATTGGATGTACATTTACATGTATGACGTAAAAACTATTTTTAAAACTACAAGTACATGTGTATAGAATTGTTAATACATGTGCAGTGTGACTGCACTTGTATGATCAAAGTGTAGCACTCATTGCATTTATTCGATTATGTAGAGACACATGCAGTATACTTACACAGTGTGTGCGTGCTAGGGAGCGCATGACCAGCGCTCTGTTGCCGTGGTAGGGTCAGCACAGACTGTGACCGTGGAGCTACTGGTCTTACAGGTGCTGGAACTGAGTGAACTGGTGTCACAGGTACTCTTAGTACTCTGTGTCCTGCTGTAGGCCTGAAGTGAGATGTCGGCCTTATATGACTTCTGATGGGTGTCGGTGCTGGTCTCAAAACGGTACGTGTAAATGCAACTGGTGTTCTCGATATAGGATGGGTGGTGATACTTGGCACTCGTGGCAAAACATGTGTGTTCACAGTTCGATGTATCACAGGTGATGGTACCCTGGGGGATGACGGCAACACTACACGATGCCCACCAAATGTATTCACTGATGTAGGTAGTTGATGGGTGGCTGGCCTGTGCAGTGAAGAGACTCTGCTAACTGGTTTAACCAGTCGTGGTTGAAGGTGACTGACTCTGGTGTTGTGAACAACTGGAGTGCGAACTACTGGAACGGGTATTCTCCTTTGCTGAATAAATCGAGGGGTTGGTACAGGAATAGGAGCTCTATGTTGAACCAATCGGTTACTTTTAACATTTGAAAACGCCTGTACAGGTGGTTGAACAATAAAATGTCTGGTTGGAACTGGTGGTTGACTTCTTTGCTGGTGAACTGTCGGCACAGCCGACGGCAAGTGTACAAGTGGTCTGCGTAAGTGGGTTGGAGAAACTGGTCTGATCAGAACAGGAGTGAAATGGCTAGTTGGTCGTGGTCTGGGAATGACAGGTGTTCTTACTACTGCTACTGGTCGAGGAGCATGAAACTGATTTCTGACAATGACTGGACGACCAACAAGGTTGGCGGGGTGCCTTACTGGTGAAGTCGGTACAATACGGGGAGCTATGGGTACAACCGGACGAGGTGCGACAACTGGTCTGTTACTGAAGTGGTTAATAGGAGAATGGTGCGGTGACGATACCTGGCTGACTCTCACTTGTCCTGGCAATGGTGTATGGGGCACTAAATGCACAGGGCTGCTGACTGGTCTCACATGCACCTGGGGCACTGTCCTAGGGATGACTCTGTTTAGCTGATTATGCAATCCACTCACAAAGAAACAACCTAACAACATGTAACAAGTACATGTAGGATATATACATGTAGGCTATACTATGTAACCAGTTGCATATAATAGGATGTATGTACCCAGTGTGGGATATCTGCTATTGGTCCAAATTAAACTGGATGATATACATATTATACATATACATGTACATGTACATGTATCTGTTGGATATTGTCTGTCACATGCAGTTATCAGCAATAGTTCAAGGATTGTTATATTGCCAAATCATGGTACCATGCACAGTCTACATGTACAATTGTAATTATTCACAATATATATTTCTCACAAATGGCAATATACTAGAATTCACTGACTGTAATATAAATATTATCAAAGCTGCATTCAGTTCTCGTAGTATTATTAGGAAATCAGGACAATACTAGCCATGAAGGCATCCATGTGTAGTCATACGCGTAGATGTACTTTAAGTTGTTGTAACTACATATTATGTAAATGTATAGTATAGTATGTAGTATGTATGTACTATGGTGTACATGTGTAAATGTATAGTATAGTATATAGTATGTATGTATGGTGTACATGTGTAAATGTATAGTATAGTATGTAGTATGTATGTATGGTGTACATGTGTAAATGTACAGTGTATAGTATAGTATGTAGTATGTATGTATGGTGTACATGTGTAAATGTATAGTATAGTATATAATATGTATGTATGGTGTAAATGGATGCACAACACGATTACTTACCGAAGTTGGCAGCCAAGGCCAGCATGAAAAATGTAGATACATCTATAAAATAAAGTAATAAATGTAATGTACATGTACATATCAAGTGTTTACATATATAGTTTGAGGAAACAGAATATTGGGTTAGATCACAGTCCCATCAAATGGTGTACTAGCCCATTGTCATCTACATGTACTTGTATCATACATTGTATGCGTATACATAGGTACATGTACTTGTATCATACATTGTATGCATATACATAGGTACATGTAGTTTGTCTGCTATAGCACACAAAATGATATTTGGAAGTCATTAAATAAAAGTATACATTTTGTTAATAAATTAACCTAAAAATATTATCTGAGTGGGAGATTAACACAAATGTTAAATTACTAATTAATATACAATCATGTAATTATAACTGTGCTAATAGCTAAACTATATTCAAATATTATGTGGAAATTATCATACTAATATTATGCAAATCTACATTGACTGCATATACTAGCACGACTTATTGGATAAAAATGGACAGAGAGTGTACTGTAATAAATATTATTATTCGTAGCAAGAGTGATTGTGACGTTATTAAGCTGCCCAGTACAGCGTAATTATAACAAATATTTCAATAGAGTAAACCTTAGAATAGACTGGTCAACTAATGTATATTATTACAAGACCCGCTGTTACAATATGTAAGTACAGATGTGTTACGTATACTTACGCATAGTCTAAATCTTTTGTTCACTTCAGACTTCAAGCTTGAATACCAACTGATGATACCGACCTCTGTTATTGTAGGCTACCATCACCCAACACACCCAATTTAAGAATAGATTCATATAAACAGTAATTAGCTATTATATATACATTTTTATGTCACTTTTGTTTCACCAACAAAAATCAGTTCACTTCCACAAATGTTACGGAAAGCAAACTGAGATACCTGTATAGGACCTGGCAGTGGTTATGAGTGATTAATTGTCATCATATTCTAATGCATCTCATTGTATTGAGTACGTGATAAACAAACATGAGAAAATGTGCATTGATTAGGTAGAAATATGCATGCTTAATAGGTTTTATTAATTATAATAAGTTTTAATTACAATTAGCTTCTAATTACCACTGATATTTGATTTGTTTAAATTAGCACTGTGATGACATGATATTTGTAGAGTGAGACTTTATCATTCAACTAAGAAGATAGTGCGGTACGGCATGTTACACGTCCAAACTACTTAGTGCTGTTTAGCATGATGACCCATGACAATCCCCAGTCCTCTATCAAATTATGTGATGTTAAACTACATCTCTATGTCTATGTGCATCTGCATTTATTTTCTCATGCATTGTAGAGTTTTCTTCTCATGAATTTATTTTCTTTGCGATGAAATGGTCATTTACATTAATGTACATTATGTCAGCCTATTCCCAATAAATATATTCATGTTTTTTTCAGTCAAATTATTTTTCTTAAAAGTAAATACAAAATGTAATACCATATACCAAGAGAATCGTGGTGATTAATTAAAATGACAATAATAACAATAATAATATATTCAATATTTAGGCGAGGTCATGGACAGTTCAGTTGTAGTGCTTGCACCATATATAACTTATGGTACTGTAGCCACAACAGCCTCCCCAATATAAATTTTCTATTTCCATTTGCATATTGTAACTAAACAGCCATTATATTATGTAAATTAATCATACTCTAGCTATAAAAACATGCATAATGCATAAATATAACAGCACAACAACTATACTCTGTGATAAACATCTTATCTGGTGGCCAATGTCCAGGCACTAGATTCTGTGGGATCCATCGTATTATATGAACATCAAAATACTTAAAAATCATCCCATCTCCATTGTATCTCATTGATATTTTAGATCCGATTTTCTGCAATATTATTTGCTAATTATAATTTTTTGCACTACAACAATATGTTGGGCATATCTCAAATAGACTAGCATCATTTATGTACATTTAAATTGCTTGATCAGTACGCACTGTATTTTGGGCAATTGATCATAACCATCATTAAAATTGATTAGTCCTGATTATTATATAGGGAAATCCTACCAAAGTGTCACAGTAATGAAGAGGGTGGTAATTTACTTTTCTTATACTTCCAATTACCAACATAACTATAGTTGGTAGACACACATTGCGACCCAAGTTTTACCCTGTATCTATTATACTGATACTGCAAAAGCATCTAACTCACCTCCTATACGAGCAAGCTAATGTTAAACCAATGCTGCGAGGAGTTTATTATATCATATATTCTGTCGTAGCGCCTCGGGACACCTAATTTGGCTGCCAATGAAGAACAGTCTACAAAAAGATTGGTCACCTGCATGCAAAACAGTATAATAGCAAGACTTTTTTAGCAGTGTTTCCCTAATATTGTAATGGTACGCACAGTCGTCTCCTACACCTGACACTCATTATTATGTGTGCTTACATGTATATATCTGCTTGCATTCTACTGTGTGTAACTTCTACATCATTGTATATACTTGTATGATTATTACTAAGTCTTTTAGTGCCTTTTATACCCATGTACAGAGGCCCGACCTCTCAGAATTACTTGATATTCATTTCGTACATGAATTGGATCATTATAAGCAACTTTTGTATAACCCGACCCATTTTGGGTCGCCCGTCGGGTTTCCGGCGGCCATGTTGTTGCGCAACTTCCAGACGACCCTATGTCGTCTTTTCCCGACACTACGTCGGGCGGAAGTCCTTATACTATATAAAGGGCATTGTTTCACTGTTCATTGTCTCAGTCTTCACTTGGCTTTCAATAAAGACACATCTATACTTGATACAGAGACTTTCACTTCCTTTTGTCAGGTCATTCGCTTAGCGAACCGCCTACTAGGTCGGATCACTCTCTTTCAACGTATAGTCTGAAGGTCAGACTCGAGACCAGATGGGTCGTCTCTGGTAGTTATTGGGCTACTGAGACCGCTCAATCTTTCATGTAATGAGAAGGCCTAGCACTACTCATAGGCACTTCAGTTTTGGGTCGGTAGTCGTCCAAGGACGACCGCACGAAGTACCAGAAATCATTACAATATTATCAACACAACTATGTACAATATTAGTGTATATTTATCAAAATTCATCGATTGGAATCTTTCTTTATCACAACAGAAAGTTGACTAAAAAAAGCTTTACTTTACAAAAAATAATAACTCACAGTTTATCAGTACTTTGCATTAGAGTTTTTAAACTTTATTTAAGTACATTGTAGTTGTGTGAGTAGATTCGGCGATCAAAGAGGCATCGTTGCTGGCACAGTAATATATCTAAACTCGCCGTTTTTCTGCAGAGAAAAGCTTCTGCACAGCTGCGATTCAATGATTTTCATTCAAGTAACGTAAGATACATGTAGTACGCTACCCATGAGTTTAAGGCAAAAGTCAACCATCTGCTCTACATGTGATTTGGTTGGTCAGCTAGTAGTTTTATAGTAGCTTTTCAATATAGCGGTAAAGATACTGCTTACGGGCAGCGCACATGCGCCTGTCCACTGATCAAACCAAGGGATATTCTGTTTAATTCACCTGTTAATAGTAGAGCTATTGTTTACAAGGAACTGCTGGTAAACAAACTTGACCTCTAGACATGGGGCATAGACACCTGTGCCAATAGCGGATGTATGAATTCATGATGTCTCAGACGGTAAAGGGACATTCGAAAAAGACAATTTGAAACAAGACGTTTAGCAACTGGACAGTTCAAAACAGGACAGTTCAGAACAGTGTAGGTTGCATTTGGAAGAACGGAATTTGCAGATAAATAATTCTAATGAATAAATTTAATTAATTAAATTCAACAAAATATTGAAAACAAAAATTAGTTTAAATCTGGTGGTTGAGATTTGGGTTAGATGTTTGGAACTGTCTTTTTCGAACAGTCGCACATTCGTCTCAGTCAGTTATCATCATTTTGTCGAGAATGTCATCTAGTCAGTCATTTGTCACCAGTTTATTCATAGACACGTGTTATGTAAAACTATGGCTCTGCTAATTTATGAGAAACCTCAATGTGGTTGATTTACCAGCAATGGAAGACCCATGTTATAATTAAGCTAATTAGACTGTTCTACCTTCCCCTTTGTACCTGGGGCCATAATAAGCCTTTGCTGTTGTCAAACGTGTACAGGTAAAAGAAAGAGATGTGCAAATAGAACAATTAGTTAGCTCCATAAATCATCTTTACCAAAGTTAATTATATTTACCTGTGAATCCATCTCCACATCATTATACAAATATTAGACTAAGTATGTGGGCAGTTTGTATGTGTTACCTTTGTAGCTAATTGATTGTGTTACCTGTATAGGTAATAGATTGGTGTCCGGTATATATAAACATGATCATATTCTATTTATACATCAGACAGTCTTTACTGGTCCAACACTACAGCAGGTCTAGACATGGGTATGTTATATCATTTCTGTTGTATTATTTGTTGTATGTATTACATAAATGCATTGTTTTATAATAGTTTTTCAAGTTTCAGCATTTTACTTACATATCGTTTTTAGACCTATGCAATTTTAGAACATGACTACATGTACATGCTGCAGAATATTCTATCAAATAATTCTCAGCATTTTTTACTATTATTGCTAATTGAGTTGGTTTCAAAATGACGGAGTTGTTATTCTTAATACAATCAATACAGTAATAATAAAATTGTAGTTCCTTGTGGGAGATATGAATTCATAACCATAACTTTTTTATTTCTCTCTAAGTGGAATAATTGCCAAGATTATATCTGTATGCGACTCGTGTTTGTATCTTCTAGATAAAAGAGCGTTGATAGGGCTGGTACTCTCTCTTCTCTTTGGTAAGAATGAGGCTTAATACTATAACATGTAATGTGCATATTATATCTGTGTGTGCTGGAATGTGACTGAAATGTGCAATGTACAGTCATTCACTTTTCAGCATAGAGCTCACCAGGTATTTTATCACCTAAGTAATTTATACAGATATACATGCTTAGTGGTAAAAGATAGTCATAAATATTTTATTACCTTGCCAACAGGTAAAATAACATGGCCATGTTGCAAGTGAACAGATTTTCTAACAATGATGCTATCACACATGTACATGCATTATGACCTGTAGTGTACTTGAACAATGGCAAGTATCTATTTTTATACTTCTTTGTAATTGCAGCATACACTTTAGCTGATTCTCCTTCCCCTACCAAGAACTTCAATGAAAATCATGATCAATTAAACCGTCATAAAGTACACCAGGGTCAAGTACATCAGAGTCAAGTACACCAGCCTCAAGTACACCAGGCGCAAGCACACCAGGCTCAAGTGCACCAAGCTCAAATACACCAAGCTCAAGTGCACCAAGCTCCAGTACACCAGGGTCAAGTACACCAGGGTCAAGTGCACCAGGGTCAAGTACACCAGGTTCAAGTGAATCATGCTCAAGTACATCATACACAAAAAGCAAGTCTCAACCCATTGTTGGAGCCACAAGGAGGAATGGCTAAACAGCCAACGCATGTTCTGCCTCAGCCTTCAACTAGAGCGGGTGTGACAAAGCAGCCATTTCAAGCACACCACCAACCATCTGGTCATGGCCCTGCTGTTCAGCTCAATGTTCATGTTCAGCCAGTACTTTCTCATTCCACTCCAATCGGTCAGCCAAGTGTTGCTGGGCACTCTGTAGCCGTTGAACCTGCACCTAGCCCCATATTTGCAGGGACCATTAGATCAACGGCCAAGTCACATCGAACTGGTACCAGTGCTCAAGTTACCAACCATATGAAGACACTACAATACACTGGGGTAGGTTCACAACCAGTTGCAAACCCTGCGCCTACTCACCAAGTGAATGCAGTACACGAAGCACCTTCTCACCAACCTGTGATGTGGCAATCACAGGACGTCCACCAGTACGCAGGTGCAGCAGTTCAACAACCAATGGCAGGTTACCAGGCCCACGCTCAACAGCAAATGGCCACTCAGCCTTCACCAGTTCAACAACCCATTGCCCCTCAACCAGAACAGCACAAAACTGCCACTGGCCATCATCCATCAGTTAGTATATATGTTGGGCATACCAGACCAGCAACCAAAAAACACAGAACTGGCACCAGTGGGCAGGTCGGAAATAGACAGCAGAAAAACCTGAATACACATCAACAAGCTGCAGCACCCTCGGCACATCCTTCTATGCCTGCAAAACAGTCTTCAGTACACTCAGCACCAGTACAGCAACCAATGGCAGCACAGCCGGAACCAGTATTCCAACCAATGGCAGTGCACGATGCACCAACTTCAGAAAAAACGGCAACCAATCTACTTAGTGCTCACAATGGAGCACCTGCTAGTCATCCTTCAGCTAGTTTGTACAGCGGGCCAGCTAGAGCAATGTTGGAAAAACACAAAACTGGTACTAGTGGACAGGTTGGGAATACACATCAGAAAACTGCAGCTCCTTCCGCACATCACTTTATACCTGCACAAGAGACTTCAGCACACCCTGCACCAGTGGTGCAGTCAATAACAGCCCACCATGTAGCTGCCCTACAGCCAGTGACCGCACAGCCTCCACATGTCGAAGAGCCAATGGTAGCTCACCCTTCACCAGTATCACAACCAAGGGTGCCACATCCTGCACCAGTCTCCCAGCCATTGGCAGCGCATCATGCACCTAGCCAACAGCCAATGGCAGCACACGCTGCAAAATCACCATCTCAGTCTGTGCCGGTAGCTCCCACACCACCTTCCATCTACATAGGGAGTGCCAGAAATCTGTTGAACAAGCACCAAACTGGTACCAGTGCACAGCAGAAGAATGATCCAGGAACCCGCACCCAAACAGGTCATGAAGAAGCGGATAGACATGCCCAGCAGACAAGGAAACCTGCACAACAGACGGTAGAGCACCAAGCACCAGCCAGTAGTCTCACTAAGCACAATAATGCCCACACACAATCTCAAGTTGCAGGTAACTTACAAGTGTACCACGAATAGTCACCATCTCCATTTCTTTGTATGTACATGTGAGTAGTATTTAGAGTAGCGGGATAATCTTCATCCATCGTTGACAATATTATGCTACAGCGTACTAGATATACATGTAAATACATGTAGGATTACATGTTTATCAGTTAGCTAGTGACCAGTTAGCATCCTTGAATGCAGTAGACATCTACACTGCAGTCATTCAGTTAAGGAATGATGCTTTTCTGGGGCATTCCCAAGTACTGTATATTGTTTGTTTTCGGTCTTATTGGCTAATTAGACATCCAGTCATTTACATGTACTTCAATTGCAGCACATCAGTACTGGAGCACATGGGGTGAATGGTCAGCATGCTCAACAACATGTGGTGATGGGTTCCACATTCGAATGAGGCAATGCAAAACTGTACAAGGACATGACCAAGGTGGATACACCAACGGGTGTACCGGCAGCTCTTCTGAGAGGCAGAACTGTATTGCCAAATGCTGTCCAGGTGAGCTACCATTAGTACATAATAGTGTGTGTCTACCAGAATTGCCAGAACTGTCTAATCTCTTCCATTATATTACAAAGACACAATTATACAGTTCGCTGTAGTTTCTCTTTGTCAACTGTTACCAAGTTCTAACATTGACTACAGTCGATGGTGGATGGTCATACTGGACTCACTGGTCAAACCATGGAGGACCCAAAACAAAGATCCAGAAGAGAACCAGAGGTTGTAGGAGACCATACCCTTCATGCGGCGGACAGTTCTGCTTAGGTGATCCTTCGGAGATAAGAAGTAAGAGGCCATAACTTCATAATAGTGTTCTCATGTAACAGCAACACCACTACGAACTTTCCTGCTCTTGATAATGAATTCCTATTCTCATTGCCTAATGAGAATAAGAATGCTTTATTACACAAACTGGCCCAAAGAGCTCCCAATTGGAAGTTCTCTACACTCAATAAAATGCATGAATAGATAATCTGCTACATTTACTTATTTATCAGACTCATCATCTGTATGTTAACCTTGGGAAAATCTGTTGTAGCTCTGCACACTCTCTTGTCATCAAAGGAACGAGGAAATCAGATGAACTAGATCATGTGTACTATGACTCCAAGAATTAGTCTGGATTCCGAGATTCCTAGATTCAACCAGCAATAATGTTATTTTTAGTTCCTTGTGCAAGTACCGAGTGCCATTAGCTTGCTTGAATGCATTGCAGTAGTAGAAATTTGATTTGTTATTTTGCTGCTGCTGCCCACACTCGTGGGAATGCTAGTTTGAATAAACTATTGGGCTAAATACAGCTCAAGCATATCATGTCTGATTGTAAACTTCTCAACTCTATGCACACCTGTTCAAGCTAATCACTGTCCTAGCATCATAAATTAACCAGTAGTGTCCAAGATCATACTGTCTAAATTTACACTTAATGTAGCAATCTTTTGCACCAATTGTGCAAAAAAGTAGACAAATATTGTCTATCATTTATGTCACTATAAATTTGCATGCCCAATGGCAAAATAATGTTGATTTTATACATGTAAAAAGTACTGTATGCGCATTTGTTATGATTATTGGTCCTTATTGTTTCCAAAATATTCGGTGATGAGTTGTATTATATTAGATATAATCTACATCATGAGACCAAGTGTGTTGTTTATAGCCTTAATACCATGACGCTGTGCTGAATTGTGGGCGGGGGGGGGGGGGGTTGGCCGTGGCCTTCATATTATGCAGTACATGCACATCAAATTAGCAGCAGAAATTGTATCCCGGCTGAACCAAATTTGCTCTACGATAATTATATTACTGGCTAGATTTCATATCTGCATATGCCAGGCCCCTTTTTATGAAAATCCAAATGCAATAATTGTAATTGACCCACCACCAAGACTACAGTTTTAAATAATAAGCATGCACTAAGCACACTAAGACTAAGCACACTGGACATATACATTACATGCAAATGCATATGTTGGCCAAAATAAAACTACAAAAGCTATGCACCTGCATTGTTTTTTTCTCCACATTTCTTCCTGTTCAGCTATTCACACACATTATACAATGTAATGGAATCACATAACAAAACACGCCCTTCTACCAATGGTCTTGTCAAACAACTCTTACAAAAAACTATAAATTTGATGACGAATCTGGAGCCATCTACCTGGCCCACCCGAGTCACTGGTTGCTAGGGTCTCTGTGGAACCGTACTAATTACCAAAGTGACAAAAAACTACATATTAATAATAAAACAGCCAGTGACACTGTCTGTGATTACTGTTTATGGTAATTTAGAGCTTCCCAGCTACACCTTAGTTAATTATAACATATTTGTGTGGTATTATTATTTAGGTGAGTATGTTTTAATAACATAGTTTTGTTAACAAAGTTTTGTTATTATAATAAGAGATATTCTATAAGTGCATTGTACATGTAGCTGCAGAATAATTATTACTGTTGCTTTTGTTTATTCACATTTTCAATTAATCAATCCATATGCATAATATTTGTAAAAAACACCACATTGTATATATATTATGGTTATTTCAGGTATCAATAGTGTGCAAAAAGTTGCCAGAACATTCTGGTGTTTGCAAATAACGTCATACATAATTAAAGCAAGTGAAATGCATAAACATTATATATTATTATTCTGTTACCAGGGGCATTTTTTCAAGTTTTTAAACTGGGGTCTCCACAGGCCGGGGGTCCAGGGGGCCGCCTAGGCCCCCTGGCGGGGTCCGGGGCAGCGCCCCGGCCGCCGGAGCTTTTTCAGCATAACTCACAAAAAGAGAAGGGTTTTAGAACACTGCACACCGTTGCTTGAATCTCATGTTTATTGCAGCTAGATAGCACACTACTGAAAAAATATATTTAAGATTAGTTTGATTGCTAATTACATGTATATTGCCGGGTAGCGTCTATATCCAAGAACTTAATTAAGTTCAGAATAGTACATTCAAAGTACATGTAATTACTAAAAAACTGAGTCTGAGTCATGCAAGACCCAGAAGTGTGGGTGCGACTTTTATAGCTAGGCTGTGTGTAGGGGTTCTGGTTAGTGTCATGAGACTGTATCTGGGAAGGCCAGAGAGAGTACCTGATATCCTAGCTGGAAAGAGTAAGAAACTGTACGAGTTAACTTCAGTAAGATAACTTTATTGAACAACAGTCTACAGAAAACCAAAGCTAGAATGAAAAATTGTGCTCCCAATATATGAATTATAGTTCTCAACCAAGGTCACAAGGTCAAAAATGCGATAAATCAAAAAGCCAAAAAGGGTCCGAGCTATAATAGGTACAAACTGGTCTCGAATTACAAGTATAATAAAATGTATAACTACATATCAAAAAGACTATCGGCACATTTCAGAGATGAATACATAGCAATAATCGATATCATATAGGTTTACAGGAAGGGTAATAAAAGATAACCAAAAATGGGCAACATGTATACTTGTGATTCACACGATAAAGCAGTCAAATAAAGACAATGCAAGGGGATATAGCGGATGCTTACTTCCAATTATATCTGAAGTTATAGTCGCTTGGGAGTCTGCATCACTCAATATTTTTATTCCTCATGTTTCGAAACTAGTTCTAATATCATCATTAGCAATTTCATCTCCGATGGTGATACTTGGACTAGCATCGAAATATAAGGAGTAAAATTCAAAAAGTGTCTGGTACTACTTTACACCATAAAACATCTTCAAATGTACATGTGTATATAGTAAATAAAAAATAATGCTGTTGCCAGACACTGCTATTGCTTTAAACCAAAACTAAGTTCTCACCCCATGCTTGCACAGCTTGGTGCTTGGTTTCCTTCACCTCAACTACTGTCTACCAGAAACAACCATCTCTACTTCACCCGCACATGGTGCTGTGTTATCCGGAGCAGATAATTATCTTCATCTCCTGTTACAGCCTGTAGTCTTGTAAAACAGAAACTTTTATACATTTGAAGTTGAATGAAACCTAGTAAACCCTAGATTAGTTATAATATTGTGGTGGACGATCAAAGCGAAACTTGTTTGCAAAACAACGTCGACCCTTAAGGATATCCTGAGATACCTGTATATACTTATCACTGTAAAGGACTAGACACACTGTTATTACTTTTACTATGAATGTTTACTACCCATATATATTACATTTTTAGAACTATTACAGCGGCAAATTTTTAGTCATCCTTACCTAATGGGATCTTGGATAGTTGTACGGGGCTTGGCGAAAGTTAGAAGTCACTCTGTTTTATCTACAAAAAAACAAGATAATATTTTATAAATCAGTCTTCCCTATGCTTTCAACTAGTACACTTCTTTAAACAAATATAATATGTAACCAGCACTAGAGCACTCTGGACTTGTTCTGTCTAGTTAGGAGCATAACTGCAAGGAGGGTGGACTCGGTGGTGCATAATCAATCAAGGCTAGGTAGCCATCTGTTACATTGCTAAAGCTGTTGGGTAGTTGTGGTAGCGAGGGTCATTGTTCACATCCATGACAATATATCTAACTAATGAACCCTATTCTACAGTACATCTAGAGTTCTAATAAAATTAAACCAAATAAAAATAAAAATGCTAAATCAAAGCGCAATTCTGGTGCTTCTAAAATTAAGTAATAAAACTCTTGATATAATCCACACTCCACAGCATCATATCAATATTCACGCAGGGATCTCATTGTATTAGTTTGAAATTACAAATATCAAACTACATTTTTCATACTGATATTGTAAAACTTTCACAACAGTAGAATAGAATAAAAATAATGAAACTGAGGTTCATTATTAACCAAAGGTAAACATTAAATAATCTTTTAAAATTGTGTTTTATTAACATGAAATAATATTTTATCTTTGTGTTTAATTTTGGTTAATAATGAACCTCAGTTAACCAATCAATAAATTTATTAAACATGAAAATAAACTAAAACTAAAGTGAATAAAACGGTTTAAGTAAAGTACTAAAAATTGAGCAAGTGTTAGAATTTAATAAAAAATAATGAAGTATAATAACTATAATATAATTAGCAATATAAATAAATATATATAATACAAATAATAAATAAAAATACAAGCAATATTATAGGCCTATATTATAAAATAATATTATAATTATCTATATTCAATAATAATATTGATTTTTTTCAAATTTTTGCAACTGTAGAGTTACCCGTTGGGATTCTTATCAACAAAAATATTTACCTGTAAGTTGAACAAATAAATTAATTTTTACTACACACTTGAAAAACTTGATTAGAGATGTTTGTCTTACCTTTTTTATCTAGGTTCCATTCTTTTCGATTTTATTTGGGCAACTGGGCAACAAACCGCGACTACTAACTTTGACCTTGACCATAGCAAGTAAAAGATTAACTTGAAATGTTATAAAGTCATAGCCCATCTTTTGTTAATCAGCATTAGCTAGGCTGGGGCTTTAGCTTAATCCCCATAATTACTGCCTAAGCCTAATGTTAGCAGGCTAACTGCTATTCACCGCGGCACACTTATGTGTATGAATTGCTAAGAGATGGTGAATGCATTCAAACGAAGCTTTTGATTGATTTTTCTGATTTTATTGGACTGTGCAATAATATAATATCTGTTATTATTTTTTTTTTGACATAGAAAAGGGGGGTCGCGCGACCCTGGCGCCAGTAGCAAAAAACGCCACTGGTTACCATCAAACAAAATTTTACCATAAAAAAATACTGTGCGGCTATCAAGATAAAATAATCTAACAAATTTATATTATAATATAAAATACAAGGTATTCCATGTATCCTAAAGTCCAGAAGTGGATCCAGGTCACCTAATCATATGTCTGTTAGGGAACCAGTTATGGGTCCTGAGTCAGCATCTATTTAACACAACCGTGTGACAGACATCTTCTAAGGGTTGGGTATACCAAGCAGCATTAGGAAATTCCCAAAGTCTAAAAGAATTGGTCAAACAACAATAAAAAATTCACCACAGTTGGTTGGGGCATATAAATTACTGCAAAATTTAAAAATAACCTCTGACCTGTTAAATGGTCAACAGGTCAAATGCCAAATTATGGCTAACCGTCCTCTTTAGAATTATTACAAAGCCAACACAGAATATGGGATAAACTCGAATGCTGTTGATAATATCTCATCAGGTAGAAATAAATTCATTATTCTGGAAATTTCTGTTATACTTACATCTGGTTTCGCTTGTGATGCCAGAACAGAACTGTCCTCCACAGGTTGGGTAAGGTTTACTGCAGGTTCTCTTTCTTTTCTGAATGTACTTGTGGCTACCCTCATAGCCCGACCACTTGCTCCAGTATGACCAACTGCCGTCGACTAAACAAAAATACATTAAAATAAAATCACTTCAAGATCCCGGAATCAAACAAACCATAATGAATCAAGTGTATGATATTTTAAATTTTATTCTTGTGTGTGTACCAAAGTCTGAGCTTACCTGGACAGCAGGTGAGAGTGCATTTCTTGCTCTCTGACCTCTGCTTGGCACACAACATGCGCTGATCCATGGTAAAGTGGCCGGATGGTGTGAAGCAATGACGGCTTCTCGTCTGGTACCCTTCACCACACGTAGCAGAGCAATCTGTCCATCGATTCCAATTTGACCAGTAGACGTAAGCTGCAAGGATAAATTTGCATATTGTTATGTTTACATATTAACTTGGTGACAATTTCATTGTATAAACCTCACCCCGAGATACCTGAAAGAATTTTCGGTATCTACCGAATCTAAACGAAAAATTGAATAAATTCTGACTGCAGTTGTAATATTGTAGATATTATGTAACTTTACTAGAGTATGTTATATTATTAAATACTAAGTGTGATTTGTGGTGATAAAGCCACTGGTAAAACCACACTCACCTGAAGGGGAAGGGCGGGTTTTGGGGAGAGACTGTACGCGTTTGTTACCCTGCGCTTGTTGAGCTGTATTGACACGGACCGCTGTCGGTTGAATGGATGTTGACTTTGTAGAAGCTGCCGGCTGGTTACGGGATGTTTGTTGGTTGTTTACTGGAGAATGATGTTTGGTAGGAGCATGTTGGGGGGCTGGTGCGCTGCCAGTTGCTGGTGTTCTTGTCACCGGTTGGTGAACTGGTACATGTGATGATGGTTGGTTGTTGGTTGCGCGTTCCGAATGTTGCAGGGGTTCTTGTGCAACATGATGGGTGGTAGGTGCTAGAGGTGTATGACTAGGTTGACTGCTTCCAACTGTCTGTGTAGGTGCTGCTGGCAGATTCTTAGGTGTATGCTGACTGGGTGTAACCTGTGCTTGGTGTTGAGGCACATGGTTAGCAGCTGGGTGATGATTTTGAGCTAGATGATCAACTTGTGCCTGGTGATTGATTGGAACACTGTGACCAACTATCGTGTGATGACCAGCTGGCACAGTTTGAGTGATAGGTGCAGAGTAGCTTGCCGCTGCATAGTGGTTAGCTCCTGCATAATGGTTTGTTGGATATACTGGTGCCCCCTGGTGTGTGATATGTGTTTGTGGTGTTGGTGCTTTGTGTTGAGCAGTTGTAGAGTCATGACCTCCTGGTACACCTCCTGCCCTAGATCGAATATGGTCAACAGTGCCTGCAGCTGCTGCCTGGATACCAGAGTTGTGTTGGAAATTTGTGTAAGAGCTGACCACTGGCTGCACCTGGTGGTGCTGGCTCTGCTGGGTCACTTGGCTAACTGGGTTGAATGCCTGCTGTGGTACAGGAGAAGGCTGTGCAGAGTAAACTTGGCTTGCAGCCTGGGCAGCACCATGTCCAGTATTAGCTGTGTACCCATGAGCTCCTAGCCTGTGAGCAGTAAACTGGTTGGCTGGTACAGAGGATATCTGAGCATTGTGTTGACCAGCACTATGTGGTATATAGGTGTTGTGTTGGAGATAGTAAGTTGGATCCACATGTGCAACCCTTCCTTGAGTTGCCCCTATAACACAGTCATTTGGAATACTCACTACTGAGTCATTTAGTATGTCATTGTAATTATTCTGAGTAAAACCATCTTTATTGGATTAACAAAGCAATGATTAATGAGATATTTTATTTTGATTCATACAAGAAATTGCATGTGCAACAGGCATTGTATTACATGTGCAATAGGCATTGCATTACATGTGCAACAGGCATTGTATTACATGTGCAACAGGCATTGTATTACATGTGCAACAGGCATTGTATTACATGTGCAACAGGCATTGCATTACATGTGCAACAGGCATTGTATTACATGTGCAACAGGCATTGTATTACATGTGCAACAGGCATTGTATCAACTGCAACTGTGGGATGCAAACATACAGCTGATGATATTAAACAATGCTCAATCATATTATCATATGTTGGGCTGTAAACTTACCTAGCAGAGCCAGTGCTACCAGCAAATTTAACAACAGTGTGTCCCCTGAAAGTAGAAATGATTCGGTAAAAACAATACCCAATTCTGCAAAAGACGCCCAATGCAAGTTTTTGCAAGTTTGTTGCATGTATAAATTGAAATTGTAAAAGTATTAATCTACCATATACATGAACCGCTGCATGGATAATAATGATTTACAATTGCAATGTTACACAGAATGGTGTACAACTTGCTATCGGCTTCTGCGGCACAGCATTGGTCTCATATTACTTATCATATTTCAATGTGAAGCAATCCATTTAAAAGCTAACATTGCTAGAAAATCATTCTACTTACAATAATTGTACCTGAACATTAAAGGCGTAAGAATAACGTTGTCACATACATGTATTGTCAGCTGAATTTCATCTTCTCTACACATTGTTTATTTATAGTAGAAGTTGGTATGCTAATGCGTATTACAATGTGCATATGTTACACTTACCCATATCAAGACCTAGTCTTCACTGAATGCAAAATAATTATCCTTCTGAATTAGAAATAGCCAACCTAGTAATTTTATACATACATATATCATCAATCACCTAAATGTTATGGTGGCCTTACACTGTCATGTACTCGAGGAATTCATAAACAATTAAAATAATTAATTGGATAATAGCTAGTAATTGTTATTATAGCTACCTGAAGTGTGGTCTAAGACAGTGCATATTACATACAGCATGGGAGGAGTGGTTAAGGTGTGGACTGGTACGACCAAGGTATTGTGTATGATAAGGTGTAGCAATATGTACATGTATAGGCTCATCCATTTACAACTGCTCCTCATCCCAACAAATTATATGTATATTGTGTGACACTACTGTATATTATAGAAATGGCTGGAATTTTTCTCCTGGATAAAATTGCAGTTTTTTATACAAACATGTACGTTTAGCTGTACATGTAGATGTACATGTACATGTAGATGGACCATTGGGGCATTGTAATGCATTCACATGTTGTAGTTATATAACCCTAGCTTAGTGTTGAAAATTGAAGTCAACAAATTAAAAGTTACATGCAGATTTAATGCGAAATCTTTCATGCAAGCAATCTAATTACATATTTATTGATTTATGTCTTTATTCTTAGTTTATTTTACGCCAAAAATGAGTAACGGTGTACAATACTAATAGCTTTCCCTCACAAGCAACATATTTTTGATGCCAAAAAATTATTCAATATGAAAAACAGCATTCAAGTGCTAAATTAGAAGAACAAAAAACTCACCGGCTTATACTCCTAGGCGCGACCAGCCCCTTGCAGCTTGCACTGCTAGGTGCCAGCGCTGGCCAACTCCCTGCGAGAAAGGCCCAGATGACATGGCCTTTTTTGGCAGGGGTAGAGGAGTTGCCTTGAAGCCATGCTGGCTTGCATGACCCCAAGGACTTTTATATGAGGCACAGAAGCAATTGTGGCTGGATGCTCTTCCTAACACCACCGTGACCGGGATTTGGACCTTAGGACCTCCAGCATGAAGGTTCAGCTAAATTAGAATACTGCTAGTAATTGTGACTTAGATATAACAGTAACCAGTAATTACATGTATATAACCACTGTACTCATTCACCCAGTCACCCAGTGGTGTATGTGGCTAATAAGGTATTTCCTCCTAGATGTACTTTTAAGTTACACTACAGTCATTAGGTACACCTAATGCATTTAAATAGAGATGACTGTTCATCTTGTGAAAAATTAATTTAGAAAATTTTGAGCCAGTTAGAGTAGATAACTCAGTGAATAGGTTAACCCTAGTAGTGGACCTGCTGGGGCTACTGCAGCATATTGGACAGTGAAAGATCTACATGTAGATTGAAACTTGGTGTTTATGTATCCTGTATCAATACCAGTATAACTTACAATCCGGCACACTTTAGGCTACTATACTTTATTATTTAATAGCATCTCACAAAATGTACTGAGATGAGATACAGTGGTGAGAGCAATGAGTCGGCAGCATTATACACATTAATAGAACTGCTGACCTGGAAAGGATTACATTTGTTACATGTATGAGAAATAATCAAGTGCATAGAACTTTGCATTAATCATGCAATTCACTGTTTTCTGTGCGAGATGATTAGGTGCCGTAGAGGCGCCGGATTCAAACCCCAGCCAAGGACTAGTATTTTCAGGGATTTGAAACAAGTCTCTGGCTGCTAATAAAGAAAAATTCCTTGCTGACATGAATGTAATATTATATACAAGTAACTACATGTATGTTTGAAGCTGTGATGACTACATGTATGTCTTAAACTAAGGCACATGCTCTATGTAGCTTTAAATTGAGAAATGGAACAGTTTTCCAGCATATCATAATGCATTTATTTATTTGTGCCATTATTTACATACATGCATGTAATTATGCACCAAGTGCATGTATAGTGTATTCATATATACATTGTATATAATATATACTGTAGTTGCTACATGTAATGCTAATACATGTGATTGCACTTGAGTTAATAGTAGTGAGTACTGCCATGAATTAATCATTCTATAGAATTGTAAATAATATTAATTGATTCACAATAAACTGAATTAATTAATAATTAATTCTTCTAAACTGAAACTGATTTAAAGAGATACTGCATGTACATGTATGTGCAAGGTGTCCCCTGCTACAAATGTAATGTATCAGACTAGCCTGAACCTGCTACTCCTTAGTATTACATGTACTTCCACACAGTGTATGCTCAGCCTCTTATGATTTGTTTACATTGAGCTTCCACTAAGCCTTACTAAGTAGATTAACGCTGCTGCCGATGTTCCAATGGCACATTACAATAACATATCTTAGTTTTCTAAGCCTCTGCAAGGTCACATGCTTATTGTGATTGGCTAATAATTATGGAAGAACAAAACATCTTCCTTCCGGAATAAATACTTGTAGATATACCTAACCAGAATCGAGTAGTATAGGCTGCCATCAAGCTGGTGATAGCTCTTTTATTCAACGCATGCATACTTGGAGACTGAGTAAACTGCCCACAATGATCAATTAGTATGCACTGCAAATATTAAATTGTAAGAATTTTGACGATAGTACATAATAGTGTATATTATATTTATCAATGGATACACGCACGTGGGATGACCTGTTCTAGCACATTCAATACATAGTAACATCGTATTAGAGTTATTAAATAAAGTAGCATAAAATAAATGCATTGTCCTCTCAAAAGTGTAAGTGCACAGACTTATTACTGTTAGCGTTTATCTGCAGATGATGGTTTAGGGCGAACAACTCCATAGTGCAATTGTGTTAGGATTCAATCTTCCCTCATATTTTGCCATGGGAACCAGTGTTCTCTAGTGTCTTTGTGACCGCTTGGATGGACTCAGGTCACAAAAAGTATCCTAAGATGGCTGTCCGGTCTAGGCCACAAGGGCTATTTGCCTGTGATTTTGCTTGGCCAGATGACACCACCCCTAGCTTGTCGACACACCCTGGTCTTTTTCACGAAGATGAGGGTTTTACCTTCGACCCAGGACAGCGTGTTCGCGACTTGATGACAAATTTTCTTTTGTGAATTGGCCTGTACCTGAAATTTAGGTCGCAGAGACAACTTTTATTATCAAAAGCAGCAATGAAATGATTTGAATTTGGATTGTCTGCAAACTATAGAGTTAGTATAGACCTTGAATCTATTCCAGCTAGCAGACTCATACAGTAGGCAAATACAAACTAACAAATACATGTACGATAAAGCGCAATGTAAACACTGTGCTAGGTGATTAGGTGCTGTAGGGGGCCCGGGTTAAACCCAGTCAGGCACTTGTATTTTCATGGGTATGAAACAAGTATCTTACTGTTCACTAAGCAAACTTCTTGCATTTACATGTAAAATATACCACACCATACTATTTAATAAAATAAACAAAGTTTCGTCTAGCTCTGAACCTTTTGGCCCAGTAAAAATACATGTGTCCAAAAACCAAAATTACAGCATTAGATGGTAATATCTGATTTACAGATCAGATCAGCGTGTGCATGAATTACAAAAACTAAACAGTATTTGGTGCAACTGGATCATTTGTCGCTATTACATGTACTTTGAACCCTCATTAAGCATTTCAAAGTTCGCACTTCTTGCTTGGGATATTTGGGTACATGTGAATATGAAACACACCAGTGCTATAAAAAAAACTACAACAAAATTAAATTGTAAAAAAAAATTGATTTTCATCATTTCTGAAATGTTATTGAATAAATTATTGTTGTAGTTTGGAAGACAGTCACGCCTAGCAACCGCTGCCTAAGATTTCACTAAGACGTTTCCCACACCCTTTCTAATTAGTGATGACAATATCGACGTCTTATAAAATCACATAAATGCATATGTACATGTACATGCATACATGTATACATGCTGTTCTAATTGCTACGGTCTAAGAATACCTACAGTAAATAGATGGCATAGCTCTGTGATGGCAAACACACCCATGTGCATATACATGCCAATGCAGCGCCATGTCAGTTTAGAACTTACGTACCCTACCAGCACAACCTGAGGTTTTCACTGTAATTAAATATTCTAAAAGCCAATTATTATTAGTTTTTATTGCCAAACAACCCTTATTAGGGCATTCCTACGTGGTAAGTCCATCAGATACAGTCACTTAAAAAGTCTTTTCAGTGGCAATTTGCAGACTTACTATAAAAATAAAAGCTGCTGCAGTTACATGTCATGTTGTTGTGAAGTTTTACATACATGTATATACACTAACTTCTAGAGAATACAATGCCTCCCTATCAAGTGACAAACCCAATATGTTATGTGTTGGTATTTACAAAACTTGGTGTCTGCCAAGCATACAAGATGAAATATACTTGCATTTATCTGTTACAAGTTGGGGGAGGAGGAGCAATGCCCGTTAATAGATCTTTGTAGATACCAACATGGGGCATAAACTATAAATATGTGTGTAGTTCTTTAAATGGTGTCAATTGTTCAGCTGTCCAATAGAAAGTGATTAATATTATTAGTGTTATAATGACTCATCATGCCTCCTAACCTCATTGGTTATAACCTAAACACTTTATATAGTGCAGGTACTGATACACTAATAATATATACATGTACATAGTATGGCCAGACCTCTGTAAACCCTACGCATAGCGAGGTGGCCACCGTGGTTGGTTGGCTAGTTGGGCTAGTTGTATAATAGTGGATTTTCTTGAGTCGTTCTAGACCACAAATAGAAATTCCAGGATGGCCACTTAGCTTAGGCAGACAGGGCTTGTCACATGGGAAACCATCAGCCACAAGCCAACACAGTCCAATACACCAAAAGAATACTGATAGCTAATTGACTACTTTCTGCTAACATGTTTTTACATGCAGGCTTTAAAATTTTCAAGCAAAATAATATGTTGGCTGGTATTTGACTCCCAACATGTTGTTGGTAATTGAGATAAAATGTGGGTTTAATATTGCATGGCTATGTTAGTATCAAAACTCTAATAATTTGACCTGACAGAATCCCATTTTTCACTTATAATTAAATTTATGATAATAGCGCTACTTTCTTAGACACCCAGTAGCTACTTATATTTGTGTTAGCAAGACATGAATAGATTACGTTTTTAATAAAATTATATATTACATGAATTTAACAAAACCAATATTTGTCTACTTCCAGATATTTTGACATTTTTTGTATTAAAATGTATTATTATACTATGCATAATTGGTAAATTTTAAAACTTTACCATCAAATTAATTAACATTTTTTTTAGGCGTCGAGCACTGAATTTCACTGTAGTACATGTAGACTAGGACTGACTACGTGACAACAAGACGACAGGTCTTTGAGGGCTAATTAACTAAGATACAGTAACTGTGTATCTTGTGTGATGGAATGCCACCTTATAGGGTGGTGAGTGCAATTAGGGCAGAGTGTCAACACAACTAATAATCTAATTAATCAACCTTTGCCTCTTTTATAAAAATCACCTGCAAATCTGTGTCTTGATTAAGGTGTGGAAAAAAAACCAGTGGTGTAGTGGTGCCTCGGCTGTCCCACATGTTGACACAATATTGGCAAGAATAACGTAATGCCTGTTTTGAATAAAATTCAGTCTAGGCTGAAAAAAACAGTTTGATTTTAAATTGCCTTATTTTAACGATATTATGTTCTTTTCCAATGGTCTATGTCGATAGAGTTTTCGCAAGACACTACTGCACCACCCGACAGACAAACAATCATTGTTAATGCAGTGTACACTAATAACATAGGTAGCTTCAAGCTGTGATGTCATAAGTGCACAGGCTACTACCAGAAAATTTAGATTCCTGTGGTATTTGACATGATGAGCCGTGGAAGCTGGAAATTTAGTATGTACAAGTGTTCACTGCACTTCACATTTACCATACACTATATTCAAGGTTGACAAAATTATTTCAATGTGGAAAACTTGCAATGCCGAATAAAAGTCTACGAATCTATGACTCTAAATTAGTGTTTACATTTTGCTGTTCATACAAGGGGATTCTTTCAATGATAAGATTTTCACGCTGATGCCAAAACATTTTAAAGCTCTCAATTGTTATATTTCCATCTAAAATGGTGACACACAGGCCAGATACTCCACAGGTGGAAATGTGATACAAGTGCTCATTCAAGATTGTGAGGTTCTTGGTTGAAGCACAATGTAGGCCTAGTTTCAAACTCCTTTTTTTATATTGGTATGACATTAGGGTAGAGTAGTATGACAAACACAGCCATCATGAATAATAAAATACATGTGCATTTACAGATCTGTGAAATTATATTCGAGCATTGTTTTACAAGATATGCTGGTTGTACATGTAAAACCAGTCAAAGGTATGATGCATTGAAATACATGTAACTATACATAAATATTACTGTAATGTAAGACTAAAATTATATATGAGGTGGCACACGTACATGTATTTCGGGAATGCTGGAATGTTCCATGTTACATTATTACATTCACAATATTGAAATTGCTATTCATTTGCTAAGTGAAGAAATTCAGACTTTGTATTACTGCATAGTAATCATGCGGCAAAAATTAGACAATGAACAACTGTAATGTATGTAGCTGATATGAATGCTGAATAGAAATTTACAGTATTTTCTCTTATGCATGTAGATTAGCTGTTTACTAACTGCTGAGTACATTGGTCAATTTCCATGAGTCACTAGATGAAACTCATTTACAAAAACAGACTTAAAGTTTGAAACCCCTAGCAGTGCAGTCCTAAAAAAACAAAGCCTGGTTGGGAGAACAACTCCAAGACAGTGATCAACAAATTGAAGTATTATAGGGTCATCTGTTAGACAGCTCATTGGTTAGTCAGAACTTAAACCAATTTATCCACGAGTTATATACTAAAGCCAGACAACATTTCTGATATTGTGGAAACACCATCCACAATGACCAGAACAGCGCGAACAACATTTTTGAGTTCTATACGCCTAGCGATCAGCATTGTAGGGCAAAGTAGGCTGTAGTTACAACTTGGCTGCGATGTTAGTAGACTTATGTCTTACACAGCAACCCACACAGTAATATTGTACAGTACCTGTACCATACAGTAATATTGTACAGTACCTGCACCACACTGTAATATTGTACAGCAGGGGGGTAACTTCAGGGTGTCAGGGTGGCACAGTTGGTCGCATACATGCACGCAAACCGTGAGGTTGTGAGTTCAAGCCCCCAGCTGTGTCATTTCTGGCAAAGACCTTCAGCAAGTCTTTCACCCTAGCTGCGCCTGTTCGGATCAGGGCGTATAAATAATACAGGAGGTCCCGTGTAGTGTTTACATCAAAAACACGCACGTTAAAGATCCACCTCTGCCCTGATTCGCAAAGAGAAGCCAGATTCTGGCGGGGTATGTGACCACATTAGGGTGGCAGGTTGATGTAGTTGTCACTGACCATGCACTCCTGTTGTGGAAGGTGAGCTCTTCTACTCAGAGCCCAGCTCCTGTCGCTCATACAAGTTTCGAACTTCTGAGGTCCGTTAAATAGGATGGCCAAGTGGCTCGACAGAAACAAAACAAAACAAAACAAAAAAACTTTCCTGAAAAAGTTGAGACGGCCAAAATTGGATAGGCTAACAGTAGCGGTGTGGGGAGGGTATGTGCAGGATGGGGGCAAACGGAGGGTGGAGAGGGTGTGTGCGGGATGGGGGCAGAAGGAGGGTAGAGCATCTCCCACAAGAAAGTTTTGAAAATTCACACAAAAACAGCCATTTTGATGCATATTTGATGCATATTTGATGCATATTTGATGCATATTTGATGCATATTTGATGCATATTTGAGCTATAAGTGATGGTACAAATGTACAAAATGTTGCATAGTAACCTGCAAATAGTAAACTTCAAATTAGTATACTGCAAAATAGTGCTTCTCTGTTTGGCTTGGCCATGACGTACCATTGTAGTCCTTCACATCATTACATGACTTAAGCCTAAAAATGTGCACACATTAATAAGAGGGGAAATAGTGCAAATTTAGTTGATGGATAGAGATGGAGAGTGGTATTCTAGGGTTCCCAAACCCTGAAGAACAGTGTTCGAAGTGGAACAAATGAAGTGGGTAGGTACACTGTGCGTGCAATCTTAGGGCATTTCCTATTGTTGAATACAGAATTACACATGCAGTGATCCTATCTTACAGATGAGATTAGTATATTGTCATTGTATAGCTAACAAATTGAGTGAATTACTAAAATGAAAAAAATTGTCCCTCATTGGGATTCGAACTCGTGTCCCTATGCATGAAGACCAAGCACTCTACCAATTACGCTATCAAATCAGCAGTGGTTTAGCGCGAAAATTAACCATCAATATAATGATACACATAGTAGCATCATTTTCATTCGAGTATGTTTATATCATGTGGGGCACGGTAACTCTGCCTTCCAATATTAGCTTGATTTTTTCTTCTTTTAACAAAAAGTTCAGGCGGCTAGGGCCGTCTGAGCCGCCTAGATAGTTACGGCCATGTACAGTACCTGTACCACACAGTAATATTGTACAGTACCTGCACCATACAGTAATATTGTACAGTACCTGTACCACACAGTAATATTGTACAGTACCTGTACCATACAGTAATATTGTACAGTACCTGTACCATACAGTACTATTGTACAGTACCTGTACCATACAGTACTATTGTACAGTACCTGCACCACACAGTAATATTGTACAGTACCTGTACCATACAGTAATATTGTACAGTACATGTACCACACAGTAATATTGTACAGTACCTGCACCACACAGTAATATTGTACAGTATCTGTACCATACAGTAATATTGTAAGTTAGAACTGCTTTAGGTGATAAAGTATGGATATTTTAATGTTATGGTTAAAATAAATGCGTTCCCACAAATTAAAAACTACATCTCCTTACCATAACAGGCAGGTCAATGTACATTATAAGTATATTATCAATTACCCCCTTCTACCAGGCACAAACACTGATTACATACAGAGATTAATATTTTAACACTAATTATAGAAATAATTATAGGTGTTTCCACGTCACACACACCTCTATACTTACTGAAAGATGGTTACTGCTAGGGCCAGCATGACATCTCTATAATTATGTTAAAGGTTTAATTGTTATTGAATATGAAGCTAAACATTGGCATTAAAATAGCAAATTGTTTGTTCAGTAAAGTTTTATGGTGGTAATTTACTCTTGCCTTTACAGCACACAGTAAAAGGAAAGTCAAAAGCTTAATGTCTCCAAAGACAGAAGATGGGTCTGATCCACTTAAGTCAAACAAAATATATGTCAAGGGTAGTTGACATCCTACAAAAGAGGGTGTGCCAACTTGAGAGAGTTCAAACCGCTGATTCAAAGTACAATTAGAATCTAAATAGAATTTATTTATCTACAGTGTACATGTATGTGCCAGGTAGTTATATCACAGATTGGAATGTGTTACCACAAAAGTACATCATGGTTATAGATTCTTGGGGTGTACAGTATTGGTATACCATTTGATCGGACCAAGAATGAAGTAAATGTACCATAAATTGGAAGTCTTTATCTTCCAAAGTGTCACAAACTTTCTTGCCACAGGGTTCGTTAAACTATCGCAATTCTCAAATACAAAAAGAACTGTCCGTGTAATAGTTATGTTTTCACTCATGCCAATTAATATACTTGTTGCACTGCATGTACTAACTTACAATGTACCAAACAAGACACATAACAGAATGATATGGTTGATTAATTTATGTACCAGCGATAACACTGTTGCTTGTGTACAACATTATCTTTTCATTCACCATCCAATTTTTATAAACTTCTTATGAATCTGGACACATCATTGCGTCGTCCACTTTGCCTTATGTGACGTAGTTATGGGCGTAGTCAGGGGTGCTGGTGACATTCAAATGACACTTTAGTTATTGTTTAACAATAGGGAAGTACCTTGATATTGTCTGTGTTATTAATTGCAGTTGCATTGTACGTTTACATGACTAACAAACCAGTCATGTCTACAACCATAAGGCTAATACTCAAGTCCTGCAACTGGATAGTTGTGGTCAGATTACATGTCCAACCTAACCTCACCTTCACCCTGCACATTGTAATCTATCAACTTGGCTGAAATCCTTGCGTGTAGTGAGTAACATTGTTAACCAGTACAGGGTTAGACAGAGCTAGAGGTGTGCTGGAAATCATGTTTTTATGACGTATTAATTGTTAATGGAATTGACTAAAAATATGTGGTGAAAAAGTGCTATGCATTTAAAAGTCATTATTTAACGCAAATATGTAAATTTCAAGCACTGGAGCTGTCATAAACACATTTGCTGTAGGTACAAGAAACACAGATAATAATTATATAGTCTCTTATTGTCCTAAACTATTGCATTACTAGTTCTGTTTTACAATATTGTGTTTACATGAACTATTACAAATTGACAATCACCTTCATAAACTATCATCCCAATATGGAAGAATGGCCAAGCTCTTAAAACAAACTTGTACAGTTGTGTGAAGGTTTCCATTAATATAAGAGATGTACAAGTGCAAGTCCAGAGCAATTGGGTGTTCTGTGAATACTTGAATCTTGTGTTAAACAGCAAACTGGTTATGAATTTCTAGAGGACTGAGGTGCAGTGTAACATCCAGGCTACACATCCTGTCTGGCAAGATATGAGCATATGAATTCTTCTTAATGTAGTAGATTCAGTGCAACAAGTTCATTAATGAGTCAACTTATTTCTATATTGATGCCAACCATTGAAAGTCAGATTTTATATGCTAGATTCATTCCCCTCATCAAGAAGCAGCGCAATATACAGGAGCACCGGGAAGGATGTGATACTAAATGTACTGTCCTCTACTTCATATAACATAATATAATGCTTAGTACAAGCATACTTTACTATAATGTACTATATACATGAATCACATAAATCGCATACCGCTATGTACATGTACAACCCGTGTGAAAATTTTACCAGTTTCCAAGCTCCCACTCCTACCAGTGCAAGTTTCTTGCAGCACAGACGGAATAAAGTCATAGTAGACTGCATTTGCCCAGGGAGATGGGTGTTAGATATGGCAAGGTCAAGCCATATCATGTTTGTGGTTCAGGTTATCAGTAATGTCTTCATAGCTACCATCTTGTGCAATAACTACATGTAAATGTGCTGGTTCAAGGCTCATCTACCCAAGATGCACCATGTACAGTACATGACATTGTACACGGGATGAAGAAAGGACGTACACTGGGCTTGGCCTCCATCTCTAAAAATAACCTGTGTCACATGACTGAACTGTTGTTTGTCGTACAACATGGGTGGTGATGGTTTTCACTACTGCACATCTGATATCACATGTATAATTTAGCCGCCCATCAACATAGTATATGGTTTGCACAGGCTAATGGGTTAAAATAACAATTATTAGATAATTAATTAACTCTTTGTCAGGTGACTTGAACATAATTATTATAACATTTTCAATTTCCACTGCACCACCAATAAAAATATCAGAAAATGTGGTGGGTTATCTTACAAACTAACAAATGGTGATATGATTAATCATTATCTATGATATATAAAGAGTGTCAATACCTATTTATACCTCAGAACACCAAAATCTTCTCAAACAGGACCACTGATAGATTTCTTCTGTTCTCAATATGGGTGAGTTATTCAGAGCTACCTTCATGCACAATCACATAATATAACATTTTACCTTTATCACTCTAACTTATACAAATAAATACTCGTAATGATTCCTATACATTTCTTCTCAAATCTAAGAAGAGTCTCGTCGGCTAGTGAGTACTGTTAAATGCTGCGACTGCACATGTAATATCATTGTTAGTCAACCTACAGTACATGCAAGTTGAGATGTTGATAACTTTAGTTCACTGATTTCAGTTGTTAATACATTGCCGTTGGAACATTGATTTAACAGCTTAGAAATGTTTTACCTTAGCACAACTAAACCCAAAAAGAATAGCAGAGAGTAGAAAGTTTGTACTTGCAATTAAGTTTGCTGCCTAAACTTTATTCTTATCTGTTACAGGTAGATGTGTTTTATTTGGTTTGGCTTTTGCCGTAATATTAGGTAAGTACATGATCACTAATTTTACGAAATGTAACACCTGACTAGGTTGTGTTTGATGGGCATACAACAGAGTTGGCTATAGGTGTATACATAATATATATATGATGTAGTACACTAGTGTGAATACACCACACTATCAAATGTACCACTATCTTGTAGTAATTACAATGTACATGTACATTGTACTGTATATCATAATGATCTAGATACTGTAATTTCAGCACTGGTATAGCAAATATTTACACAACATACTCTAAGAATAAGTGAAATTAAATCTTCTGTGACTGATGCTGGTTATTAATTGTAGCTTGCACCTCTGCTGATAGTACTGCTCCTGCCCACGGCGTATACAGAGGCCATGCCCAAGTAGGCCACGGTCACGGCGTAGCTGTACATCAGACTGGACATGTTCAACCTGCACCAGTGCACCATCCAGCAGCACAAGTTCACATGGTGGCAGCACCAGCTCCTGCTCACCACCAGCCAGCACCCCAGGTCCATGCAGTAGCACCTGCTCACCACCAGCCAGCACCTGTGCACCCAGCCCCTGTTGCTCACGTTCAAGGCAACATATTCAATGCACACGCTGCTTCAACAACAAAACGAAGGAGAACTGGTACTAGTGGTCAAGTCAAAGCTGGACATGCCACCGCTCATGCCAAGCCAGCTCAGCACGCTCCTGCACCCGCTCATGTTCCAGAAGTTGTCCATGCTATGCCTACACACGCACCTGTTGCACATCCAATGCCTGCACACGCACCAGCTCCTGTCCACGAAACCGTGGTCGTACACGCACCCGCTCCTGTTGCTCATGCAATGCCTGCACATACCCCAGAAGTAGTCCATACTATGACTGCCCATGCAACAGCACCTGCCCACCCTGCACCAGCACCTGTGCACCCAGCCCCTGTTGCCCATGTGCAAGGCAGCATATACAACGCACATGCCGTATCAACAACAAAGAGAGGGAGAACTGGTACTAGTGGTCAAGTCAAAGCTGGACACGCCACCGCTCATGCCAAACCAGTCCAGCATGCTCCTGCACCTGCTCATGTCCCAGAAGTTGTTCATGCTATGCCTGCACATGCACCAGTTGCGCATCCAATGCCTGCACATGCACCAGTACCAGTTGCACATCCAATGCCAGCACACGCACCAGCTCCTGTCCATGATACTGTTGTTGTACATGCACCAGCCCCTCCTGTTCATACTATGCCTGCACAGGCACCAGTCGCTGTTCACCCAGCCCCAGGTTCACCAGTTGCCATATACGCCAGCCACTCCAGGGTCCTATTGAACAAGCATCGTGCAGGTAGCAGTGGTCAACTGAGGAAGAAAACAGTCCACCACGCTCAAACAGGTCATGGAGCAGTAGTTGGTCATGCAGTCGGACAAGTTCAACAACATGTTGTCAAAGGTTTGTATTTAATTCCACCTAGCAAGTGTCTCGGTTTCAAGAATATTGATAAATCATTAATTTACATAATATTTTAGTGCACTTTTTAATGTGCATTCTGCTTGAGATATCTGCCCTTAATTCTTCACACAGAACAGTGGGTTATATCTTCATCATCAAGTGCATTTTTCATTACATTGGATTAGCTGGTTAGGGTGATAACAATGCTCAGCTATGCATGGTTTAAAGCCACCAGCTGAGAACTTGACACCACAATGCCATAGTTGAGCAATATCTGCCAGGGGGATTCACTCTGCGCGTAGGAAGCAATATTAGGGATGCGCTGACACATACCGCTCTAGCGACTCTAGAACATAGGAACACTTCTGTGATAGTACATAGGGAGAGTGTTCTTGTTTCGGGTTCATCTCAACTATTAGAATTTGTTTCCTAGTTGATGGTGGGTGGTCAGCCTGGTCTGCCTGGACTTTCTATGGTGGACGACACTCTGGGATCAAGCACAGAACCAGAGGATGTAGAAACCCATATCCTGCAAATGGAGGAAGTTACTGCTCTGGAAAACCATTAGAGACAAAATGTGAGTTACTAATTGAGTTATATCTACTAATACGTCTAGCCCACATACACGCTGTGATAGCTGCTTCTTTCAGTAATATCTACCTTCCATGTACATGTATGGCTAAACATGTTTAAGATTCTAGCCTGAATTATTTGTGCTTACAGCAACTTTCCAGTCTTCTAGGGAGAGAGGTTATGTGAGGGTATAACTCCAGCAGATGTCAAACCTACCTTCATCCAGCTACAATACCAAAAGGCTGATGCAGAATGGCAGTTGTTTAGACTATTTGAGTAGATGTATTGATACGAATTGGCATTGCTCATGCAATGACATAGATATGTTATAGTATTTTATTATATCATTTTAATAAGTGTTTATTTTCAAATAATTATATCATTCTGTTTCATGATAATTGAATGGTACGAAGATGGCAAATAAAGATAAAATTATCTAATATATGTTTACAGGGTACATCATATGTATAAATTGTTATTTATGCAGCATACTACAGATGTACATGTATGTATGTTCATGTATGTTCCAGCAACAGAAAATGCCACAAGTAATTAAACCTTCATTACTGTACCAGCAAACCTTATCAGTTGGGGAAAGGCTGGAATGTACCCAAACATACTAGGGCAAAAGAGCTATCTAATGTTATACTGAATAAACGGAAATTATCCCCTTTGAATTTAAATACATGTTATTTTCGACACTAAATGCAACCTGTGTGACTAACCTGATGCCTAAGGTCTCTTTTAAGCTATGACTAACAATAGCCCTTATCTTAACAATAACATACATGTGAATATCTTTGGAGTTGTGCGCACTTGGAACCAATACATTTCCAGGTACATTGTGGTTCACAGCCCACTCAATGAATGAATTCTATCAGGAACATAGCTAGAAAAGTTTGAATGGGTTTCTCACTTGTAGTAAAAGCTAACTGCTTGAAATAGCAATAAGCAAAGCAGTGTCCACAGTTTCGGAGTTGGCTAATATGGAGAGGGACAAGGTGACGCCAATGCAACAGAATAAATAGGCTCTGGAAACCCTGTTAACTCATGTACATGCAGCTACAATGTACAAGCAAATCACATCTTCATGAAGTGCTAAAAGTATTCATGTTATAAATGTATATAATATACATACATACATAATAACAATACAATAATTTGAAATCTTTTCTACATGTAAACTATAACATCCCATCTGCTGAACGCCTCAAGGCAATGATGCATCAGATATATTGGATTCATTTACAATTGTTTAACTGGCTGGAATACGAATCACCAAGTTAAGTTAGACATTAGAGTACGCTGCTTATCATAATTATGAAGTTGTCTTCCCTCTTCAGCGCAATTTAACTAAGAGAGGGCAACTTCAGGTTGAGTTCTAACTCCAGTACTTACTGACCAAAGTTGAGATTAATTATGAATTTCATGAAATCTTTGTGAGCTTTGCCAGCCAATAGATTCCCAGCCAATTGTATATAAAAAATGTACCATCCATTTACACGTACTGACTATATTTTATTATCAGCAGTTTCAACTAAAGTATTATTTTAATTACAGCTGAAAAAATTCTTTTTTAAGGAAAATGTGTATTGCTGTATGTTGAGCTGGCAGCCATTCTGTTGCTGATAATACAGATTAGTTATGATTTAAATTATCAGCAGAGAAATATATTTATGACTCCACTAAAGATTGTTGGAAAAGGCTAGATTTATCGTAAAAAAGAGGACAAAATAATGTATTGCTGAACTAAAGCTTGTAACTAATCTGTCTGTGGAAATTTAGATGTACATGCAAGATAAGATAACTTCTAAATTGTTAGTTTAGCGGTATAAACATTCCATTGAACTCGGTGACAAACATTGTCCTGTATTTGACACAATCACATGTAAATATTGACAGAATAAAGACAAAAGGAACAACAAATGGATAAAAAACGCAAATTATCCGACTGCTACAGCGTGTTACGATAGCAGAAGATCTTGTTTGATACTGACAATATAATTGTACAATCCCTGTCCAAGATCACATTAAAGCTGCAGCACACCACTGCGACTTGTACAGTTCATGGAATTCAAGCTAAAGGAGACGACGCATGTCTTTAATTTAGCATGAAATTGTTATAGTAATTGCAGCTCTTCCCTTACATATGTTTCTGATCACTGGAGGCTAGTAGTATCCTGAAGCTTGGTCTAAAATAATATAAAAATTTACCAAGAAATTTAACGCATGAATTTAGTTCTAAGAGTAAGCGGGTTTTGCAGACGGCTTTGGAAGAATCAAGTAGAACTATGAGTGTGTCTTTGTAGAACATGTAAGTTGGGATGGTCAGCAAAAGTGGGTAGGTTATGGTCAAACAGCTGATCAGATATTTGGATTATTAATCAATATTGGTATGTAGGCAGGCAAGTCAGCTTCTAGATTCTTGCACAGCAATAATAGCGGTATATAAAGCTTGGATAACATGGCAGATGAACATCAAGTAAATATCATGTAGACTATGCAACTATGATCGGATATAGTCTTACATCTGTATTGTCTTGCTGGACCATCACATCGGTCACCTGTACATGATGAAGTCGATCTACACCGTCTCATCCTCCTTTCTCTGTAGGAAGGCCTCCAGGAATAACTGCGCATAATTCTGCCTGTGAGAAATAAAGACAGTCAGCACTTTGCAGTTGGAGGTTTCACATATTTTTTTTTATAAGGAAATGCGACCATCTATTAAACACTGATGAGATCTCATGATGGATAATACCTGGTATGTCTATAATGTACAAGTTCATCGATGATCTACATTAAATGTACATATTCTGGGCGGTGCATGACCTCGTATGTTCAATTGCTGTTATTCCTACTTTTGGAATATGAATATCATCTTACTCTCCTGTATTTCAAACCAATATAATACACTGATGTGACTCACTAGGACAGCATCCAGTAAGGCAAGCTCTGACTTGCATACTAGGTCCATAGCACCTGCTGCTAGAGTACCTGCTGCCCATCTGCTGTAGGCTGTTCCTCTTGATGCATTGTCTGTTTCTCACAGTGGTTCCTCCGCCACAAGTCCTTGAACATGGTGACCAGGTTGACCACACTGACCAACTTCTCCCATGATGGTAAACTACAACACATCGTCACTGGACAGGCCAGTATGCAGGGTTGCAGCCCATGGAGCAGGCTTATACATACAATCATTATATACATGTATAAATAGACTAAACGGTCCGCAGTCTCCAATCAGATTTGAGGTTAAAAATCGAGACAATTTAATATACGCACCCACCCCACCCGCCAAATAACTGTTGGATCTCGGGCTACGCCGACAGCGAAGATCTTCCTGGATCCGTGATTTATATTATGTTGCAATGCTGCCGGTGCAGATTTTGGCTCCGGGTGTTGCCAGGATCTCGGGACCGGGTCCCCACGCATCGCTGCTGGGGCGGATCCCTAGCCTTAGGTTCACAGACCCAATCCATTGTGGGGTGGGTATTCCAACTACCCCAATTGCCAAATGCGGGTTGGAACTCAAGCTCTGCCAGCAGCAGAGACTCTCAATTGGCGTTTCATATGTTTTACAATGCTACCAGCTTAGATCGCTGCTCCGGGCGGTGCTAAAACCTTTGGACCGGGTCCTCTGACATTGCTGCCGAGGCGGTACCATAGCCTTAGATCTTTAACTGCCAACCAGGGTGGCGCAGGTATCCGACCCACCCCGCCTGCTGTATTGGTGTTGCAACTTGAGCTATACCGGCATTGACTATTTTTCTGGACCTGTGATTCATAATGTTGCAATGCTGACGGTGAAGATCTCTGCTCTGGGCGATGCTAGGACTTTGCGACCGGGTCCTCCAATATCGCTGCCGGAGCGATGCCATAGCTTTAGATCTTTGACCACCACCCAGGGCAGGGTGCATACCTGACACACCCCACCCACTATATTGGTGTTGGAACGCGGAGTATGCACTTGAAATTGACTCCCTAATTCAACAAAACATAACTCCCCATGAGGTCGCTGTAACATGCCTGCCCCTACAGAGGACATACTACACCCGCATGACCACAGTACATGAACACAGGCCACCATTTCATGCGAGCGAAGGGAGCAAATTGTGCAGTGAAGCTTGTAACAAAGTGCTTGTGTGGCACATTTATGCACTGATTGCATCACCCCACTTTATGTGTGTTGGGCACTAGATCTTTTTGCGCAACAGAATGCAGTTCTTCTTAGCCACCACTTTAATTAGGGGAGCTACCACATGCTAATATTATTACATCACATACATGTATTATGTTGATAAACCAACCACTGTGACATCATGAGATAACATACTGCCATGATATACCTATGGCATATTCTAATTGCCAGTACTATATATAATAAACACTGTATTACAGGAGTAAACTTAACTTTGAATTAGTTGATGGTAAACTTCAAGAATCGTTTATGAATGCTTTCGGAAGCTGCTGCTACAGCCGTAGCGGTGGTAGCGGCAGCAGTAAATAGTAAAGTTATTGGATAGATGAAGATTGATTAAGGATTGTGGGTAAATCACCATTCAGTTATGTGCTCACCTGCTCTGTTATTATGTGGGAGTACCTGATAGGTGGATACAACTCCCAACATTGCGAGAAGTGAAGCTGAAATATTAATTGCTATAGTGATATTACCAATCAACAGATGTGATGTTATAGCATCGATAATCTTCCACCTCTATCCCGAATGCAACAGCAATTAGACACATCTAACAGTAGTTTACATGGCTGACAATACTCATAACCAGCACATAAATATTCCTACAGTTATAAATGTATAATTGGACCAACCCACTCAGCCTTTACAATTTTAACCATTCTAACAAATCCATGATGATACTTCATGACTTACCAACTGAAATCATCCAAGAACTGGTGATCACCTTCAAATCTAGAATTAGAGCGAATACATTAAATAAACTTTTCAGCTTTTGTACAGCAGGAACTCTCATACTTTGAGTGTTTATTAAAATGACAGTAGTCAACTGAAAAACGTTCGAAACTGGGAGTGAAATTGCGTATAATCACCAGTGATTTGATAAACTATTCAGCAATTACTAATGAAATATAATATGTGCTGTACATGTAGTAAATAGTGACTCATTCCAACATACTAATCCTGAACCCAGATTCAGCACTATTACTGTACAGGTGTCCTTGCGCCCTCTTGGACAGACCGGGGTCGCAAATAAAAATTATAAGATGGCCGTCCGACCTAGGCCAGAAGGGCTATTGGTCTGGGAATTTGCTTGGTCGAACGAAACCATTCCTAGCTCATCGGCACACCTGACTTCTTTGCGCAAAAAATGAGGATCTTGCGTTTGGCCCAGGCCGGTGTGTTCGTGACTCTGTGACGGATGTGTGCCGGAAATCATTTTCGCATATTGGCCTGGGTCTGAAATTTAGGTCGCGAAGACACCTTGTATTGTATTTTGATAACTTTAAGCTATAAATTTAAATTTGTTACTATATTACCAACACACTGCACTGCTTTGAGTTCCAAAGCTCAATACAGCTGAGACAAAGTGGCATGTTTGGCATCTTTGGCTTTGTTGAGTGATGTAAATGACTTTCCCTGAACGATGTTACCTGCTACACATTCCTTGAGCGCCAGGTGGATGTGTGACAGACGATGCTATTAATGGTCTCGTAGCTCAAAGAATTGGATATCATTTTGCTACAAAAGTGGTCATCAAGCACTGGATGGGACTAGTTTGCGAATGTACCAAAACATCGTCATTATTTTTATTTGCATGTGCATGTGCATGTAAGCGCACTGCACTTGTAATTTACCACTAGCTGGACATGCGCAACTACAACGCGCATTTACATGATTATGTATACATTGGTATAGATACTAGTCTACAGTATGTCTGCGAAGATTTAATGGTGAAGTCTTACGTGCTACAATGTGAACATCGCTTTAGACATCCAACATAATTACTAGACGTGTTTATGCCTATTTGTATGGTCATGCTAGTATGCGCAGTGTGCACCTCTGTGCTCCAATGCATCCACTCAATGCAGATTAATATTATCACCATCTTAAAACCGAAAAAATATGTTTAGCAACCATTATACATGTATGAATACTATATTAATACTCACACATGTTATTAAGTGAAGAGGTCAATGTATGAACGATTCTTCTGTAGGTATCACTGATCCTTCATTTCAGGAATAACTTTTGTTTATTGAATAACTATTCTGTACTGCAACTTCAACTTACTAGGGTATACAGATAGCATGTAGCCTACATGTATATCATGTGTCACACTTCAAACACGCCCTCTCTGTGTATGTCAAGTTATGCGGTCACACCACACATGTCTACATGGACCTGTATGTCATAAATTTTATAATTTTATGCACAACAATGTTAGCAGTAGTTATAGGCGGATTTAATTATTCGCCCAATATTATAATATGCATGTGAAGCAGCAATTATGGGTGGTTTATATTACATTGCCATCTTTATCAACAACTTGCGAATATGTATGCGCAAGTAGATTTAGACCTGTTGTCTATCAGACTTCTTTACACAACTTCCCAGCATACCCACAACGCTGACAACCACAAGCCTAACCTACAGATAACACCACCATCAGCAATTAAATATTTTAAAACAATAGTCTTATTATAAATTTCATATTTTGTTTCTGTCCAACAATTGTTGGTCCACAGTGAAATGATCAAGAGAAGACAATTCCAAACAGCCCTGTCAGATAGACTAATATACAATGTAATGCATGATCCAATATTAGTTTGTACATATTTTAGATTGGAGGATTACTGGCTATCTTAAAACCTGAGGCTAGCATCATGGAACAGCTACACGCACACATACAGTATCCAGTGTACAGTCAAGGCCTATAATAACACTGAACGATTCTTCAACAACTCCTAATTCAGCTGCTATTGCAATCAATTAACAACTATGATTCATACAAGAATCAGGCCCACTACCACGCTATTGGCTTCCAACCTACATGTATATTATTTTTGACGTCACGACCAATGAGGTTGCAGAATTATTTCCAATAAATACTGGACAATCGTTACAATTGAAATTCATATACTTCGATCACCCAAAGAGGTAGCATTGTAATGGTACGCCAAATCATATCTTACATCTGACACTCATTTTTGTGTGCACATAATTGTATATATCTGCTTGTACTTTACTCCTATACTATTGTATATAGTTACATGATTATTACTAAGTCTTTTAATGCCTTTTATACCCATGTACAGAGGCCCGACCTCTCAGAATCCATTGATATTCATTTTGTACATAAATTGGACCATTATAAGCAACTTTTGTAGAACCCGACCTATTTTGGGTCGGCCGTCGGGCTTCCGGTGGCCATCTTGTTGCGCAACTTCCGGACGACCACACGTCGTCTTTTCCCGACACCACGTCGGCCAGAAGTCCTTATACTATATAAAGGGCGTTGTTTTACTGTTCATTGTCTCAGTCTTCACTTGGCTTTCAATAAAGACACATCTATACTTGATACAGAGACTTTCACTTCCTTTTGTCAGGTCATTCGCTTAGCGAACCGCCTACTAGGTCGGATCACTCTCTTTCAACGTATAGTCTGAAGGTCAGACTTGGGACCAGATGGGTCGTCTCTGGTAGTATTTGGGCTACTGAGACCGCTCGATCTTTCATGTAATGCGAAGTCCTATTACCACTCATAGGCACTTCATTTCTGGGTCGATAGTCGTCCAAGGACGGCCGCACCAAATCACAGAAACCATTACAGCATTCTCCCCTTTATTCGCCCAGGAGAGGCGCAAGGAGATGTGTTAATTATTTTGTGTTAAACGGACAGGATTTTTGTATTGTTAAATTATATTGGAGTAGTCTGTCTTATTATATTTTAAACTCGATATAAAGTCAATTCCTTGTATAAGATAAAGGAGACGATATTGGTAAATTATTTGGAAATTTATAATGACATTGTATATATAACTCAGGAGTAAGTTCAGGACATCAACAGCCATACCATTGTTAAGCACTTAAATATGTAAGTTTGTTAGACACAACAGTGCAAAGCCACAGGATCGCTGGATAATTTGTATTTTCATAAAAACTGTTATTTTAATGATCAATGTAATTTTTCTGATCTGATTGTATAATTTTTTATGAATGAAATAGACTTGTGAACTATCTTCACACAACTCTAATCTTTGTTGAGTAGAGGGGGCCAGTTTTGTCTCCTTAAATTTGACCATAATTTTTTATTGGGTATATCGTCCAGAGTGCTAAAATTGTTACCATTACCATTGTCATTGTAAAAGATAAAAATAGAACCACATACAATGTACTTGAACACTTGATTAATTCGACAATATTGTTGAGATTAAATACTTGTGTAAACTTCATTGAATTCAAATGTGAATGTCCAATTTATTTTGAGACTGGAGGTTATCTTCTCTTGAAGTTTTGATTCACAATGTTAATAATGCACATTGAACACTAAAATTAGTGGCGATTAGAGTTATCTTCTCTTTGCTAAATCACAAGTACTGTAATATTGTCGAATTGTAATACTGCCGAAGCATGAATTCATATTATTGGGCAGTTGTTGTTCCTTATCTATATATTTGGTCCCGTCACAATAGACGGCGTGAAATTCATCTACTCGCATTATATACAAAACCCCAACAAAAATATACATTTTAATCAAATTATATTACCCCCATATTATAACACGCATATAAAGCATTATATACATGCACCTATACATGTAATATATAAATTATATTATATATCCAATATATACATGTACATATTATAGAAACTATATTCTGTTTGACAATAGATAAATTCAAATTTTAAATCCCGACACATCTCACAATTGTAAGGAGAGTTTTAAGAACAGTGGGTAACAAAATGGTCTAGTGATTGAAATGCACATTTTTGCAGTTATGGTGTGAAACTGAATATAAATAAGGACAAACACACTCATTGTTAATACTGTTGGTAATAGAATTGTGAAGTTGATTGCAGTTAAGAGTAAAAATAGAGCAGCTTTTAGAATGTTGTCTGCTCCTGGTTATTAAATTATAAACGTATGACAACTCCTAAATACAGTACACCAAACAAATATTATTATACGTCATGTACTTTAGGAAGTTGTCTACTCAATATCTTCCAAACAGAAAAGTAAGATAAAGCCTCAATGCACTAGATTGCCCTGTTTTCATTACAAGCATGTCTAGTCTAGAGATTAAAACAATTTGGATATGCTATTAGAAATCAGCCATTTAAGAAATGAGAACCCATCACATTACACAGGTGAGCTACTGGTACACAGGTCTTCTGTGTCAATCACTGGTCTGGGGTAGTTAGACTCATACAGGCATAAAAACATTGAGTTGAGAATCAGGGAGACTTGGTAAGCCTGGACTCACATCAACCTCTACCAAGTGATAAGATACACTCATGCTTTACACGCAACAACTTACATGTACATGTATGTAGTTTAGAGAAATGCAGCACACGTAACTCCTCAGTACACTGTAGCATGCTACTGGTAGATGTATACTTACTGGTGACCCAGAAACATTGTTTTTGTGTCTGCGATTGAGAATATTTTTTCATTATGCAAGAGAGATAAAGAGTAACAGAAATTACTATATATAATAAATATATTATATACATATATAATAAATAATAAAAATCACATTAGTGTAAGGGACACATACTGTTGAAGCAGTGTACACTAACCCAACCAGTAGTGTAGCCTGTTCAATACCAAAGAGATTAGCTAGAAAACTGATCAAGAATCTGTTCTGACAGGAAATAGTAGGCTATCAGTGATGAAAGACCTGATTATTTAAACTGTACAACAAATAATAAAACAGGAATAGAAGAGACCCATTATACATCCATATGATTGCATACTAAATGAGGTGTCTACAGACACAGTTCTCTAGCCAAGAGATTGGATAAAACTGAATGGCGTTCTCTCTCTAGCTTTTTCATTTCCTGGAGGGTTTTCTCTGCTAACACCGGATCTTTCTCCTTCTGGTCGAACCACTGTTGGCGAAGAGACTGAAGCTGCTGCTCCAAAGATTTCACATGCTCCTGTCTCTCTTTAAACATGCGGAGTTGGTTATCGTCCACAGTCCGTCTCAACTTATGACTTGATTGGATATCAGATGATGAGTCATGGCCTGGACTGGAACAGGACCGAGCAGCTTGAGCCACGGCATGTGGGGTCTGCAGTCCCATATCCATGTTACTACACTTCCTGTAACGGGCATATCATATGTTGATAATCATACATATTCACATATTACGTGTAGCATAACCTGCCAAAATATAGATTCACTGGAGCTGATAATAATTATTTGTCGAGATAGCCCCGCTACTGGGGCTCCAAACATATTATAATTCACAGATTCATGTAGGAGATGTGAAATGATAAAAACAGACTTAAATAGTCAACTCCAGAAAAGAAAATGGGACAAAATTTCACCGTATGTGTTGGAATCTGGAGTTACATTGTTTTTGCTGACAACCACTAGTGCCAATATAGAGATACAGTGTTTCTGCTCTCGCAAAAAACCCACAATAACCAATTTTTTTTCTAAAATAGTTTTAGCACATGATGTAAGATGGTATTCCAACACCATTTATGCAAAATCCAATTTTGAAAAGATTGAGTTACAGTGTTTCTGCAGAAATGGGCAGCATACAAGTTATACTCTTCAGCACCTGATAGTAATGACATCATTGTGCAAACACAATATGTAACTGATAGAGATATCTAGCACAATGGAATTAACTATACCTTTTGTTTGAGAAGGAAGGAGCAGCTGGAGTGGCTGGAGTGGTTCGAGTGGCTGGAGTGGTTCGAGTGGCTGGAGTGGCTGGATGAGTTTGTACAACTTGAGCGAAGGTCAGTTTACTGCAACAGGCATATCATATTGTGACAATTAAACACGACACATTCATATATTAGCATAATCTTAGACTGTACAGTACGCTGGCAACTGTGTTACATAGTCTGAATGACATGCTTAGTGTTACGTCAGTCTATAACATAGGAATGTAGTTCACCAGCTGACAGTAACTATGAGTCTCCATATCATGACACTATTATGTAGTGTTGGGCGGTTTTGATTTGCATATCCATTCAGATTTTTTGCTGATTTTTCTAAAAAACTGAATGACACTGAAGTTGTCTTCTCACCCTCGGTTTAATTCAGTTTTTTTAATTCACGAAAAGACACCGAACTGGAAATTAAATACTCAATGTTGGGAGTTGTCACACCCCGCTTTAAGCTGTAATGGCGGCCATTTTTAATTTTCTCTAATACATTGCAATTATTAAATGCCAATTATCTATAATAATATGCAAGTCTGACAACTAAAATTGAGTGAAACCTAAGTAAATCATCCCTGGGTGACAATGATGACTGTAGCTAAGTTTTCATTCAAAGAGTGACATCGAATTATAAAGATTGAAAGATGCATAACATAAATTCACGTGTTCGTAGTTTCAGCCATTACCGGAAATGGCCACCATTTTCATTTTGTTCAATAATTTGCAATAATAAAATATTAATATTATTTATAACAATATGCAAGTTTGACTAGTAGAATCGAATGAAAACTACAGTAAACCCTTACTGGGTAATATTGATGACTGCAGCAAAGTCTGTATTCCAAGGACGGCACCGAATTATAAGGATTAAAACAACCACTAAAATGGCAGCCATTTTCATTTCGTTCAATAGTTAACAATAATTATTATTAAATATTTATCATAGTATGCAATCGTAACTGCTATCATTGAGTGAAACTACTATAAATAACCACTGGGTGATAATATTATGCCTGCAGCTAAATCTAAATTCCAAGGATGGCATCTAATTATAAGGATTGAAAGAAGCATAACATGAATTCACGCGTTTTCAACGCCAGCCATTATCGAAAGTGAGTGCGCTAAGAGGCCAGGTGCGGTTCGACTTTTAAAACCGAATAGAACCGCACCGCCGCATTCGGTGTTGAATTGAAAGAAAACAAACTGAAAAACTGAATGACACCGAAACACTGTGCAGCACTATTATTATGTACTACTATAATACAAGTCATACTTTTCATCACCTGATAGTAATGACGTCATTGTAGAAACGAATAGAGTTATAGTAGAACTAGCACAATGGAATTAACATGAATATAGAGAGCAGGCACTCCTGTTCTCTCTCAGACAGAAGGATTTCTATTGGATAAAAATGCTGCCTACAGTTATCATGTAGGTTGGACTATTATAAAGACTAACTACACCTGAAATACAAGACCTGCAGATAACTCACCTTTGGCTCTCATGCTTGGTTTCACTGGAATCGGTCAATGGGCGCCTTGTCATTGTCATTGTCCTTCTGGTCGAACCACTGTTGGGGAAGAGAGTGACACCGCTGCTCCACAGATCCCACATGCTCCTGTGTCTCTTTAAACATGCGGAGTTGGTTATCGTCCACAGTCCGTCTCAAGTTATGACTCGATTGGGTATCAGATGATGAGTCATGGCCTGGATTGGAACAGGACTGAGCAGCTTGAGCCACGGTATGTGGGGTCTGCAGTCCCATCTCTATGTTACCACACTTCCTGTAACGGGCAAATCATATGTTGATAATCATACATATTCACATATTACGTGTAGCATAACCTGAGACTGTATCATACGCAGGCAACTGTGTTATATAGTCTGAATGACATACAGTAATTAGTGTTAGGCTTGTAGCGATACTTCTGTACAAGCCACAACACAATCATGGAGTTTACAATATTCCGTTCACCCAATAGACAATGTGCTATATAAGCCTAGTAACATTTTTAGAAGAGTTACGAGCCCTTGAAGAGAACTAGTCTATGAGAGCGAAACTCCAAAAATTATTCTATAGTTTAGGAATGTAGGTGATGCACTTCACCAGCTGACAGTAACTATGAGTCTCCATGTCATCACACTATTATGTACTATTAATACAAGTTATACTCTTCAACACCTGATAGTAATGACATTATTGTACAAACAAAATAATATGTAACTGATAGAGTTATAGTAGAACTAGCGTAATGAAATTAACATGAATATAGAGAGCAGGCTCTTATAACTGATAAGGCACTCCTGTTTTGCTTCCAGACAGATGGATTTCTATTGAATAAATATGGAGTTAGGTGCAGAAGTGGAGAAATTTGAGATAGCCTTTGTTCTTCGCCAAAAATGAAGCAGGAGAAGTTATCCTCTCTATATTTTGCTGGTTGACCGCCCTTACCCCAATCACAAACAAGGAACTAAGGCTATCCAAATTCCTCCACTACTGCACCTAACAGTAAATATGCTGCCTACAATTATCATGTAGGTTGGCCTACTTATATACATGTATTACAAAGACTAACTACACCTGAAATACAAGGCCTAGTCAAAGGCAAATAACTCACATCTGGATGCCATTATCACCGCTCTCGACATCGGTTTCACTGTTTGCTTCAGCTTCTGTGAGATCGTCAATGAGCTCCTCTTCATAACAACGAGCCTCCACATCAGCAACTAAAACATTTTGTGTCACATGGCAATCATCTACTACCCACACTTTTAATGCTATGAGTATATTCCTAACGAGGGTGAGCTAAAGTAGTTTACAAGTAGTTAACCTAACATGGATGTAGATATGCTAAAATACTGAAAAACATACAAAACAAGGATAATTTTGATAGTAAAGAGAATCATTGTGGAAGCTACAGTTTATGTAAAACTCCAGGTACAACAATTATAGGCCTCTAAATGAACCTATTTATCTTATGCAACATTCACACTGCCGTTCATACCACCTACTAGCGGCAAGCGGCCAACGCTAACCACAATGTGGTTAACTATTACTATACTATAGCTGTCACGTGTTAGTTAGCGGCGGGGTTCAAAGTTCAGCATGTTGAACTCGTTGACCCCTACCGCTCACTGGAGCATGTCACTATATAATGTAGTTGTGGTTAGCGTTGGTCGCTCGCCGCTAGTAGTTGGTATAAACGGCAGTGTGAATGTTACATTAGATAAGACAAGAGTCCAAAAGCCAGTACCAGTTACCCTCAGATACTGCATGAATATCTATGTGGTAGCCGTCTACCAATAGTTGATAGTAACACATGAGAGCACTCCTGCTTTCTCCCAGGCAGAAGGATTTCTATTGAACAAAATTAATATGGTGCCTGCAATTATCATGTAGGTTGGACTATTATAAAGACTAACTACACCTGAAATACAAGACCTAGTCAAAAGCAAATAACTCACCTTTGGATGTCGATATTGTGGCTCCCATACTGCTTGTTTTCTCTTCCGTGAGATCGTCAATGAGCTCCGCTTTGTCAACGTCATCATAACAAGGAGCCTGCGCATCGGCAACTAAAAACATTTGGTTTTTGAACATTAATAAAATAGATAAGTAGAGAGCAATGAAGTGAACCCCCTCACTGAATTGTGTCATAATGGGAATCATCATCCAAGTATATATAGCCTAAGGTCAGAAGAAAGTTCATCAAACTCTTATTGGAGAGATAAATATCTAGTTCATGTCAAAACAGCATTATAATTACCATTAGGGTTCCCTAAGCTTTACCAGCAAAAGTCTTACTATTACTATTGGGTTATAAGGAACTGTAATACAGTATAGCTAATGTTCTGGTAGGTAGGTCTTGTATTGTTCCAGTAAAATAAATGTTTAATTATATACATGTATAGATCATACACATGGCCTGAGATGGTACAAACCTCCTAGATTAGGGTATGTTAAAGAACTAGTTAGAAGTATTGTAGGAGCCAATGGAGACATTGGCTATACAAGCTACATGGATAAATGCAGAGCCTGAGGTCCAGTTAGCAAATATGTACATATACATGTGGAAGCATAGAGCGAAGAGTGGAGCCCTCTCTTGTGACCTTAGTGTTTGGCTAGTGGTAATATTCTTTGTTTATACGTATATTCTTGGCTAATGTTGGTATAATCTACATGCAATAATATAGCAAGACACATTTATGTAGTTTTTTCATTCTCTATTCCTAATATTTCAATGTTTGTCCAAGCATCATCGTATGAGGAAAAATGATGAAGATGATGCTTGAACAAGCATTGAAATATCAGGAATACAATAAAAAACAACAAAAACAGTCTTCCCTTATTAATTATCATGATTATTCATGGCTACTCAACAGGAACTAAATGTTCATGTATATGAAACAATACAATTACTTACAGCTGATTTGTGAGCCATGGGATTGCTTATAGCTTTCAGCTGTATTAGTGGTGTCCTTGTCACTAGTGCCATCATGGTCAGCGCTGACTGCAGAGTCACCTTAAAACAGTAATAAAATTGGGTGCACAAGACAGAAACTGCTCCATTGATACAGTTTGAAGCAATAGTTTTATTAATTTAAAAATTTGTGTTATCCACTTTTCAATCTGTGGCTAAACATGCAAGACAATAGGAGGTACCCCAGACCTCATATACCTACATAATTTGACTACTTTGTGAATATGAAAACACAAAATTGCAAATTTTAAAAAGGTTTTGGAACTATCATGGCAACAAAATGCATTTCAGAGCCTGTTGTGGTACAGAATGTTGTCCAAACAGCTACATACATGTACATGTGGCTGTTTAAATAACCTGGGATTGTTGCAGAACAATTGACAAGGGGTGGGGTGGGCTCCATCTCATTAACCAAAGCTTTGTTTGTCTAACACCAATTAAACTTATTGGCTTGCTTGCCAACCCAACTCAGCCCACTTCACTAATTGAATCTACAGAACCAAGTTTTCAAGTTAAAGACCAAGACATCTACACCTACATGTATATATGCAAGGAATTTGTCTATTGAGACTGCTTCCACATTCACAAAAACACTTACTTGGGTCTACTTCTTCTGACTTGGCTATAGGAGAGTTATTCCTTCCAGTACTCTAAAGCATGGTAACATAATTATAAACATACTAGTCTGATGAAAGGGCATAATATACCCATCACAATATCAAGATATGGTAATGGTTCAACATAATTAAAGACTGTCAGGTTAGATATACACGTACTTATTGATGCTAGTAGCAGCTGGAGGAATACCCTGTCACACTGAAAAAGCAAACCTGAGTCATTTAATTAGGTCTGCTTTTCATACACACTCTAAGTGCTCCCATAAGACAGTGGTATTCACCTAACTTAAACCTTGGGGATGACTAGGGGAACTAGCATGGCTCACAAGAGGGTTCAACATGTGGTCCATGCCAGTATTTTATTATTCTTACCAATTTTACTTCCCGCTATTAATCCCAAGTAAGAAAGCCTTGATTTAACAAAATCTGCATTTCCCTAATTTGGGGTGGAGAAGGATGTTTACCAATGGTAAAGTTACTTGATGTAGAACAGCATGATAAGGTTGGATGTTCCTCCTAACACTACCAATGACCCAATATTTTATTATCGGTATTATAGTCTTACAGTGTGCAGTGTGTATGACAAGAAATGTAGGCTAAATCAATCATTCACGGTAATGTGTGGCCTATATATGTATGTAAGTTGTACATGTACATGTATATGCATGTACATATAGGCCTACATATGAGAATAGGCCTATAACAAGTGACAGATATTTAATAATAGCCTACAGTACATGGCAGTTTGTGTAAAAGGTACACAGAGCTGTATGGATAATATAATATATACTCACATGCGATTCATCATCAGGATGATAATATTTATCAACCATTCTGTACACAATATCATATATCTCCCGAGCTATTTTATATTCTTCAATCTAAAAGAGGGTTTACCATTATACATGTAGGTATGATGCAACTACGTGTCCGGGTCACAAATTTGTAAAACCAACACTCAATACATCGGAGTGAGGCAAGAGAAGAGGCCGACAACAGAAAATACAGGTAATAGCCTATTTGAGGAACAATTTCAACTCATACTGGATTTAAATGATCAACGAGAGAGAGGCTACATTTAGTTAAATTCAAGTTCAATAATTTGGTGCACAACTTGCAAAAATTTCAGTCAATGTCATTAACCAATAGTATTGACAAACTTAGAATAACTCACGGTTTTAGGAAGAGCATTGCGAGCAGCAAACCACTCAATGATGCTGTCATAAGCGTCATCAATGCCTCGTTTCAAGTTCTTGACCTCTTCAATGTACATATGTGCACAGAGATTTGCCCAGTGGTACACTGCATGTAGCTCCAATATCAATTTGCAATGTCTAAAATCAGGAGAAAGAGGAGGTGTGCATAAACTGGAAATGAGGGCTATGAGTTCTAGTTTAACATCTACTGAATATAACCCATCCTTTGGATCCTGAGCCTCCAGTTTATCTCTTAGCTGGTGAGAAACTGGAGATTTCTTCACAATCCTAATCAAATCTCCTCTCCCTTCCATGCGTGGCTGGTAGATGACCTCTAAGACAATGTACCTAAGCACAGCAATCAAAGGTAAATTTTCACCCCAGTCCCCAAGATGATGTTTTAATTCTTCGCTGAAGCTTGTAATAAGGGGAAAGCCTTTTAGCGTAGAAGTATTGGTAGCATGAGCAAGAAGTTGGTCGAAGTTGCTTCTATACGGAATAGCTACCGGAATGAGAAGAAAGTCAAGTATGTCTTGTTTGCTTATAGCGGCACGAGTTGTGTTACTTGATCTACAGTGATAAATCATTCAATCATTGGAAACATTTACATATTAGAATACAATAGGTTTGTTACATTGACTCTGAAATTAACATGACTGTGTATATAGAAATAGGCAGGCACTCCAGTTTTTAACAGACAGAAGGATTTCTATTGAACAAATATGCTGCCTACAATTATCATGTAGGTTGGACTATTATAAAGACTAACTACACTTGAAATACAAGACCTAGTCACAGGCAGATAACTCACCTTTGTATGTCAATATTCCGGCTCTCATGCTTGGTTTCACTGTTTGTTTCCTCTCCTGTGGAATCGTCAATGAGCTCTTCTTTCTCAACATCATCATCACAACGAGCCTCCGCATCAGCAACTAAAACATTTAGATTGCACTCATCTACTACCCACACTTTTAATGCTATGACCATGACAAGTATGAGCCAAGTAATGTAGGTTACAGGTGGTTGGCTTAACATGGATGTAGATACAAGCTAAAATACTAAAAAACATACAAAGTAGAGATAATGTTGGTAGTAAAGAAAGGGGCTGTATTGAAGCAATTTGCGATGAAAATTATTTAGGTTTTTTGCCCATAATGGGAGATTTCATACAAATTTTTAGAGTTTAAATCTTCATCAATCCAACAAATGTTTACTTTCTAAAATGTCGAGGGAGATAACTTCTATTCTATAAAATTTCCAATAAAAATAATATCAAATTTATATGTAGTCAGAGTTGTCTTTCCTTCTATACAAGTAATTTCGAGAGTGGTTCCAAGTTTGATTGTTAACAAACATGAAGTTTTCTCTTTTTAATATTTAAGTAAATCTTTTTTCTGCAATCCCTGCTGTGATATGGGCTATTTCTGAGTTAAAATAATACAATAAAACCTTTGATATTTATCTATTTTATTTGAAAATCTTTATTGATTATGTATACCAAAATCTTAAACACCTTCTTGTTTGAATAAAAATTTGTTTATATTATAGTTAGGAAAAAGGTTTTATTAGTGAGTGAAATTTAAAACTAACCAAACTGTCTCTGCTTTGAGGGTATAAAATAAATCTCTGGGTACAACAATAGGTCTATTTATTTCAAGTAATTCAAAAGCCAGTGCTAGTTGTCTGTTGAAAGGAGTGTAAGCCCTCAATGAATGTTTACTCTCACAGTAATTACATGTAAATGTTTAGTATACTCCCATTTCATGCCAAGATAGCAGTATAATTAGCTTGAGGGTTTCCCAAGTTATACCAGCAAAAGTACTGTAATATTTACACTGATATTGCTATTACCATTGGGTTATAAGGAACTGTAATATGAGTAGCTAATGTTCTGGTTGTCCCAGCAAGATTTAGGCTATATAGTTCAAAGCATGCTCATGGTCTGAGGGGGCTCTAAACTTTCTAGAGAAGGGCATGCTAAACAATGAGTAAGAATTAGTGTAGGAGCCAATAGGAACACTGGCTATACATTGTACATATTTGAAAGCCACACATGAAAGATAGGAGCAAGCCACATGAATAAATGCAGAGGCTGGGCACCAGTTAGCATACAGTACAGAAGCAGAAAGAGAGACCTCAGTGGCTGGTGTGTCGTGTTGTTTCTGTTTATTTATACCTACATGTAGGCTAGCTACTCAACTGGGACTACATGTAGCCTAAATAACTGATAACTTACGGCTGATACGGTCACAAGATGTCTTGTCGTCTACCGTTGTCTCAGTGGTACCATCCCCATTAGGGCTTTCGCCTCTGCCGAGCTTGGGTATGTGATAATTACCACTTCCTGTACTCTAAAACATGGTAACATTATTATTAGGTGTGCTATTCTGATTAAAGTATATAATAATACCCATAACACTACCAGTATATCTATATTATGAAGGCTCAACGTAATTAAAACACTGTGGTATTAGATATAAAATATGCACTCTATAAGATGATGAGTCAATAGCCTATGGGCCATTGCATGGGGACTGATTAAATTTGCGCGCTGACCCGACTCAGATTCGTTTCAAAATTTACAGGTAGAAAGAGCACCCTTGAATCAGTGGGAAACCAGCAATTTTTTTCTGTAAGAACCCCATGGTTCATTCCTACAGCAGCCCGTTGAACAGTGGGAAAATGTGGTGGGGACAACTCCAAATGGAATTTTTAAAAATTCCTGAACATTCAGATTATTACTGTGGCCACTGAATTAGACTTGGAGCTGTAGTTTTTCTTACATAGATACTTCCACTTCTGTGCTTCAGCTTTATCCCTCATTTAAGCCTGCATGATCATCATAGTTGGGGTCAGAGGTCACCAAAAACACCTCCCGAAGCTAGTTTTACCCGAATTCATTGAAAATCGACCAAATAGACACTGATAGTCTGATGAAAAGAAAGCTACCAAAACCGCATGTTCATGCCGTTGAAGAGGATTTAACCCATGTTACTTCACAAAGTACATGTAGGTTGTATAACCAGGCCAAGTCCCTAATTATACCTCAAATTAATTCTCGGCTGATCTACATGGCCATAGCTGATTAGTTGCATGGCGTCAAAACTAGCTCCAGGTAAATCTAGTCCCCATGGAATGGCCCCTATGTACAATGTAGATGAGCAGTCAAGAGAATGATTAACATTTTAGCACGTGATATCTGCTCTGGGATAAAGGTATTCACTGTGACATGATTGGAGGAAAAGCAGGAGTCCAAATCAATCACACACAAGTAATGCGTTGCCTGTGCTAAGATATAGCTAATCACAGGCACAATGTATTCTTATAGATTCTATACATACATGTACTGTCCTCATGGACTCATCTTCATTATTCAGTCTTGGACACTTCACCTCAGTTTCTTGATATTCTTCCATCTAAAAGTGAGCATAGAATTGAGCATAAAGCAACTGGGTATCTGGATCATGTGTGTGTGAGTGCGTGTTTATTATTCATACAAATCATGGCAATGTCAATACGGAAAGTGACCAATAAAGGAAACGGTAGTGCAACAAATACATGTACATAGTATAACCATAGCATAGATAGTGAAATAAAATATAGTTCACTCCGGCAAAAAATGTTCTTCATCTGCCTAGAATTGAGATCCTGCTTAGACTAGGAGTTATGTTACTTTGTGCTGTAATGTGCTATTACTATTGGACTACCTTGGACTAATCAGCGACGCTGCCCTACTACAGTTCTAGATAAACTACCACAAAAACGTACAATATGAGGTTTAGATAACTATGCACTATTGTGACCGTGATCCGAAAATCTGCAGAAGGTTAGCGGGGCAGTGGATTGCGGAACATCGGGATCACCAAACTAGGTGCATTTGGTGGGACAGTCTGTTTATCATCATTGAGTGAACCGGCTTTCCTTCCAATATATTTGGCCATAGCAAACCTATGATCTTGCTAGAACAATGGTCAAAACATTAAAATAATGATCAACAAGAAATGCGCGACATTCAGTGAAGTTCAGAGATGATGACCAGGTTCCATTTTCAGAGTGATTTTTCCCTCTTTTCAACCACCAATATACCAAACTTTCAACCAATATGGTATTGCCTACAATTTAGTAATTCTACAGCTTTTACCAACTTGTAACAACTCACTGCTTTAAGTAAGCGACCCTTTGAATCCTACAGAGACTCCGGTAAATCTCTATAGACCTGAATATTTTCTTGATGGACTGGTTCCCTATATGGGACCGGATCGTTTGGTTTCCAAAGTGATATACTATATGCAGTTTTCAGTGATCTCATCATATGCCAGAGCCAAGGAACTGTGTCGCTCCTCGTCTTGCAGTATATTCATCGAAAGGGCTATTCTGTGGTCCCTTCTCCTCTGTTGTAATGTCTGGGGTCCAAGCTCAGAACTGGCTTCAGTAACACTCTGCTTTCATTTGAGGCAACTAATGAATCTGACCGCTTTGTGCTGAGTCATCTCAAGAGACTCAATGTTTTTGTTGAGTAGGGTCCCACACTGTGTCAGCATACCCGAGTAATGGGTAGCACAGACCCGTACAAGCCAGTAGGCGACTCTGCTTAGGGGCATCATGTAGGGTATTTGATTGATCCAAGGGTCTTTGAAGCCTTTTCCTTCGAGAGCTTCATGTGTTGGTCAAACTTCAGATTGGACTGCAGGATAACTCCCAGATATCGTGTAGCATTGACCCATTTCATAACTGTGTCCCCCAATTTGTACCGAGGTTTGTACCGAGGCCTGATCTCCAAGGGCGATCACATGGGATTTTGTTTTATTGAATAACATTTTCGAGTCAACAGACCACCTGTCGCCTATATAGCTACACTATTGTTTGGGAATCTGGCAGCATCAACGGGAGTGGTGACTTGTTGGTATAACAGTGTTTCGTCAGCGTTAAGACTCGCGCTGCAGTTGACAGCTGCCGGGATCATTTATATAGATTAAGAGAGTGGGGCCCAGAACTGACCCCTGTGGGACACCAGAGGCAACGGCCAACTTCGAAGAAGCTTGACCATCGATGACTACTCTGCCTCCTGTCAGCAGGGGAATATTAGATCCAGCCCACCAGCTGGGGATGCAAATCAGGAACTCCGTTGAGCATGTGTATCAGTAGAGCATTTTTGGACTTTTTGAAGTCAAGCAGTACAGCGTGTGTAGCTTTTCATAACTTGCTTCCAGATGCTCTTTGTTTCATAGCCTCAGAAGTCATCAACCGACCACGCATGGAAGGGCAGTTGCTAAATGAAATGAGCATGATAGTGCAAATAATTCCTGGCTTTCAGCATTTAGAGGATGAAATGAGTATCCATTTGTGTGATGAGTTTTATACGATCACCCTGAAACTAAGACATCTAAGCTGCATCAAGGGTTCATTAAAGGCTCTAGAATATCCCAAGTACTGATTGAAGGTAAGAGCAGCCAGTATTAAACTATTCATGTTACAAATAAAGCTAAATACAATTTATAAAGTAGCTTGTTATGAACTTATCAAATCTGTCACTAAAAATAAAAAAATACAACCTGTAAACACGTTTTTGGAGCAGTCTTTGTTTGGAAAATATACATTGTGACATCACAGTAGTTATTCTGCGGTAAATGGCAATTAGAAACCTCTTTTCACATGTCCAATAGCAACGCTCGTAGTCAGACGCAAAATTGTGCACAGCGATTGGATAATAAAACACATTGTTTATCTTATAGTAAAACAGTAATTATTAATTTCTATGTTCTATTTTATGCACAGGCTTACACTAATTATTGGACATGTGAAAGGAGGTTTCTAATTGGCATATCCTGCAGAATCATCCACTTCTGATTGGACAGTGGATATTTTTAAAAACTGCTCCAAAAACGTGTTTGCAGGTTTTATTTTTTATTTTTAGTGACAAATCTGAAAGGTTCATATCAAATTACCTTATAATTTGTAATTAGCTTTATTTGTGGCATGAATAGTTTAAAATGGGGGCTTTCTTTGCAGCAGTTAGGTTTTCAAACTCAAACAACACATCGGTCCTACTGAAGTAGAATGAACAATATTGAAAAGTGGTTTGAAAGAGGACTAATGAAGGGAAATTAATAGCAGGCTGCTGTAACCCTTGTGGCCAAACACCCTATACATGAATAAACACTGTTAATCAAATGAGGCACTCGTCTTACTTTTGCTGCTCCGTCCATCTCTACAGCAATCTCAATGGCTTTGTTAAAGGTGAGTTCCTCGTCCTTGAGTTTAAAGACTGCTTTAAGTATGGCCTCATTCCCGACTAAACAAATGAACCTAGTTCAGAGAGCCTCATCCTGTGCATCTGCAATACTAGCAAAATCATATGTAGTTGCATCCCGTTTGATTGTGGCTGCAAGTTCTTCAATCGTCTCTCCAGGGTTCCGCTTTATGTTGCTCCAGAAATGACACCTGACGATAAATGTCCTTGGATTATATCGTGTCATCATATAATCCTGTATCTCCTTCATGGTCAATCTGTTTACCTCCTTCTTGGGTGTCTGTTGATCAGCCCAGTCAACCAACTGTTTATAGATAATCCTTGACTGACTGGTTAGAAAGATGTGTAGCACCTTTTTGTCTAAAATGGAATTCGCTTCCACAAATGTAGTGAACCATAGAAGGTAATCTGTCCACAGTTCAGTGTTTACTTACTTACTTAGTTTAGCCTTCTCTGGCGCATCATAAAGACGACGTTTGATGAATCGAAGGGATGTGTTCGCTTTCGAGATAGCAGTTGATTTGCGCCTAGTAAACTGTAAGTTGGGCTGCAGGATCACTTCTAGGTATTTGGTTTCGTTTACACCCTCCATGACAAGGCCGTCGAGGGTGTAGTCTGGGGTTTGCTGATTCCTGTTGCCAAATATGATTACAAAGTACTTGGATACATTAAAGTCTATCTTCCATTGTTTAGACCATTTGTGTATGGCATTGATGTTAGCTTGGAATTGGTCGATGTCTTGTTACGAGCTGACTTCCTTATGCATTTGTGTTAAAGCATCATCTGCAAAAAAGGCTGATTTTACAATCGACACTGTTTACTATAGGCATATTCGGATGTTGCACCGTGCAAGCTTACAAATAGCAATCTGCGGCAATAACAATATATTCTATCCAATAATATAGCGCCAGCTATAACGCTAGGTTAGGCGTGCCTACTAATAATATTTATTATAAACAATGGGAAGCCCCTTCAACTCAAGCATTGGTCACGCCTCAATGCTCAAGTTATGTTCGGATAGTTAGAGCAGTCCTATATGAATCAGTGCAGTTTCCAAAGACGCCTTATATCATTTATGTAGAGTAAAAATAAAGTTGGGCCGAGGACAGAACCCTGAGGAACACCAGACGTTACCGGGAGGTCAGTTGGTGCCCGTTGAGTAAGAAGTTGTGGATCCAAGCGATGATAATGGGGTCAAGAAATTTGACTGACAATATTTTACTCATCGGGAGAGCGTGGGGAACCTTGTCAAAGGCTTTGCTGAAGTCCATGACCACAGCATGGGTGCTTTCTCCAGACTCATGTGATTTGGCAATGCCATGAAATGTGTTGCATAGCTGTGTCTCACAGGACAGTCTTTTGCGGAAACCGTGTTGTTGATTGGAGAATATATCTTCAATTTTTGCGTTTAGGTTATCTAAAATGTGTTCTAGTAATTTGCAGGGGATACTTGTCAGGGATATCGGTCTGTAATTGGCTGGAAGGTCAATAGGGTCCTTGCGAACAGGAGGTATGTTGGCAGTTTTCCACGAATTTGGTAAGCAACTACATGTAGTTGTTACTGATTTGTTGTATATTATAGTCAGACATCTGGAAATAGTGACTACATCAACACAGATATCTTCTTTTCTCAGGCCATCCGGTCCTGGGGATTTTCCTTTTTTTAGCGAACTAAGAAGCCTCATGACATTTTCATTTGTTATCTCAAAACATGGGACACCCATAGGGGTTGATGACATTTGAGTTAGTTGGTTTGTTTTACAGAATTGGCTGTAGAAGAATCCGTTGACCAGAGTAGCATGTTCATGGGGAATCTCAGTGATAGTGTTGTCCGGCTTACGCAACGTGGTTGCTCTAGTTGTGGTATGCTGTGCTTGCTTAAGGTATCGAAAGAAAGGTTTACTGTTTCCATCTTCTAGGGGCGCTACAACACTTTTCATTAGGTGGTTGCTTTTCGTTTCCCTGAGGAACCTTTTCGCACCCCGTCTCTCTTTGTAATAGCGCTTTTTGTAGAATAGATCATTTTTGTTCTTTTAAAGATATTATATGTTTTCCTATGTTTTTCGACCATCTTTTTAGCAGCTCTGGTGAACCATATCGGCTCTCCCTTTGGTCTCGGTTTGACCATTTTGGTTGGTACAGTGTTTTGACTACTTGCTGAAGGTTTCCTGCAAGGGTGACCCGCATACTCGTGGCATCAGGTAATCTGCGTAACTCGTTGACAACTGGTTCCGTTTGATTACGTAATTCTGCCAGGTCTACCTTGTCATACAAACGAATGATCTTGGGAGCATCGCCTTTGGTAGTGTCATAGCGGCAATGTTGTGTTTCCAGCTCACATAACATGCAGGCTCTTACAATAGCTGCATTGACTTTGTACTACTGCATGTATAACTTGCCTAGTGTCTACTTATATATACCTATTAGCCAATCGTGTTCGCCTGAACTTGTCTATTATTGTTTACTACGCATTATGCATCATTTTAGCAAGTGGATATTATGTACTAACTATTTCTAAGTCTCTTTGCCTATTGTAAATAACGGCCGATGTCTCAGATCCTACTAGTTTTCACACATATACCTTTCTCATGATTATAAGCCCTGTTTGTCATGGCCGACTCTTTTAAGGTCGGACTTCGGGCGCTTTTCCGCCATATTGTTATGCAATTTTTGGGACCGACGCTCTATCGTCCCACCCGATACTCTCTCGGGCTGTTTACCGGAAAATTTGCTGGAAACTGATTTAGTATAAAAGCAAGCACATTTTCTTATGCTAGTCAGTTGTTGATTGCGCTACAATAAAGCAACGTCTCTCAACTCAACCTGCAGAGTCTTACTCTTGCAGGCAGGCAGCTCCAGCCTTGGTCCCTTTGGACCTTTAGCGTCCGAGCTTGTCCTCATACTCGTATAAGACTCTTACCACACTCTTGATGAGTATAAACATCGAACCTAAGTCGATCCTTGACTCTTCAATGAGCCAAAGCATCGGGCCTACGTCCTTACGACACAACATAACTGTTCACTCTTTAAGTAATGGTGGAAGTACAACTTGGCAGACCACTCCCAAGCACTTCCACACTCGTTTCAACATTGGCACCAGTGTGACCTAGCCATAAAACATTACAATGTTTTAAACGAAGATTTGCTGTAACTAGAAAGTGGTCACTCAATCTTGGAGCTATTACGTCCCACGATTGTACTAAGTCGTGCGAAGTGGTGCAAAGGAGGTAAGAGTGTTCCCAAGGATATTTGTTGCTTCGTAAACATATTGGTGTAAGCAAACGTCATCTATGATGTCAAGGAATTCTTGGTGCATAAGTCTACCATTACAGATTTCCTTTGTACACGTTTGGCCAGTCTATACCAGGTAGGTTCGTGTCACCTACTACAGCTAATTGCTTCTGTGGGCATTTCTCCACTAAGCTACCCAGGATAGTTCGAAATGAGCATAGATCTTTAGTTTGAGGTGGTTTGTAGTAGGCCTACAACGATGAATCGATATAACGATTCAATTAGATTTTTTAGCCTAATTTTCAATTTCAATTTTTTCCTAGTATATTTTCGATTTATGGCAAGTCAATTGTTTTTAATTATTTAGAATTTATTTTTAATTAAATACTGTTTTATTATTTTTTTATTCATGCTAATAAAATTTTAGTACAATTGATGAGAAGTCACTATTTTTTCAGGTTATCCTACCAATTTCCGGTTAGTAATGGCGGCGAGAGCTATGAAGTCAAAAGTGTAGGAGTATTTCACAAAAAAGACGGAAAACTGTATAGCATGTAAGAAGTGTTTAGAGGAGGTGAAGGTGAAAGAAGGGGCAACTACTAACCTTCATAATCACTTAAAACGGAAACATGACATTGCTGTGGAAAAGTGTGGGGTGAAATCTAAGTGTGCAAAGACAATCAGTGGTGAGCAGGAGTTGTCCGGTCAATCATTATCATCTACTATGACTGAATCAACGCTCATAGCTGCTTGGACAAAAATAAATAAAAAATCTAGCAGGCATAAAGAAATTTCGAGAGCTATTGCTAAACATATTGTTATGGATCTCAGACCTCTCTACTCCTGCAACGATGTTGGCTTTTCCCAGCTGATTAAAACACTAGAGCCAAGATATTAGTTGGAAAGTAGAACCCACATCACTAACGACATCATCCCTGCCATGTACGAAAATATTCGTTCCAAACTAGTAAAAGAGTTGAAAGGAGCAGACTTCATAGCACTGACAACAGATGGGTGGTCAAGTAGAGCAGCTAGGTCATTTATCACAGTGACTGCTCACCTGATGAATGCCAAATGGCAGCTCAGAGATTTCGCCTTAAGCACAGAAGAAATGGTAGAATCACACACAGGGGAGAATTTAGCTGAACAGTTTCAGCAGACAGCCAAAGAATGGGGAATTGATTTGACCAAGAGTGCTGTGACGACAGACAATGCAGCCAACGTGGTTCTGGCTATGGAGAAGAGCAATGTAAAGATACATGTCAGATGTATGGCAAATGTCTTAAACCTTTCTACACAAAAAAGACTAAAAATAAATCTAATATCACGCTTGTTAGGCCGCATAAGAGCTGTTGCTTCAACTTGAGCTCCCCGAATTAAGACCAGTCATAGATGTGTCTACAAGATGGTACAGTACGTATGATATGCTTGAGAGATATTTGTTTATCCGATCTGCAATATGCGCTCCCTTTGGTCTTAAAGAGCTGAAAAAGGAAGCACATAGAGACACATGTCGAAGCAATCAAGAATGTAAGTATGACATGCAGTTTTTAAGTTTTGCTTAATGCATTACTGTAACACTCTATAACTTTCTGCGCCATGTTTTACAATGATGGTTTATTATTTATTTTTAGGTTCTTGAGGTGATGAAGATATCAACGAAGATACTGTCCTCTTCTACGTGACCAACAGCATCTCTCATACCTCCCACTAAATACACCATTATGTCTCAGATGCAAAATTTTACCAATGACAGTCATTCACCACTTGTGAGAGAACTAGCATGCACTATTTCCAATGATCTGGAAACAAGGTTAGTGAAATCTAGTAATATATTGATGAAATTGAGTTCACCAAAAATGGCCTGCCTACCTTTTATTTCTGACACTAATTACCTTGAAAATTAAACTGTTCATCTTCGAATAATTCTTTCCTTGAAGTAAAGTTGAAGGTGTCATCTATTTAGAAATGTGCAATTCGAAAGCAGAATTTTGTTGCAGTAAAGCTACAAGCCAGGCATTAATGTCACTCAGTTTTATTGTGGAAAGATTACGAAAAGATGGATGAGTTTTATTAAGAGTTGCCCATCCTTGGCGCCACAACCAAGTGAGCAACTCCTAACTGGCACTTAGCTTGGCATACATGCATAAACATCTTCACCTCACAAACAATGTAATATGATGTTGATTTGCAGGTATGTTGATGCTGAACTGTTTGAGTGGTTAGAAGAGTCTTGCCTTGGCTAACAGCTGATGAAAGCACAGGGATACACAGCAGAATTATTCGAAAGTTAGTGAATGAACATCAAGTTCACACAGATTCTGAGAATGCTTCGGTTGGGGATGGTGCAGACTCACAGTCACCCATTGAATCTGAGACACCAGCTGATGGTGTTCAAGTGTCAGATTGAATTGGTGACTCTGAGGCTACACCATCAACAAAACCCCAGTCTGCGATGGAAAAGCTTTTTGGTGTAATGTTGAAGTGTAATGACAGTCAGCCTAGTGACAACAATCCCATAGTAGAACTACACGAAAAGTTAGAAAATGAGTTTGCATGCTACAAAAGAGAAAGTTGTTCAGTCAATGATAATGCTGCAGTTTGGTGGAGCCATAATGTAGGTAGATACCCCTTTCTTTCTAAATATGCTAGACAATACCTCACTGTGAATGCTACTTCTGTACCAGCAGAAAGGATGTTTTCTGCTGCTGGAAACTTGATTTCAGCTAAAATAGCTTGATTGGATTCAGCCAATGTCAACAGGATATTATTTTTGAATAAGAATCTAGCTATGTTTTGAATTTTTATTTAGCTGTAATCAGGGGCGTAACTTTTGAAAAATTTGTGGGGTGGCTAGAAGTCGGGTGTTTATGCAGGCCAAGGGGGATCCGGGGGTCTCCCCCGGAAAAAAATTAGAAAATTACTACCTAGATATGCAATTTCGGGACGTTTAAGGTGTAAAATTACTGCTCAAAATTATTGGATATTAGATATGTATAGTCAAGTAAATCAAAGTAGCACAAGACAGTTGAGATTTTTTACGCTGTGATACATTAAACTGAGCTTTTCATAAACAGATATAGAATAAGTTTGAGGGCCGAAAAAATATAGGCTAAGTTGGTTCTCTAAGTAATTATTCCTCACTACTAAAGCTTCACTAGAAATTAGACCTATATTATCTCAACTAGGCCACCTTAAGCACACTAGATCTGACATTACTAGTACTGACTAGTCTACTTAAACTACTGACCAGGACACTATCATGATACAAAATAAAAATACAGAAACAAAAAAAATAATAAACGGATAAGTCTGCTAACACTAGCACCAAAAGATTTTGCGTTTTCATTCTACAGAAAAAATATTTTTTCCTACACTGACAAGAATAAGAATAGAATCAATTAATTAAATAATACAATATATATTATTATTAAAATTTATTATTATAATAATAATTATATTGTTGGCTACATGAGTGGGGTTTTGATATTATTAAAAGTAGATATTAATAAAATATAATAATAATAAATTAATATTTATATAATAATTATATAAATATTTTATTAATTTATTATTATTATATTTTTAATTTTATTAATATCGATTTTTAATAATATCAAAACCCCACTCATGTACCCACCGAATCCAGCAATAAGTTTTGCTCACATACATGATAACAATCTACTTGGAACCCTATACAATGTTCATCTTTTTATTGGAGGATGGAGGTTGTAAAGAAGCAGTTATAACTTTAAAAGTAGCAACAAGTTATTTGGTCTGTACGGAAAATTCCAAGTTATGTAGCTTGAGATTAAAGTAATTCATGGAGCCGGTTCGGCTTTATATTCGATATAGTCTACATATTATGCAACTGCAATTATAAGTAGCTACAAACCTTGGGCTAATCACTCTGATTGTAAATAATGATTGGCTATTTCTAGTAATCCGATAATTTGATTGGTTTGTGGAAAAGTAGCGTGTCGCATAAACTATATTCTGTACTACATCCTTAGAAATACGTAGTAAGGAAAACTTTACCGCGGCCATAGGAGAAGATAACTCTATGGCCGCCGTAGAATTGATACCCCTGAATTCAAAAACACCATTTTTGGGCCACTTTATTTTGAAATTTAGGGGCGGCCATGCCGCTCTGCCGCCCCTAAAGTTACGGCCCTGGCTGTAATGCTCAGTTTGGCAGCTTTCCTGTGTAAATGCTACTTGCTTCTATGGCTGCCAGGAGAAAGGATGTTTTCTGCTGCCGTATTTAGATTAAACTAATGCTGATGAGTTTTTTTAAATAAGAATCTAGCTGTGTGGTGGATTTTAACTTTTAAATACTGCTTGGAGTTTGTTTACATGTTATTTTCACTCTTGTATACTATAAATACAGATGCTACACAATTATATATTATTGTTCAGTAGTTGTCCATCATAAAATATGCAGTTGCAGGGAGGCAGTCTATTTGCTAAAAAATCGAAATGATTAAAAAAATTAAATCGAAAAGATCGTCCATAAAATCATGAATCGTTGCAGGCCTAGTTTGTAGTAGCAGCCAAGTATTAGGCCTATGTCATTTATGAGTATGAAAATAAGCTCATTGTTTTCAGTATCTATGTCGAGATAACTGTTTTATCTCTGAGTTTATTGCGATCAGGACTCCTCCATGGATAGTGCGATCTTTTCTGTAGATGACTTTGTTCCCATCATCCAAAACTTGTTGACTTTCTAAAGATGGATCAATATGTGTTTCAGTTGCACAGAGGATGTCATAGTAGTGAGAAAGGCTTGAGATTTCAGTGGTTTTTCCTTTTTGATTGATCTGGCGTTTGCTGAAAGTAGTTTTAACGTTTAGGTTCACCTTGAAGACACGTTCGTCCCGCTAATAGAATGATCATCTTTTGCTTTTTTGAGTCTGACAAACAACTTTCACAGTACCAACGTGCACTTTTTTTCAAGCTTACAGATTGTTGAACCCTCTTGACTGGTTAGGCTTTGGCAGAAAGCATGATACCATGAAGTACAGGAATCATACTGGATCATCATCTGGTCAACTTTTTGTTTCGTTCCACGAGGTGAGGTAGCAAAACATTTTATGCTGTCACAAGTAGCGCAGGCTTTAGATGTCTTGCTATTTGTTTTCGTTGGTGCATCTTCCAATTTTGCCATGGCGCTTATTATGGTTCTTTCGGGCGATAAGGGGTGTGATGATGTTTGAAGGAGCAATAATAGTCATAGTTATATTTAATGAATTTTTTTACAGTTAAAATACTGCTAAACACTGCTGTGGCAGCAAAGTTTTTATGAAATAACCAAGTGAGAAAAACGAACTGACCGCCATTTTGGTTACCAAAACAAAAATATAGATAAAAAGCTTGTAGGCCTACATACAAGGTTTATAGCTTATAATGTGCTTTGGAGCTATTTTGTATACAAGCTTAGTCTCTCCTTGTGGAATTATAGTCTAGAGGTCAACGCATATGACGAAGCCGCCTATTGGGTACAGGGATAGGCACTAGCGAATAGGATCTAGATACGAGACTGAGGTAGAGGACACGAGGAGAAAGCGCGAACACTTCTATTCATACTACTGGTAAGTCTAGACGTGTTGTCAAAGCCTATCCTTATTATATTATATCTTGACTTGACATGGTACCACGGGTGGGGTAGCTGTGTGTTTTCAAGTTATAGGTATACTGTTCTACTGGATAGACTTTTTCGAGAGAGGCGATCAACAGAGGAGGGGAGAGAGAGGAGAGGACAGAGAGAGATTTTCATTATTTATTGTTATTAATCGTTATTGGGAGCAGTGAGTTTCAGAGAGATTATAGAGGAGAGAGCAGAGGAGTGAGGTTATATACTAACTTACCTATTTATTAAAAGAGAGAAAATAAGGAGATATTATAATATTAAAGTAAATTGTTATAGAAAATTCTTCATTGCCATTTTGGGAGAAAAACGATGGCGACTGGGTTTAGTTATTCGGGATTTCCTGAGCTTCGTATCGATCCACAAGATGTGTCAGGTTCATGGAATAGATGGCTTACAGAATTGAAATTAGTATTAGAATAAAAAGCTTTGAAATGGGTAATGATAAAGTTGCTGATGCAAATGGTGTGGAAACTCTAGTTCCAAAATTCACCATTGAAGGTAAACTATAAGTATTACTGAAATCTATTGGCTCGGAATGTAGAGAGACATTACTGTCCACGGGTTTGGATTTAGAAGGGGTTAATACCACGTATGATGAAGCTTTGGGGGTTTTGGTTAACCACTATCAGAGAGAAGATAGTTTGTATGTTAGAACCCAAAGTTTTGTGAAAATACAACAGTGTGCTAGTGAAGATCCTAGGGATTATTTAAACAGAGTCGAATGTTTAAGTAGAAGTTTAGAATTTTTTAATACTGAAATTGAAGCCGCTAAAGTACCCTTACAAACGGCGCGTAAAGAATTAGCTCTGGCACTAGCAGTTACAGGTTTAAAAGATCAAAACTTGTGTAGAGAGCTTATAGCTAGGGAAGATTTGACTCGAGATAGACTAAAAACTATTATGAAGTCACGATCTTCTGCACAAGAGTCAGTGACAAAGCTAAATAGTGACTTGAGTTCTTTGACCATTAAAACTGAACCAGTGGGAGAAGTTAAAGTAGAGAGTAGTGCTCACGCTAAAAGAATAAACAGGGTAGAAAGAAGCCCTAGGGAGTATAGAGATAGTAGAAATAATGACAGGAGGAATAGACATAGTTCTAGGTCTAACTCTAGAAATAATTACAGGCGCATTATTACTCCAGATAGAAAGGATCAGGGGAGATGTTATGAATGCAACGAAAAAAAACACGTTGCGAGGTTTTGCCCTAGGATAATTTGCTTTAAATGCAAGGGGAAAGGCCATCAGGCCAGAGATTGCAGGAGGGAGTCCAAGCCCTGGCCGAGGAATTATAGTAGCAGTCCTGAAAGCAATGGTAGGTCTTATTATCGGAGACAGAGTAGGAGTCCAAGAGGGAGAGATAAAAGGAGATCTACTCCTCACCGGGAAGAATACCTTCGAGAGGAGAGTAGAAGTCCTAGTCGTAGAGTAAAATTCGTGAGGCATGTTAAGGAACACAGTTCTAGTGATAGTGATCAATGACTAGACGGGGAATATAGAGCTATCTTAAAAGTAAATGGTCATAATGTAAGATTTACACTAGATACGGGTGCCGATGTAACAGTCCTTACAGATAACTCTTCTAGGGATATTAGTATGAAGTTACAGCCTCAGTCTACAATTTTAATGGGGGCTGGAGGTCATAAGTTGTCAGTCCTAGGAGAAGCGGATGTAGAGATCAGGAATAGGTTTAAATCTATCTCAACTTGCATATCAGTAGTCAAAGGCGCTAACAGAAATCTACTAGGTATTTCAGAAATTAGAAAGCTTAACTTGTTAGCTATAGTAGAATCAGTGTGTGCCAAAGCTTTTGATCCCTTTGTGAAGTTTCCTGAGCTTTTCAAAGGACTTGAAGTGTTGCCTGGGATATTTTCAGTCAAATTAAAAAAGGATGTTGAACCCTACCATCTAACGAGACCTAGAGTAATAGCAGCAGGTCTTAGAGAAAAAGCAAAGGCTGAAATAGATAAAATGTTAGAGATGAGGGTAATCGAACCGGTTGAAAAACCAACAGAATGGTGTTCAGGCTTAACTATTGCCCCTAAACCAAATGGAGCAATTAGATTATGTGTAGATTTAACTAGATTAAACAAGGGAGTTAGAAGGGAAAATTATCCTCTTCCTAGGGTTAGTGATATGTTGTCTAGTTTATCTGAAGGAAAAATATTTTCCAAATTGGATGCCAACAGTGGATTCTGGCAAGTAAAATTGGACGAGAAGTGCAAACTGCTCACTACCTTTATTTCACCTTGGGGTAGGTTTTGCTTAAGAGAATGCCATTTGGTATTAGCACTGCGCCTGAGTTCTATCAGAGAGCCATAGAAAAAATTCTTCATGGCTTAGAAGGCGTAGTATGTTTGATGTCCTAGTTTATGGTAAAGACGCTAACCAACATTGGTCCAGGTTGAAAAAAGTGTTAAGTAGAATTCAAAGTGCGGGAGTAACCCTCAAAAAGAGCAAGTGCAAGTTTGGGTGCTCGTTAGTAAAGTTTCGAGGACACGTAGTCAGTGGGGAAGGCATTAAGCCAGACCCAGAAAAAGTTAAGGCTATTTCAGAGATATTACCTCCGAATAACAAAAAGGAGGCATGCAGGTTCATGGGAGTAGTTAATTACCTAGGTAAATTCAGTAAGAAGCTCGCTGAATTGAGTGTTCCCATTTACGATGTGATAGGCGGAAAAAGTCCGTGGTATTGGGGTGTTGATCAGCAGAACTCTTTTAACAAGATAAAACAAGAGCTGTCAAGCACACCAGTATTGTGTTCTTTTGACTTGAATAGAAAACATAGGGTTTCAGCAGATGCCAGTAAATCCGCGATAGGAGCGGTGTTGTTGCAAAACACTGACAGGGGAGACTGGTAACCAGTAGAGTATGCTTCTCGCAAAATGACAGAAGCAGAAAGAAGGTATGCGATGATCGACAAAGAATCTCTAGCTATAACATAGGCATGCGAGAAATTTGATTTCTATTTAATGGGGAGACAGTTTGAGATTGAGACAGATCATAAGCCATTGGTCTCACTCCTAGGGGAAAAAGATTTATATCATTTACCTTTGAGGGTACAGAGATTTAAGTTAAGGCTAATGAGATTTGAGTACAGCATATTCCATACTCCAGGTAGAGAAATGTACTTAGCCGATGCATTAAGTAGGCCTTGCACAGAAGGGATTACTGATGAAGCTATTCATAATTGCGCTCTAGTGGAACGCTACATAGCGAATATTGTTGAAGAGAAGCTTTTAGGCAGTGTCAGGGAACAAGAGTTACTAGATGCAATCAAAATAGATGATATTGCTAGTAGCTGTATATTATATATGCGTAACGGATGGCCGAGAAATGGTACATCGCTACATGGGGAATTACGACGGCTCTATAGCTGCCGTGATAGTTTGACTGAATATGGTGGGTTGATTTTATGTAACTCACGGTTACAAAAGTATTAGGACAAGCTTATTGAGAAAGGCATAGTCAAATGCCAGAGAAGAGCGAGACAATATTATTTTGGTGGCCTAGTGTTAGTAGTGATATTAACAATTACGTTTCTACGTTTGAGTCTTGTATAAAGAATAGTGCCATAAAACACCAACCTACTGTAGGTATTACCTTATCTACAGCACCATGGGTGGAACTTGGTACCGATGTATTTATGTTGGAGGGAAAGTTATATCTGATTGTGATTGATTACTATTCTAAATGGATAGAAACTGCATACCTGAACTCGCAAACGGCGAGTTATGTTATTAGTGAATTGAAATCTATATTTTCACGGCTGGGAACTCCTAGGAAGCTTAGAAGCGATAATGGTAGCTGTTTTGCTTGCGTAGAGTTCCGGTCCTTTGCGGATAGTTGGGGATTTGCTCATGCCACGAGTAGCCCTAGGTATCCGCAATCGAACGGTCTCGCAGAATGAGCCGTAGGGATTGTTAAAAGGTTGTGGCTCAACTCAGAAAACAAGACAGAGGCTCTGTTAGCATATCGAGCTACTCCGTTAGAGTCAGGGTTTTCACCTGCAGAACTCTTGTTTGGACACCCCATAGAAACCCCCTTGGGGTGCCCTCGTGGTGATCCAGTTGATTACAGCGAATTTGGGGAGATCGAGTTGAATAACAAAAGTAAATCCAATGCCAAATGGGATAGGAAACATAGAGCAAGTAGGTTGCCGGATTTGAAAATTGGGGACAAAGTGTGGGTTAAAGCTCCTAGTGACATAGGTAGAGAAGGTATTGTCCTTAGACAAGATACATACCCCGATAGTTTTTGGGTTAGAGTGAATTCTAGAAAACTTAGGCGCAACCGTAGACACTTGTATCTGTTACACAGGTCGGAGGCAGGGTTGGAGAGTGATATTTTACCATCACCCTCTAATCTGGAACTCCAGTTAGGTGAGTCTCAGGGTGAAGAAACGGAAGACTTCTCTGAGGTAGACCATATACCCATGGATGAGCCTTCAATACTCTTAACAACTGTTAGTGATAATGCTTCTAATGATAATGCTGCTAAGACTAACACCAGTAATAAGGCTGTCAGTAATACCACCATTAATGATCTTAGTAAACCACAGTCGACCGAACAAACGGTCATAGAGAGCCAGATTACACAGGACACCATAGAGGCCGCCAAGCCAAATGAAGGCACGGCAACTGGGTGTCAAGCTGATAACCCCAGCACCTCTGTGTCTGGGAAAACAGGTCCAAGGAGTATGTAACTAGATCAGGAAGGGTTAGTAAGCGACCAAACAAGCAGGACGTTATATTACTAAATGTTGTAGAATATTCAGACTACTCAAATCATTCTAACTTAACAATGCCAAGAGGAGGGAGCAGTGGAGAGGAAGGAACGTGGCAGGTGGTAGAGGGAAGAAGGAGAGCTAGAGCAGACATGACTGAGAATGCAAGCAAGGAAGATGGAGACAGTAGAGTCCCACCAGAGATCAGGTCAAGTAGAAGTAGAGAGTTCTATGGTAAACCAGGTAATATGAAATGCCTTATTTGTGGCTGCTTACGTGACCATTCAGCACGTGATTGCCCTGGTAATGTTTGCCACAAATGTGGAGATAAAGGTCATTGGGTAGCCAGCTGTCCAAAGAAAGTTTGTACCTGGTGTGCAAAACAGGAGGAGACCACAATACAGCAGACTGTCCGTATGGTGGTAAAGATTTTATAGCAACTAAGAGAGCTCGAGTGGAGGAGGAGACACCTGCCCCTCCCAGTAAGAGCGCTAGAGTTCCAGGGAAGCGAACAATTGTAGGTGAGGTACCCAGTTTTCTAGACACGGTCAAATCTACCGAGTTTCTCTCTGCTTCCATTTTTAATTCTAGGATGGAAGTATTGGCAGATAGGGAACAAGAAATGGAGAGAAGACATGCTAGGGGACGGATGGAGCTCGAGAGAGAGAGAGGCCCTAAAGGTCGAGTATGAAGGAGGAGAGGCCATGAGAGAAGCTATTGAACAGCTAGAGCTCGCAAGGGTTAACTTTATCAGCAGGAGGTTTAAGATCTCGACAGGTACCTTGGCTGGTCCCGTGGTGGCACCACGACGGCCAGTGGCTTCCACCTCTATGGTAGGTATGGAGGTGTCAGGTGGAGAGGGGGAGTCTGTGACTCCGGCAGAGTCTTGTATACAAGTAAACCAGAGCTCTAGTGAACGAGTCAGTGTGGGTATGGAAGTAAAGTCTGAAGGCGCAGAGTCTCAGATTGTTGCTTTTCACGGGCCCCTCTACTCGGAGGTAACTAGAAATACTAGTTTAGGGCTTTCAGGTACTAGAACGGCTGACAGTCCAAAGGGTGATAGCACACCAGCCGCCAAGACGCCAGGTAGACGAAGTCCAGATCCAGAGGTAGACTAAACCCTGATCATGTGAGTAAGTTACTAGAAGACTAGGTAAAGTATTAGAGAACTAGAACGAGGTGAGTGCAACCTATTATATATACCGTACACATTGACACTGTAATCTATGCCTTGTAGACAATAGTAGTTGAAAATAGCTTGTATTTATATAGAGTATATTGAAAAGAAAAAAGAAAAAAAAAGTGAACATGTAGAACGTTGTAAAACTTGCTTGTTTACGATCCAGACATGAGACTTCCAAGGAAGAGAGCATGTTACATAACACATGATAAGTGTTGTAGGAATCTAGACTATTGGAGAAAAGATTACCAGAAATCAAGGAGGAGGCTCTTCGAAGAAAAGGGCATGTGGGATTATAGTCTAGAGGTCAACGCATATGACGAAGCCGCCTATTGGTTACAGGGATAGGCACTAGCGAATAGGATCTAGATACGAAACTGAGGTAGAAGACACGAGGAGAAAGCGCGAACACTTCTATTCATACTACTGGTAAGTCTAGACGTGTTGTCAAAGCCTATCCTTATTATATTATATCTTGACTTGACACTCCTAATATAAAATTGAATAACTTTTGTGTGGATAGTCAATGGATAAATAGATAGCTAATAAATTGTATCTCATGGTCTGCAATAAACCTCCTAAAAACGCAACATAGAGTGTTTGGGTCAAGCTGTGAAAAACTTGGCACCATTCTGCTTCCTTTACTATCTTCATCCTGTCTTTGCTCAGTTCAATCTAATTGTTCATTCGCTTCCTTCTGTTGCTCCATCTGCTCTCTTTGTTGCTCCGTCTGTTGAGCTAGCTGCTGTGTCAACAACTGGATTAACTGCTGAGTTTCTGCTGATAACTGAGAACTCAGTAAGCTGTAGAAGAACTGAAGAAAATAGTATCCAATCCTCATGCCAAATATGCTGCATTTTTAAGAGGTTTATTGCAGAGCATGAGATACAGTCCATTAGCTATCTATACTATTTATCCATTGGCTATCCATACAAAAGTTATTCAATTTTATAGTAGGAGAGACTAAGCTTGTATACAAAATAGCTTCAAAGCATATTGTTGTAATGTGCTTTGGAGCTATTTGAACACTGAATTGTATTTGTATTTGTTTTATTATTATTTATAAATATATTAAAATAATATAATTTAATGGATGATTGTATCAGTGATTATCTTAATGATTATGTTATGGATACGCAAGCTGACTACCAAGCTGGCAGCTTGTAGGCCTACATACAAGGTTCACAGCCTATATTTACTATGGGCTATAAACTTTGTATGTTGCCAGCTTAGTAGTCAGCTTGCGTATGCATAACATAATCACTGAATACTGATACAATCATCTATTAAATTATGTCACAAATTCTGAGCAATACATGTAGACTCTCCTACTACTGTACTAGCCATATGGGCATAATGTAGGAATAAGAATATTTCATTTATATACGTGTTATAATATAAGTACATAGTATACATTTATATTGATGTCATGCTAAGGGCAATAATGAGCCATACATTGTTTACACTGACATACCTTTATTACTACTGTAACTATAGGCTACTATTGCTATAATTATTGCGCAATATTGTTTACTACTACAATGTACCTGTATACTCTGGAATGTAGTAGAATATTCTTTCAGCTGATTATGACTAATTGTTATTGTAATGATGTAATATTTTGGTGGAGAACTCACTAGAACATTCTTCTCACATATATAAGCAAGCCCAATTTTTATAATTATCAGTTAACTTCTAGCAATAAACAAGGATATATTACACTACATACTACATCTTTTCTGCACTAGATAGACCAAGCTGTGTGTCACTTGATTATCTCTGACTACAGTGACTTCACCGAACTCTCACAAGTACTACTATCTTGTGACAATTGGGGGCTGCTCCGGGAAGTCATCAGTCGCAGACAGGGAGATTAACAACGTCGGCATACACCGGATACTAATAGCTGCAGGAAAAAGATGGCATTATTGGAAAAAGTAAGTCAAATGGGCAAGGATCTTGGACTTACAGATCAGAAGTTGGTAGAATTTATTGACAAGAATCTACCAATCATAGAAAAAGATATGGAACGGGAAGAGCGTAGACTGGAACGTGAAGCTAAACTAGAATCTGAACGTCTGAAAATGGAAGCTGATAAGGAAAATGCTGAACGAGAGCGAGAAGCTGAGAAAGAGCGCCGAGAAGCTGAGAAAGAGCGCCGAGAAGCTGAAATGGAAGCTGAGAGACAGCGCATGGCACACGAACTAGAGGTTAAGAAGATAGAAGCCAGCACAAGCCTAGAACAATCCAAGCACGAAAGTACAAGGCTGGAAATAAATAATCGACCCAAACCAAAACTTCCATTTTTCGATGAAAAAGTCGACAGCATGGATAGTTATCTGGAAAGATTTGAGTGGATTGCTGAGTGCTACAACTGGGAGGTGAGTGATTGGTCTTACCACTTAAGCCAATACTTACGAGGCAAAGCCACAGAGGCCTATACTCGACTAGCGCCAAGTGATAGGAAGATTTATGCTAAAGTCAAGGAAGCTTTATTAGAGCGATACAACCTGACAGAAGAAGGCTACCGGAAGAAATTTCGACAGTCTGAAGCACACGAGGATGAGACACCTCAACAATTCTATACAAGACTTGAAGACTACTGCAAAAAGTGGGTAGAGCTTTCACAGAGTCAAGATATTGCACAACTCATCGTCACGGAACAATTTATATCATCGTGTCCCTCCGACCTGGAAGTGCATCTGAACCAGATGACCTTCACAAACAAAGAAGAGCTAACACATGCAGCATCCAAATATCTGCATGCAAGAGGGCGCAAGTTAGCAAGACACAAGAAAATTAACAAACCAGATAAAGCAGATACTACATCGAGCAACAACTTCCAAAGAAGTGAAGGTAGTTGTTATTTATGCTCAGAAAAGGGCCATGTAGCGAGAGATTGTTACAAAAGAGCTAAGAAGTTTTGCTCAAACTGCAACATGAACAATCATAACACCTCTGAGTGCAAGAGGAATGACAGAAGGACGATTAAACAGGTTGGTGCTGTCAAGCAGATGGTTCACACGAATGAGGAATCTAGAAGAGATGGAATCAACAAGGAGAAACCACCTAGAGAGATGATAGTTGATGGACAAAAGTACGTCAACGTCGCACAATGTGATTATGTAACAGCTTCTAATGAAAACAACATCAGCGTCTTTAAGGGTAAAGTGAATGGGTCAAAAGTGAATCTTATCCGTGATACTGGATGCAGTACTGTTGTCACAAAGAAAGAATTTGTCAACCCAGAAGACTATACTGGTGAGCATCTATACCTTCGCTTTGCAAATAGCAGTGTAGAAAAGGCGCCATGTGCATATGTGAATATTCAGTCACCCTTCTATTGCGGACGTTACTGCGCAGCAGTGCTGGAGAATCCTTCACATGACTTATTGATTGGCAACATACCTGAAGCAAGATCAGCAGATGACCCACAATTAAATTGGGAGCAATGCTCAGTGACCACTAGAGCGCAAGCCAGTAAAGAAAAGACGGGGGAAAAACCTCTGTATGTTAATGACATAGAAAACACCGTAGTCGACAGAGAAGATTTTGAAAGAATGCAGAAGGAAGACGGTTCACTTAGAAGATTCTATGATGCAACTGAGATCAAAGACGGGAAAAACCAGTCGACCAGGTTTTATGTGAAAAAGGGACTCCTTTATCGTGAGTATACAAACAAGAAAGTCAACCATGGTCAACCAAATAGACAGTTATTGGTACCAACTAAGCTAAGGAAAGAAGTAATGCAGAAGGGGCATGACAGCATCATGAGTGGCCACCTCGGAGTGAAAAAGACATCAGATCGGATCTTATCTAACTTCTTTTGGCCTGGTCTCAACAGTGATGTCGTCCGATTCTGCCGATCATGTGATATATGCCAGAAGACAGTAAAGAAGGGTTCTGTAATGAAGGTGCCTGTCCAGGAGACCCCGCTTATCGACACCCCATTCAAGAGATGTGCTGTTGACCTGATTGGACCTATCAATCCTCCAAGTGAAAAAGGACACCGATACATTCTTACGCTTGTCGACTACGCCACTAGATACCCAGAAGCCATTCCACTCAAGAACATAGACTCTGTGTCTGTAGCCGAAGCTCTACTTGACATCTACAGCCGTGTTGGAGTTCCAGAAGAAGTAATTAGCGATCAGGGGACCCAGTTCATATCTGACTATATGAAGGAGTTTACTAGGCTGCTCGGAATCAGGCAGTTACCAACAACACCCTATCATGCCATGGCAAATGGGCTGGTAGAGAGATTCAATGGAACACTCAAGAGCATTCTGAAAAGGATGTGTACGAAAGAACCTCGGCAATGGCACCGACTGATTAATGCTGCTTTGTTTGCCTATCGAGAGGTTCCTCAGGAATCGACAGGATTTTCACCTTTCGAATTATTGTACGGACGGACTATCAGAGGACCTATGTATATTCTGAGACAACTCTGGACAAAAGAAGACGCAGATGAGGATGTGAAGACTAGTTACCAGCATGTTTTGGAACTCAGAGAACGCCTTGATGACCTCATGGAAATAGCCCAGTCATCCCTTAAGGACAGTCAGAAGAGGTACAAGAATTATTTTGACAGGAAGGCAAAACCAAGAGGATTCGCTACAGGTGACAAGGTGCTTATTCTTCTACCTACTAACAGTAATAAGCTACTAATGCATTGGCAAGGACCATTCACAGTAGAAGAGAAGATGGGACTAAATGACTACAGAGTCAATGTTAGAGGAAAGAAAAGGACATACCATGCCAATATGTTAAAGAAGTACTATGACAGGGAAGGAGAGGGTCAACCATCGACTGTAGGAGCCATTTCAACACTAAATGTTGCAAATGTTGGCATCATAACTCCTGACGACAATTTGGATCTGGATGAATATCAAGATGGACTCCTGGAGTTGTTTGAACCCAAAGTACAGAAGGAAACTATAGATGACGTCGCGGTAGGCAAAGGACTGGATAAGGCTCAGAAACAACAACTTAATGCTATAGTAGAGAGGTATGAGAAGCTGTCCAGTGATCTACCTGGAAATGCAAAGGGAATGGAGCACTCAATTCAACTCATCAGTAAAGAGCCAGTCAAGTCAAAGCCTTACAAACTACCATTTAAAGTAAGGGAAACATTAAAAGATGACATCAAGGAGATGCTGAGTATGGGAGTTATCAGGCCTTCGACCTCTCCTTACGCCTCACCAACTGTGATTGTCAAGAAGCCTGACGGCACAAATAGGATTTGCATAGATTACAGGAAATTGAATAAAATTACGGTCTTTGATCCGGAGCCAATGGTGACTGGTGATAGCCTCTTCCAGAAGTTGAATGGCGACAAATTCTTCAGTAAGCTTGATTTATCCAAAGGATATTGGCAGATTCCAGTCAGACCAGAAGATGTTGCAAAAACCGCATTTGTTACTCCGGATGGACACTATGAATTTTTAAAGATGCCTTTTGGTATGGTCAACTCAGGTGCCACCCTTGTGCGAGCCATGAGAAAGCTAATTGGAGACTTAGGTGGTGTTGACAACTATATTGATGACGTCATCATTCACACGGCAACATGGGACGAACATATACAACTGCTTGATAAAGTATTTCGAATATTGAGCGAAGCAGGGCTCACACTGCGACCTAGCAAATGTAATATTGGGGAAGTAGATGTGGAATTCATCGGTCATCAGCTACAAGATGGACAGATCAGACCTATAGAAGACAACGTCGAGAAAATCAAATCTGCTCCACGCCCGACTGACAAGACCCAAGTTAGATCTTTCCTCGGACTTACAGGATATTATAGAGAATTTATACCTCACTATTCTACAGTGGCCAGCCCACTGACAGATCTGACCAAGAAAGGCCAGCCAAAGATTGTCAACTGGGGAGACTCACAGGAGAAAGCTTATAGCAGACTGAAGTCTATGCTCACTAGCGCTCCAGTTCTACAACTACCTGACGTTAACAAACCATTTGTGCTGAGGACTGACGCATCAGATGTAGCTGTTGGAGCTGTCTTACTTAAAGAATTCAGCGGCAAGCTATTTCCGGTGAGTTATGCAAGCAGAACACTTCTGGACCGTGAAAGGAACTACTCAGCCATAGAAAAGGAGTGCCTAGCAGTTGTATGGGCAGTGAAGAAGTATTTACAGTATCTGTATGGAGTAGAGTTCACACTACAGACTGACCATCAACCATTAGTATACATTAACCAAGCAAAGTTCGAGAACAGCAGAGTGATGAGATGGGCGATGTACTTACAGAACTTTAGAATTAAAGTAGAATCAATAAAAGGCAAAGACAATGTAGGTGCTGACTATCTGAGTAGAATTGACTCAGAATTTGAATAATAGTGCGCAATTATTAAAATAATTCCTCTCAAATGGGGGGTTGTCACAAATTCTGAGCAATACATGTAGACTCTCCTACTACTGTACTAGCCATATGGGCATAATGTAGGAATAAGAATATTTCATTTATATACGTGTTATAATATAAGTACATAGTATACATTTATATTGATGTCATGCTAAGGGCAATAATGAGCCATACATTGTTTACACTGACATACCTTTATTACTACTGTAACTATAGGCTACTATTGCTATAATTATTGCGCAATATTGTTTACTACTACAATGTACCTGTATACTCTGGAATGTAGTAGAATATTCTTTCAGCTGATTATGACTAATTGTTATTGTAATGATGTAATATTTTGGTGGAGAACTCACTAGAACATTCTTCTCACATATATAAGCAAGCCCAATTTTTATAATTATCAGTTAACTTCTAGCAATAAACAAGGATATATTACACTACATACTACATCTTTTCTGCACTAGATAGACCAAGCTGTGTGTCACTTGATTATCTCTGACTACAGTGACTTCACCGAACTCTCACAAGTACTACTATCTTGTGACAAATTAAAAATAATGAAATTATATTATATAATTTTAATAAATTTATACACATGACAATAATTATAATGAAACAAATATAAGTACAATGAGTACTCCTTGGTACAATTCATAGTCATAATCAAAATATGAGAATTATATTCTTATAAATGAAACAATAATTATAAAATAAAAACATATTCATTGATATCATATGATCAAGGAGTATGATATGATATGATATTAATCTAATGAAATTATAATAAAATATGTATTATAATTATATTTATATTACCAACGTCAAAAATATTAAAATAATGTTTCACAGCATTTATAAGAATATAAATCGAAATCAAAATTAAACTGAAAACAAATGTATTAAACATTTACATTAAACGATTAACATAAACTGATAAACATAACATAAGCCGATAAGATTTAGATTAGTGATTCTTCGCAGAAAGAAGAAGGTAAGAAATTACCATTAACCATACCATGATCAAATAACCATGACAAAACTAAAATATAATTCGTTAAAAGAACAATACATCACATGTAATGTATTAGCTATGGAAGCTTTGGGAGCTATTGACAGATTTTAGGCATCTCCTTGGATAGTTTCATTAAATTTTATAGCGAGAATGCAAGTGTTTCTTCTGGTTGTGGCAAAGATAGTGGAAGGGAAGATTAGATCATAGAGGTAACACCCCTAGGGAAGATAACTCTATGGATTAGATACTTAGGCCAAAAACTGTTCGTCCCGCCTCCAAACGCGGTCCGGGCAAAGCAAAGAGTTATGCTGCCCTGTACACAAATCTGCTCTTGCTATTGGTGTTTCGCCGGCCAATCGGGTAATATTGTACACAGCGGCATCGAATAGACAGTCTAGTTATACAAACGGTATATATGATTAGAAAGAGCGCAACAGTTAAGCCGTGGTTTCTCGAAACCAAAGGGGTATATAAACATATATATATACCCCTTTGCTCGAAACCAAAGGGGTATATAAACCACTTTGCTCGAAACTAGTCTATCAGCCACCTAACTGTTCAACACAGTTAAGGCGGGAAATTGGATAGCCTCCCTTCCACTATCTTTGGTTGTGGTGAAAGAAGTGAGCGTGACGTCGGAGATAAATGGTGTGGAAGCGTGAAGATAACTCCGACTAACGTTAGAACGCCTCTACTACGAGGAGCTAAGTCTATGAGCTAAAAACCTTTGACTACAGTCAAGGTTAATATGGGTAAACGCTAATCAAAATTTGTTTTCCAATAAAATCTTGTAATTTGAATTACATGTAAATTTACATTTACATTTATTGGGTTTTCTAAAAGTTTACAGATAACATTATTTTGTTAAAGGTAACTTGTTGACCACAAAAAATAAATATATGTTATATACAACTCATAGGAGAGAATAAATAAATAAACAAATTATTTAAAATTTAAATAAATAAATGATTTACTTATCTTATGGCAATTTCTTAAGACTCTCAACTTGCGCATCCACATACTAATGTTAAATGTTTAGTGACTAAAATTTTTTGTTGTAATGGAGATAACCATAAAAGAAATGAGTGAAGTTATAATAAAAACACTTAGCCTACTACTTTCCTAGTTAAAGTTAGTAACATTTTTTTTGGTTTTTATTTATTTTATTTTCCATTAGATTATGATTATTTAGTTACAATATTTCACCAAAACTTGTATAATTGTAGTAGCTCAAAAACTGTAAAGGAAGCGTGAGCTAAACAAAAAAGTTGAATTATATTTTATTATATAACTGCTCCATAAGCATGTTTGCAGGTTGGTTGTATTTTTTAATTTTAGTGAAAAAATTGAAATGTTCATGTCAAATTGCCTTATATAAATTATATTTTGCTTCGTTTGTAGCATGGATAGTTTGAACCACTACTGTGGCACCATTCAATATTTGCATATAATGTTGTTCATCCTATTCAATTTGAAGTGTTGTTTTTCTTTGTAAACCTAGTAGCAGCCTAGATAAACCCCTTTGAATATTGGCTATTATGACCTACAGTCAGCATTGAGACCTGTTAAAGGTGGACTGTACTGAAAATTTCAGAATGTTTGTCACCAAATTAACCATATTAGTATTACTTGATACCTATACAAACATATCTAAACTGTTTTAGTAGTAGTTAACAGATGCTAAACCGCAAAAAAATAACCCCAAAATTTTTAAATTAACCATAGTGATGTCAGCTTTAGGAGTTATCTCCACCTAGTTTTATGTCAGTTCTCAAAACTTCTTCTTTGATTATCCCAACTCTGACACACTACATAGCTAATATAGTCAGTTGTCACAACTGCTTTAGAAAAAATACAGTGTTCATTCAATAAAACAGATATTAGCAATTATAGTACTACATACTACAGGTTCAACACACCAGTCTAGTGCATTGGCTTGTTATTCATGAGATAAACAAGTAACCTATATTGACCAATCATTTGATAATTGTTTGCAACAAATTGTACTTTTTATTGTCTAGGAATATTAACAAGCATTTGTTCTACATACCCATTTTTTCGTTTTGTCATATTCCTAGTACAACAAGGATAAAATCTCAATTAAATTTTTCTGTTTGTAGAAATACAATGCTTGGTCTGGCATTCACTCCCTGCAATGATGTATTTCACTAGTTTTAGCAGAGCTGGGTACCATGACGTAAGACTTTGAAAAATCCACTGAAATCAATCAAAGTTAATTCGGAAATGGGAAAGAGGTCTATTTATTTTACTGCCGCTAACCTATTTGGTGAGCATGCATGGGACCTACGGGGCCTCCCCGGTGGGGTCTTTGCGAGGCGCCTGGCTGCTCGTCTCTGGGAGCTTGGCGCATAGTGGGTGGGCGCAGCATATGTCCCTGGATGCGTGTGTCGGCCTTCTGTGGCTGGCGAACCTCTGGAACGGGGCTGTCACAACTCTAGTTTCGAACTATCTGATTAGCCCCATGTTTTATTACCTTATTTTAATATCACCACTGTTTAAAAATGATGACATAAACTAATAAATAAAAAAATGATGACATCATATAGCCCAGCTGGTATTGTGCTAACAGGTTCAGCTGCTACTAGGCTTTCTAATGGTGTATTCAACTCATAGCGTCAAAATTTCAGTACAGTCCACCTTTAAGTACCTATGGCTATGCCTGTGCTAAGTCTATACTTGGAAAATATCCAGGCAATCTTGTTGCGAGCCAACACTAACTGTCATTCTATGAATAATAACTCTTGTGTACAGCGATAACCAATCACGTTACAATCAATGCCCGCAATAACAATGCAATGAGTCGCAGGCCCTATGGCTATCTCTGTAGCACAGTTCTATATTAGAGAGGGAGAATTGTAGTGGACAGCTGTCCATCACTCACACAGATGACCGGAACCTGACAGACGGCCAGGCCATTCTACTAAGCCAAAGGTCGTGGACACTATATATGTATATAAATCTTATCGCATCTATCTAAACATGTTTATTCTATTCCCTAATTACCCATGTTATGTAATAGGGGAGAGTGGGGTGAGTTGAGACGCGGGGTAAGTTGGTACAGGGCCATTTTGGGTATTTTGAGACCCTTTACATTTTACATAAATTATTACACCTATAAGATGTCAAAACAACTAGGGTGTTTCATGTTCAAGCTCGCATCCTCCCACTTTAACAAAGATTTACTTAACAAAAAAATTCTCTTTTATATCAGAACAATTTTCATACCTTCTCTAGACTATCTTGTACTAACAGCAAATTAAACATTTAGAGGCCGAACTAAATTAAGGTCCAGCAATTTTTCAGACATGTTTTTGACATTATATATACATGTGGCAATAATTTTAAATATATGTAATATTATTGTAACATTTCAATTCTGTTCATGATAGAAAGATGAGACCAATCTAAATCTAAAATCTATATTTTCGATGGTGTCCCAACTTGCCACACTCCAGTCCCAACCCAACTTACCCCGTCAGTGGGGTAAGTTGGGACGGTTGACATGCGCTACCAAATCATGGATTACCGCACGGTGCTTACTTATCAATGTGTGCGCTTTAGGCTATTAGTTAGACAACATATTAAAGTACCTCCGTACACAAAGTGATAATGCTATGACCTCTAGACTCCTATTATTCCTAAAAACCAAAAATTGTCCTAACTTACCCCGCTCTCCCCATACCCATGCTCACCATTATTATTATGTCCATGTCTTCGTCTGTTGGCTGTCTGGTGAATACTTGCGACAGCCAGCCAATCATTTACTAGCCTGTTAACTGTCAGCCTCTACTGCCTCGGGCCCGAGCCTTTTCCTGTCACGGGTACTTCTGGCTCCGTAGGTGTGGTAGGGCTCCCCTACTAGCAGGCTGAGGATGCTGGCCAGGCTTCTTTCTAGTCCACCAGGTAGGTCTGTCCCTTCGTCCAGGTGCTCTGGGGGCGCTGAGGAGTCCACGGAGTTGCCTGACTTCTTGACTGAGAGTCTGGATGGCCTCTTTCAGGTCGTTGATCCAGGTTAGATCGGCGTCCACTGCATTGACATGGGGTAGCTGTGGCTCGGGTTCAGTTGCGGCCCTTGACTGATGTGTTTCACTTCTACGGGAAGTTCCCTTGACAAGCAGGAAGTCATTCCCTGCTCAGGCGGCCGAGTTCACATCTCTGGGGTTGATAGCCAGTAGGTGTCTCTGTAGGTGTCCGTCCTCATGTGAGTTGCTGAAGTTTTCTACAGCTAGTACTCGGCGGTGCGCCTCGGCTAGTTCCTGATATGCTATGTGTACTAATCTCTTCACTAGGGTGGGGTGCTCCTGTAGGGACGTAACGGGGCCTTTTTTTCTGTTGTCCGAGTTGCAACTGTCAAGTCAAGGTATAGTCTGTACGGGATAGAATTTATCAGTACAACTAGACTCACCTATGATAAGAATAGAAATGCCGTGTGTTCGCTCCTGTGTTCTATGCCTCAGTCTTGTATACTAATCCTATTGGCTAATGCTTATCTCAAGATCCAATAAGCGGCACTGTTATACACCATTGATCTCTCGATCATAACCCCACATGCCCTTTTCTTAGAAGAGCTTTCCTGTTGGTTCCTGGTAGTCTCGTGTCTTCAGTAGCCCACACTCCTAGATTCCTACAATACTCATCGTGTGTTATAGCCTACAACATGCCCTCTCTCTTGAGAATCACACTTCTGGATCTGAAAGTCCTAAACTAGCATTTCTAGTCACCTCCGAGTAGAGGGGCCCATGAACAGTAACAATCTGAGACTCTGTGCCTTCATACTTTACTTGCATACCCACACTGACTCGTTCACTAGAGTTCTGGCTGATTTGTACACTAGAATCTTGTACACTAGAATCTGCATTCGGGGCAGCAGAAGGAGCCATAGACTCCCGCTTACTGCCTGAGACTTCCATGGCCTGTAAATCACAAAACACAAGTCATTGCATGTCTATGTAACCATGGTGAACAGTATGCATTATGAATAATGGTATTTATATTTGGTAGAATCTCATTGTTTTATCTCTTTTATTACTATTAGTTTCATGCTATATACTAGAATGAAATATATAGCAATCATCAGACAAAAGAGACATAATTAACTACTAATGGACATGGACATGGTTATGGTGTTTTATATGTAGCGATTGTTTAGCTTACTGCTATATACATGTAGCTAAACAGATTAAGACTAATCTTGGTGTATCAAGAGATTCCATAGTTGAGCATGTGCTTGTCTGAGATTCAGCAGTGCACAAACAAGTGCATTACTCTATATAATGGTATCTATACGTGAAAACCATTACCAAGCAACACAACATGTACTCTCTGGAACACTGCCCTCTCTACCATCTGGACCAAGACCCTGACTCTGTCTTGCAATCTCTAGCCTGATGACCTTTCCTTTTACATTTGTAACGTATAATTTTAGGGCAATATCTGGCAACATGATTTTTTCCATTACATTCATAACATCTAACCACATCTTTTCTTTCAGGTGTACGCCTGTAACTGTCTCTAGAACTAGAACTGTATCTACCCCTTCTTTCCCTGCTTCTACCTCTTCTACTGCTTTCTATTTTAACTTCGCCCACTGGCTCTGTTTTTATAGCTAATGAGCCTAACTCGCTATTTACAGTAACTTTGTCACTGACTCCTGTGCAGAAGACCGTGACTTCATAATAGTTTTCAGTTTATCCCAAGTCAAATCATCCCTCGCTATAAGCTCTCTACACATGTTTTAGACTCTCAAACCTGTAACTGCTAGCACTAATGCTAATTGTTTACGTGCCATTTGTAAGGGTTCTTTAGCGGCTTCAATTTCAGTATTAAAAAATTCCATACCTCTACTTATGCGTTCAACTCTTTTCAAATAATCCCTAGGATCTTCGCTAGCACATTGTTGCACTTTTGCAAAACTGTGAGTTCTAACATATAAGCCATCTTCCCTTTGATAGTGATTAACCAAGAGCCTCAAAGCCTCATTGTATGTGGTATTGACTCCTTCTAAATCCAAACTCGTGGACAGTAATGTCTCTCGACTTTCCGAGACAATAGATTTCAATAATACTAATAATTTACCTTCATCAGTGAATTTTGGAACCGAAGATTCAACAACATGCTCATCAGTAACTTTATCATGTCCCATTTCAAAGCTTTACATTCTGATACACAATTTAAATTCTGTAAGCCATCTATTCCATGAACCCGAGACATCTTTTGGATCTAAACAAAGCCCGGGAAATCCCGAATAGCTAAAGCCAGTCGCCATTTATGTTTCTCCAAAAGATATTAATATTTTTTTTTTCTTTTAAACAATAATAATAATAAATGAAACGATAATCTAATGTGAACCTCTTCCTCTTCTGTAGTGTGAATGTGTATCTCCTCCTCCTCCTCTGTAGTGTGAATGTGTATCTCTTCCTCCTCTGTAGTATAGTCGCCTCCCCCCCCCCCCCCCCGAAAAAGACTATTCTGCACAAAATATACAAATGACTTGCAAGACAGCTACCCCACCCGTGGTACCACCTCAAGTTAAGGTATATTCTGTACAGGATAGAATTTATCAGTGCAACTAGACTCACCTATGGTAAGAATAAAAGTGTCGTGTGTTCGCTCCTGTGTTCTATGCCCCATTCTCGTATACTAATCCTATTGGCTAATGCTTATCTCAAGATCCAATAAGCGACACTGTTATATACCATTGATCTCTAGATCGTAATCCCACAGCAACCTGGCTTCTTTAGCTGTCAATCTGAATCGGGCACGCAGGACTTCAAAGATCCCTTCCGTAGTGTCAGATTGGCCGCATTCTTGGGCCGATCCTTTGAGAGCCTCTCTTAAGTGGAGGTATGTGGATGCCCAGATCCAATCGTTGGCTTCGGCTATAGTCATGAATTGTTCTATGAAGAATTCGACACCTCCATGTCCGTCGAACTGTGGAGTCTTGAAGGAGGATTGAAGTTGAGGGGGTCGGGCTACGTCTAGGTATCTACTGAGGACCTCTACAAGCCTTTCAATGTCATTTGCCATAGCTCAAGCGTGGGCTTGACTCTCCTGGATGGGTGTGAGACGTGTCGTCTGTCTTGGTAGTAGATAAGCTGAGTTTCAGTTTTATTAGGCCAGGTCGGCCTAATACAACATACTAAGTACTGTCAATCTGTTCTGGATTCATGGTCGGTCCTGTAGTTGAAGAGCCGACGTAGGCACGGGCTACATCCGCAGAACCACGAAAATAAAAGGTGTGTTTAGCTTGTCACCTCCTCGTAAAAGGGTTTCCGAGTCCGACGTCAGTGAAGTCTTGGAGTGTCTGTCGGCAAGTCCTATTTACAGAGTATCGTGTGGTTAAAGCTCACGGGTCTGAGTCCGACGTCACCTTCCTTCTGCTTCGTAAACTGTAAGAGTACGACCTTGATCCCACCGCTGCCACCAATGTAAGGGTTTTTTGGGGGGTTGTAATGTCGTCCTAAATGTTGTCCAAAATGAAGAACCTGAGTGGTGCTAGGTCTTCTCATTGCATGAAAGATCAATAGGTACTAGTAGTCCAATGACTACTCAAGACAACCCGTGTGGTCCTGAGTCAATGCTTGTTTACTATACTGAGAAAGAATATGTTCCGACCTAGCAGGAAGTTCGGGAAGCAAGGTCGAAGACCTTGACGACTGGAGCGACCAATACTACGAAGTGAAGACTCTGTATAAGTAGTATAGATGTGTCTTTATTGAGATCCAAGCTTCAACTGAGACAATGAACATAAAAACAATGTGCTTTATATAGTATAAGAACTTCCAGAGGAAGTTCCGGTGAAAAGGCCGACGGAGTGTCGTATAAGGCTAACGTAGTGTTGTCCAGAAATTGCACAACAAGATGGCAGCCTGAAGCCTGAGGCCGACCCAAAGCATGTCGGGTACAACAAAAGATGCTTAAAATCATCCAATTCATGTACAAAATGCATATCAAGTAATTCTGATAGGTCGGCCCTTTTTACATGAGTATAAAAAGGACATAATTGCTCAGTAATGCACATTATTAGTATATAAGTGATATGTAATTATAAAGGTATGGTCAAAACATGCATAGCAATGTAGGTATGGAGTCATGAGGCAGCTAAGTGCAGACTGTCAAAGACTAAATACATTGTAAGTGGAGCTGTGGCAACTACTTGGCACTTAGGGTGCTATAGGGTCTATTAGGCAAGCTGAGGTTGTGTAGGCAAATATCTTGACCATTACAATAATTATATATTCTGCTCTAATTTGATTAGATTGATGAAATGGACCCTGACTGTCTATTCTGTTACATTGTGAGGCCAACTTTCATATATTAGCAGAACGGAGTCTACTAAAAAGTTTGTCGCATAAAAGATGACAACTCCCTAGAAATTTAAACAATGCTTATAGGCCTAAGCTAAGCCAAGTAGGCTATTTATTGGCTGGATTAATAACACAGCTCACTTTAGCAAACACATGAGTCAATATGTGTCATGCCTCCAACTAGCAAGTGTTTTTCTAAAACGGATCTGTAGACTTGTTATGAGTCCTAGTTGGTCAGTGTGTTAATTCAAACCAATTATGGTGATCCCTGGAGTTTGTATTAAGCAAGTTACGCTGTGTTTAACATGGCACAGTTGGCAAGACATTGTTAGTGTTGCAAACTGAAAGTGATTACTGGTCACAACACTGATATGGCTGCTGTTGAAGTTGATTTGAGTAGTTAAAGTTAAAGTTAGTGGGAGATAACGTAAGCAGCTGTTGGGCAAAATGGCTTGCTGAGTTTGAGATAGCGGTGGAAGTTACCACCGTTAACATGGGCCAAGAAGGACCATGGCAAGCAAAAGTTAACAGGTTTGGAGATAGGACCAAACTACAATGTACATGTACTAGCGCGGTAGGAAAGGATGGCTCAGGCCTCAGGCTTGAATTTGCAAAACACAGATGGTGCCTACAACAATATGAACTCGAACTGTATGAGTTAGCTCAAGAACGGGCTGCTCTTCAGCTAGAGTACAATGGTGGCAAGCCCGTCCGAGAAACCATTAGAAACCCGGGACTGGCTACCAATCAGTTTGTAAAGTGAAACCCTTCTCAAGCTTGTGTCATGACTCTTCTGGCGAGGAAGCATGTGTGGTGCAACTAACTCTTGCTAGAGAAGTTTCAGAATGTGTAATCATTTATGAAGCAGAAATGATCTCTGAAGAAGAATCTTTATAATTCCTCTTGTAGGTTGCTTTATTCAGCCTTGGATGATTTCAAAACTTGGTTAGTTCAAACTATTAGCCCTGGTCCATGCGAAGCACTATATAAATGGTCTCAATTAGGTGAAGTGATCATACAATTCAAACTTGGGCCTAATTCAAACCAATAATGGTGCTCCCTTGGAGTTTTAATTAAGCAAGTTTCACCTTAGTTACAGCTAACCTATAAAGGTGTGTAGGCTATTGTATAGCAAAATGTTGCGTAGTGTTTCCTAGTTGTACTGCATGGTTAACTGTGAAAGTCGACCTCTTTTTTCAGCCAATTCTATGAGTTTGGCAAGGTTTCCACATGTAGTTGGTTAAAGGCAGGCTATCTTATTGGACCATCACTGCCTGGCAGAACTTCACTGTTCAAATAATCCAAACTGTGTTAACGTACCCAGTTGTTCAGAAGTGTTAGATGCCACATGTGTGATGTACATCTACATGTATTCTACATGTATGTATGAATGTGGGCTGACATACTATATTTTACTCCCCAAAGGTGAACATCTACTACAACACGATTGCCCTTTCTCTTTTTATGAGAGCCCACTGACTGTACCTATCAATGCTGAGTTGAGTAAGATCACCACTATTGCTCCAGGCAGTGGCACTTCCATGGGAAGTTTTTCAGTTCTACACCAGCTAGAGGTAAACAAATATCACATAATTCCATATAACTGATACAGGTGTGTTTAATTTATCAGAGTGTGAAATTATCAGGCAACTGTTGAAGTCAGCTTATGTATCATCTTCTATAATGTCTTGCAACTTCAATTTTAGATCTATACCCAACTTGAACATTTGCAGAAAGTTCACGAGTTGAAAACTGCTGAACAGTCCATTCAGAATATTGGACCTGATGATAAAACAGCAATATGGAAAGTATGTGCAATCAAAACCAAAGCCCCATGCTGGCTGGCTCTTCCTCTACTTTTATAATGGGGACATTATTAAGAACCAGTTAGGAAAGTGTGTCGATGGCACCAGGAACGTTGGGGAGAAAATGAAACGGAAGTAGAAATCCCTTGGCAGAAAAGGTGGTGTTAGGACAGAAGTTTCAACTAAACCAATACACAAACTCGATCACGTGAGTTATCGATTGTGCACCTAAGCCCTCTCTATACTGGTGATGTAATCACATGATATTAGTCTATGTACACCCCTGTCGTACTGTCCTTCACCCTATTCTTACACATCAGTTCTATCTGATTGGCTTGCAACTGAGTTCATAGGCTATTTGTGCCACACCGAAAACAATTTGGACTAGCTTTGGTTCTAGGCCACTTATTTGGATAGATAGCACTGTTGGGGTTCATACTATCTTTTACTAATATGGACATGGTCAACTTTAGTTTGTGCATGGTAATATAATATTATCATAATTTTGTATAAAATATGGCCTAACCCCTTAACACCCTATATAATATAGCGAAGTGGCCATACTACATGCAGTGCATTGTGTGCAGTTCATTCAAAGTATATCTACATTCTGCTCACCGGTAAAGCTTCCTTTTAAAAGGTTGCTGATCTGGTGTGGCGGTAGCATGTTCTGTTCAATTTTCTAGGTGATTACATGTACAGTGTAGGTACCATAGATGTCCCAGGTTGAAACCCAAATCGGAGACTGATATTTTCATGGAAATGAAAGAAGTCTCGGACTGTTCAAAAGGTAAAATCCTTGCAAAAAATGAAATAAGTATGTATGTAGGCCTATTATGTTAGGTTAGTAATATTTCGGTCAAATCTGTGGTCATGGTCTGACACTCAATGCAAGTCACCCATACAACAACACTAGCCTACTAACTAGCTAGTCTACTACACTGTGACACCCATACAACAATACTAGCCTACTAACTAACTAGTCTACTACACTGTGACACCCATATAACAATACTAGCCTACTAACTAACTAGTATACTACACTGTGACACCCTTACAACAATACTAGCCTACTAACTATCTAGTATACTACACTGTGACACCCATATAACAACACTAGCCTACTAACTAACTAGTCTACTACACTGTGACACCCTTATAACAATACTAGCCTACTAACTAACTAATCTACTACACTGTGACACCCATACAACAATATTGCCTACTAACTAACTAGTCTACTACACTGTGACACCCATATAACAATACTAGCCTACTAACTAACTAGTCTACTACACTGTGGTACCCATATAACAATACTAGCCTACTAACTAACTAGTCTACTACACTGTGACACCCATATAACAATACTAGCCTACTAACTATCTAGTCTACTACACTGTGACACCCATACAACAATACTAGTCTACTAACTAACTACTCTACCACACTGTGATACCCATATAACAACACTAGCCTACTAACTAACTAGTAGACTACACTGTGACACCCATATAACAATACTAGCCTACTAACTATCTAGTCTACTACATTGTGACACCCATACAACAATACTAGTCTACTAACTAACTAGTCTACTACACTGTGACACCCATATAACAACACTAGCCTACTAACTAACTAGTCTACTACACTGTGACACCCATACAACAATACTAGCCTACTAACTATCTAGTCTACTACACTGTGACACTCATACAACAACACCAGCCTACTAACTAACTAGTCTACTACACTGTGACACCCATACAACAATACTAGCCTACTAACTAACTAGTATACTACACTGTGGTACCCATATAACAATACTAGCCTACAAACTAGCTAGTCTACTACACTGTGACACCCATACAACAATACTAGTCTACTAACTAACTAGTCTACTACACTGTGACACCCTTACAACAATACTAGCCTACTAACTAACTAGTATACTACACTGTGACACCCATACAACAACACTAGCCTACTAACTAACTAGTCGACTACACTGTGACACCCTTACAACAATACTAGCCTACTAACTAACTAGTATACTACACTGTGACACCCATACAACAACACTAGCCTACTAACTAACTAGTCTACTACACTGTGACACCCATACAACAATATTAGCCTACTAACTAACTAGTCTACTCCACTGTGACACGAATACAACAATACTAGCCTACTAACTAATCTACTACACTGTGACACCCATAGCACAATACTAGCCTACTAACTAACTAGTCTACTACACTGTGACACGAATACAACAATACTAGCCTACTAACTAACTAGTAGACTATACTGTGACACCAATTGGTTTTCCCAGGTGAAGAAACGCAACATTGGAGACTATCTGGCCAACTTGACTAACTACAGGGTACGTGATGGAGAGCATCAGGTTCCAAGAAAACAGGTGAGTAGTATGAAGTGGTATATAGCTGGTCCCTTTCCTCGTATAAGCCTGATGGCTCTATCTACAAATAGCAGAAATTGTTGTGTCTCGCTGGATAGCTGGGGCACAACCATACAGCAGAATACAGAAGAGAATGAGTTGAAACTGGCTGATCGAGCCAGACAGGACTAGGGAAAGTGAACAGGTCCAACCCGACAGTTAGTAGGCCAGTGTTATTGTTAGGGTGTCACAGTGTAGTAGACTAGATAGTTAGTAGGCTAGTATTGTTGTATGGGTGTCAGAGTGTAGTAGACTGGTTAGTTAGTAGGCTAGTATTGTTGTATGGGTGTCACAGTGTAGTAGACTAGATAGTTAGTAGGCTAGTATTGTTGTATGGGTGTCAGAGTGTAGTAGACTGGTTAGTTAGTAGGCTAGTATTGTTGTATGGGTGTCACAGTGTAGTAGACTAGTTAGTTAGTAGGCTAGTATTGTTGTATGGGTGTCACAGTGTAGTAGACTAGATAGTTAGTAGGCTAGTGTTGTTGTATGGGTGTCGCAGTGTAGTATACTAGTTAGTTAGTAGGCTAGTGTTGTTATATGGGTGTCACAGTGTAGTAGACTAGATAGTTAGTAGGCTAGTATTGTAATGGTTTCTGTGATTTGGTGCGGTCGTCCTTGGACGACTATCGACCCAGAAATGAAGTGCCTATGAGTGGTAATAGGACTTCGCATTACATGAAAGATCGAGCGGTCTCAGTAGCCCAAGAACTACCAAAGACGACCCATCTGGTCCCAAGTCTGACCTTCAGACTATACAATGAAAGAGAGTGATCCGACCTAGTAGGCGGTTCGCTAAGCGAATGACCTGACAAAAGGAAGTGAAAGTCTCTGTATCAAGTATAGATGTATCTTTATTGAAAGCCAAGTGAAGACTGAGACAATGAACAGTAAAGCAGTGCCCTTTATATAGTATAAGGACTTCCGGCCGACGTGACGTCGGGAAAAGACGACGTGTGGTCGTCCGGAAGTTGTGCAACAAGATGGCCGCCGGAAGCCCGACGGCCGACCCAAAATAGGTCGGGTTCTACAAAAGTTGCTTATAATGGTCCAATTCATGTACAAAATGAATATCAATGGATTCTGAGAGGTCGGGCCTCTGTACATGGGTATAAAAGGCATTAAAAAGACAGTAACATTCATGCAGTTATATACAGTTATATAGTAGAACAATACATGAATAGGCAGTGGGTATGAACACATGGAGACACGTATATAGACAGTATGTAATGGTTTAGACATGCAATGCAGTTGAAGGTAAGTATACGAACACTAATTATGAGAATGTGAGCGTCAGATGAGTAGCGCTATAACAACTACTGAGCACTTTAGGTGCGATGGAGCTTCGTCCGAGAGTTGGAATCGTATACAAATGTCCTGTACCATCACAGTATTGTTGTATGGGTGTCACAATGTAGTAGACTAGATAGTTAGTAGGCTAGTATTGTTATATGGGTGTCACAGTGTAGTAGACTAGTTAGTTAGTAGGCTAGTATTGTTATATGGGTGTCACAGTATAGTCTACTAGTTAGTTAGTAGGCTAGTATTGTTGTAAGGGTGTCACAGTGTAGTCGACTAGTTAGTTAGTAGGCTAGTGTTGTTATATGGGTGTCACAGTGTAGTAGACTAGTTAGTTAGTAGGCTAGTATTGTTGTATGGGTGTCACAGTATAGTAGACTAGATAGTTAGTAGGCTAGTGTTGTTATATTATGGGTGTCACAATGTAGTAGACTAGACAGTTAGTAGGCTAGTGTTGTTATATGGGTGTCACAGTATAGTCTACTAGTTAGTTAGTAGGCTAGTATTGTTGTAAGGGTGTCCCAGTGTAGTAGACTAGTTAGTTAGTAGGCTAGTGTTGTTATATGGGTGTCACAGTGTAGTAGACTAGTTAGTTAGTAGGCTAGTATTGTTATATGGGTGTCACAGTATAGTCTACTAGTTAGTTAGTAGGCTAGTATTGTTGTATGGGTGTCACAGTGTAGTAGACTAGTTAGTTAGTAGGCTAGTGTTGTTATATGGGTGTCACAGTGTAGTAGACTAGTTAGTTAGTAGGCTAGTGTTGTTATATGGGTGTCACAGTGTAGTATACTAGATAGTTAGTAGGCTAGTGTTGTTATATGGGTGTCACAGTGTAATATACTAGTTAGTTAGTAGGCTAGTATTGTTGTATGGGTGTCACAGTGTAGTAGACTAGTTAGTTAGTAGGCTAGTATTGTTGTAAGGGTGTCACAGTGTAGTAGACTAGTTAGTTAGTAGGCTAGTAATTGTTGTATGGTTGTCACAGTGTAGTATACTAGTTAGTTAGTAGGCTAGTATTGTCGTATGGGTGTCAGAGTGTAGTGGAGTAGTTAGTTAGTCGGCCAGTATTGTTCAGGAGCCTTGGTTAGAAAAATTCGGTAGGGAGGCAGAAAGTTTTACTGAGTGGGGTGGGGTGCGAAAACCAAACAAATATTAAGGGAAACGGTGCCCAATTTTTAAAAGTAGTGCTTTTAGGCCACTTTATTTTGGCAACAGGGGAGGCAGTGCCTTCCTGCCGCCCCTTAAAATGTGCCCTGTTGTTGTATATGTGTCACAGTGTAGTAGACTAGGTGGTTAGTAGGCTAGTATTTTCCAAAGGGTGTCGCAATTTTGCAATGCTGCCGATTAGGATTTTGGCTCTGGGTGGTGCTGGGACCTTGGGACCAGGTCCCCAGGCCTCGCTGTCTGGATGGGTACCTTGCCTTAGGCTCGCAGACCTGCCCCAAGGCAGAGTGTATACTCGACCCACCCCACCCGCTGAATGCATGTTGGAACTTGGGTTATCCGGCAGTGTAGATCCTCCTGGACCCTTGATTTATATTATTATGTTGTAATGCTGACGGTCTGAATCTCGGTTCCGGTGATGCTAGGGCCTTAGGACCGGGTCCCCTGGCATTGATGCCGGGGTGGAGTCGTAGTCTTAGGCCTTGACCCCGCCCAGGGCGGTTGGGTACCTGACCCACCCCACCCGCTGCGTTGGTGTGAGAATTTTGGCCATAGACTTGGTGTTGTCTCCCTAATGCAAGGACTCACTTCTTCTCATGGAAAATACTTCTTCTCAATGCAAAATACCTACGCCACCATGTGTACATGAACACAAGCTATTATTACAGCGATGGAAGCAATCAATTTATGCAGTGAGACTTGCGTCGCAGACCAAGCATGGAGTTCTTGTTATACTAATTATCTTTCCCGTCTATGGTCAAAAGGTTACCCATTACATCAAGCTGAGTTATGGTCGGTACAAAAGGACTCTGGTCATAAGTATAATATAAGACCCAAATAGCAGAGTCGTGCACAAAGTACAACGATTAGTTCCAGGAGTTGCTAACACTGTGCATACATGTACATGTAAGTGCGTTTCCCAAGACATTAGTGAACTAGTAGTGAAATCACACAACGCACCCTACTGTCAGCTTGTACAATTATCATGACAAGCATTCGGGTTATGACAAGACGTTATTTTAGTGGGTAGTCTGAATCGCCATTAAGAGTTACTGTCTCTTGGGAAGGCAATGTTGACAGGACATAATTATTTTCATAGATCACATAGCAATATAGCTTACTTACTTACATTTTATAGTACTTATGATATTAGCTTGCAACAATGTTCGAAGTGTGGTTATACGGGAGTATACGGTGTGTACCCATCTCGATTTACAGTGAGAAGTCGCTAAATATAGTCAATTTAATATTTTGATCAAATTTGTTTCTAAATTATTTTCCATTTCAACATTAATAGGTTTTACAACAAGACATATGAGAAATAGGTGATAATCAATATGTGTGGCAAACACTTTGATATTAGCCAGTCCTAAATACTATCGTTTACCCACAAATATGTAACATTTTAGATATTGACAGAAATTTAAGGGGGACAAATCTAGATTTTTCAAACATTTTCTGCATGCAACGTGTGCCCACCTCATTTGTTCCACTTCAAACACTGTCCTGCATGTCTCTACCAGTGCGGATGGTGGCTCAGTTAGCATGTATGACAGTCGACAATTATTTAACACAAGTATACATGTATAATACATTGATTTATTAATAGGCACTGCAGTGAGGTTGCCGGGATACTATAAACTCTCACAGAGCTCCAGCGGCTAACATATCAGCTGAAAGACAATAGCTCCCCGTGTGAATTCATCCGGTGCTATCTGATGGTGTTGAAGTTTGCCTGTTCCTGTACAGACCTACTCAGTGGCCATCAGCGGCACCAGGTCTTATTTGGGAATCCATTCCACGCTATAACCTGTCAGTTAGTGGAGAGGTACAGAACATCGTCTTTGAGGACATCGGTAGTAGATACAGCTTACCGCATGTTCAATAACTTGAGGTAAGTAACAGTACCCGATAAACAAAACAAAATAGTTCCCTACTGGGGTTTGGTGTGACTTCATTTCAAACCTCAGATTTATTTCCACTGAATTTAAATCTGACAAAATACATGCCATGGTACGTATTCTAATTTTTCATTTTAACTAATCATTTACAGAAAAATGAACACTTGTTCCAAAGATTCTCCAGATGCTAAAAAATTTTCTATATCAACCAAATAGGTCTATTCATGATTCTCCAACAGTTATTGAAACAAAATCGGCCGCTTTCATAGCGACCAAAGACATGATCTAGCCTTCATGTATATCAGAAATGTTCTTACAGGAAATTTCCTACAAGAAATCACAAGGTAATCTAACATTATATTTGACAGTGCTGTTCCATGCCCAGACAACCTATCCCTGTATTTAGCCCCCAAAGGAACATTTATACACTTATCGGTACCCCACTAAGATCCGATGACATATTTATATTGGGGAGAGATGTCACACTGAGTTAAGTCAAACAAAATTCTGTGATCCATTAAATTCCTGACTCGTGACTTGAACAACTGACGATCAAAATATTCTCATGTGAATTGTGATTTAAAGTGAAAGTGAACATGCTTTTTCAACTGTATTTTGTAAATATTGGGAAAAGTATGTCATTTGCAGTACCCCAGTCCATATTGTGATTTAATTAAAGTATAATTATGGTTATGACATCATACGTTGTAGGTGAAACTAATCAATAACTGAGTTTAATCGACAAGCTGAAGGGATATAATTGCAACAGCAGGTAATTAGAACCATAAATATAAATATCGTACTTGTATTATAACAGGCTGCTGTTTTGGACAGGCTCAAGAGAGTGCTGGATTATGTAAACACGCTGAAGGCAAACGTTTCAAACTACCACCTAATGGTGGGATAATGTTCTATGGCTGCAAGGATGATGCCCTGAAGAGCGGTGAGACTCTGCAGCTATCTACATGTACATACACATTTTGGTAAGCAGATTTATAGTAGAAGCCACTATGAGCATTATTCTTCCAATAACTTCGGTTTTACCTCGAGACAGCATTTGTATTCCCATTGCCGTAACTGCTCTCTTCTTGTCTCCTCTGCACAATGAGTCACCCCTATAGCATTATGGTTGCTTCCAATAGACCACTTATCGCCTTGAAACTAACCACTATGATTATCGGTTTACATGTAGGTGAAGTAATATCGCCTCCGAGGAGAGATCATTGTGAGAGGATTGGGAAGAGTGCACAGGAAGTGCTGCCGAGCTCAAGGTTTGATTTTATCTCGGAATAACATTGGCTTATGCTCGTCAGCGTCACCAGCCCCTTGCTGCTTGAATTGCCAAGTGCCAGTGCTGGCCAACTCCACGTGAGAACGGTGAGAAAGGCCAGATTGACTTTATCTGGGAATGTTCAGGTATAAACAATTACTGCACAACGGGTTAACTTGTTACAAGCTGCTAATACAATCACAATAACTATAGTGAATCAGTAGAAAATTCTGGTTATTAGATTCCAACAAGTGTTTATTAGACACATAATATTGCATGTTTATTAGACATATAATATTGCATGTTTACTAGACACATACTATTGCAGAAATAGAGGAGATGGGACAAATGGATGTGAGAGAGAATGAGCTGAAAGAAAAGTAGGCAGTGAAGAAATGATATAAGCTGAACGGTAAATGTGAAAAGGCAAGGAAGTAAGGGAGATCCAGATGTTAGCTGTCAGCTCCTTTGAGAAAGTTTATTTGTGAATTATTTCTAGTAATTTAGGGCATGGCAATGTTTGTGATTGGGTGCAAGTCCCATGGGGTTTCAGTACATACTTAATACTGTATCCAACCCTGAATAGTCTCACAAAGTTGTCTGTCTAAATATTATAGTGCAGTTTGTGCGGGTAGACAACTCCAAATTTGGAATATACATTGTACATGCAACATTATTATATTTATACTGTACAGTCATGTAATACATTATATACCATATATGAAGTTACCTGTAGCTTATATGATATGTTTATACTCTGTATAGTCAAGCAGATGTACCTGTACAAGAGAGATATCCTACCCAAGAGTCTAACCACTGCAGTGAAGAAGTGGGGGGACCGACAGCCCGTTCCCTTATTTTACTATTGAACTTATTCCAGTGACTTTCATTGCACGACATCCTAATAGATTACATAATAATTATCATTGTATACTTTGTAATTTGTTTATGCGGGCTAGTATTTTTCTTATGAATAGTAATACATGACGCATTTTTATTTTTATTTTTTCCTAATATTTCAACGCTCATCCGAGCATCATCATCAATACAGCTCTATTTCACTTTCGAAGTAGGAAAATAGTTATTGGCTGCTGCACTTGTATTACATTTAGTAAAGGTTATCTCCAAGGCAATATAACTTTGAAATCCTTGTAAGATAGCCTGACCATATCGAATTGTTCCTCATTCAATGTCAAGAGAGAATAACTCCTTTAATTATAATATCACAGCACATGAATGGTCAATGTATGCTGATCTGGTAACTATTGCCTAACTATGTGTGTATCTGTGACTTCTAAGAACTAAGAACCACGTACCTACGTCACTTCCCACTATAACTAATCCCAGCTAAGAAACAGTGATCTAAATAGACCTACATTGTACATGTACAGTAATTTCTCTAGTTTAGGGTGGGGAAAGTTAACCACTGAATGACAAAGTTACCAAAATAGCTCCAGGAGCACGTAATATATAGTTGGATGCCCTTCCAAACACTACCAATGATCCATATAGAAATCGAATCTGGTACTCCCACATGGATACCCAGTGCCCTGACCACTAGGCTACATCCACTCTCTATGGGCAGATAATTCTTACCCTCCTATTTACTAGGACCTGGTTCTGTATATGTACTAATTATGCCATTCAAGAACCATTCTATTTGGCATCGTCCCATAATATCTCATGTCACATCTATTTAATTTGTCACAAGTAGAAAATAATGGGAATCATACAGATTGTATGATAATATTACACTGCTTAGGCAATATTGTAATGGTACAGGACATTTGTATACGACTCCAGCTACCGGAACCAACCTTGCAGCACCCTAAGTGCCTAGTAGTTGCCACAGCGCTACTCAGCTAACACTCACACTCTCATAACTAGCTGCTCATGTACTCATACTCAACTATATTGCATGTCTAAACCATTCATTTAATGTCTACATACGTGTATCTATGTGTTTATACCCATTCTACTTAACTATATACCATTGTACATTCATGTATGGCAATTACTGAGCCTTTTGGTACCTTTATACCCATGTAAAGAGGCCCGACCTCTCAGAATCGCTTGATATTCATTTTGTATATAAATTGGATGATTATAAGCAACTTTTGTATAACCCGACCTATTTTGGCTCGGCCGTCGGGCTTCCGGCCGCCGTGTTGTTGCGCAACTTCCAGACGATCTTACGTCGTCCTTTCCCGACATTACGTCGGGCAGAAGCTCTTATACTATATAAAGGACCATGTTTTATCATTTGTTGTCTCAGTCTTTGCTTGGCTTTCAATAAAGACACATCTATACTTGATACAGATACTTTCACTTCCTTTTGTCAGGTCATTCGCTTAGCGAACCGCCTACTAGGTCGGATCACTCTCTTTCATAGTATAGTCTCCAGGTTAGACTCGGGACCAAATGGGTCGTCTCTGGTAGTACTTTGACTACTGAGACCGCTCAATCTTTCATGTAATGAGAAGGCCTAGCACCACTCACAGGCACTTCATTTTTGTGATCGGCAGTCGTCCACGGACGACCGCACGAAAAACCAGAAGCCATTACAATATTGTAATGTTTTGAGCTGTGTCTACATACGAGTGCCGATATGGCACGGGTATGGGAAAGGCTTGGAGGTTGGTAGAGGACGACCAAGTGACCTTCCACACATTACATAAAGAGTGAATAGCTAGTTAGTGCTCTTGCAATTATGTATCTTGACGTAGGCCAGATTGTACGATAATATTACACTGCTTAGATGATATGACTGAATGTATTAATTGGAGCTATTGAGGTGACAATCTGAGCAAAATACATTATTTTGTAAATATATAATCATATTACATGTGCATTGTGTAATAAAATTAAAACATAATAATAATACAACGACAATGCTATGTACTAACAGTGATGTGGTCAATGTAATTGAATTGGGCTTCATATGGGAGTTATCTTCCCTTTCAAATAAAGAGGAGGTAACTTCTATAGCAAACCAGTTATTGCAATAATAATAGTATCAATATTATGCATATTGTACGTGTAGCTTTGAATTCATTCATGATTGATGGTATAGCATAGTTCAACATGTACAGTGTGGTAATCCCTGTTTGTATAACTTGCACTACCACCAGACTGATAGTGTTCAGTGGTTAATTTAGCCCTGAGAGTCGCAGGTTCACATGCATTCTTATCGCTCCCCCCTCAGAGTTCAAATCTCGTCACTCAATACATTTTACAAGTACATGTACATGCGGCTATTAGCTTGTGATATCTGTTGAATATGATGGCCAATGCACGACACTAACAAAAAAGACGATTACAAAGGGAAACATCACAAATTCTCAAGTTTTTAGTAATATGAATTGAAAAACTCGCAATTTGGCGGTTTGTGAAGTAGACAGCTTTCAGCAATTGAATGAATATTGAAAGATTGTGAAAAATGGTTATTGAGTTGTCTTTCCCGAGATAGTTGCAGTCACCAGAAATCGTAGCCTTACAAGGAGAAGATAACTTCTAATTGTTTAACTTGTCTATGTATAAGGCCGCAAAATAATGTAACATGAGGATGTTTCATTTTAATGGAAGCAACAAAGCTCGAAATTTTAGTCATTAATGGAAAAGAAAATGACAATCTATTATACTTTGTAATAATTGTTTGAATATATAGTATAGAATAGCAGTAAATTTGATTCCAAGGTAGGCCATATCTTTTGGTTTTCACTTTTAATTAACATTGAATCTGTACCTACCTACTCAATCAACATGTGTCCAGTTAGTGGAATGAAGGTGCAATTTTGCAGCCCAAAATGTAAATACTAGTTATCTAACAAGAAATTGGGCATGGAGCTGGTCACTCGTTCCACATTACGTTAGACGGAGGTCTGCATGCACAGCAGCACTGCAGCACTGCAGCATGTCAACTTGTTAACATTGCATGTACAGATCATTTGTACACATTTGTGTCAATTATCAGAGCACCCGTATTTGTCTGCATTTTCTCGTGGCATCCTTTAACAAGATCTTGACTCATCTGACCTACTGAGAAAAATTATAGTCTAATGTATCTAAGGACATGGGTTTTCATCTTTAATAGCATCTGTATTCTACATCGGTTGTGCCCATTCTGCAATATTAATTTATAAATCAGAGTTGATGTGTACATCAATTTTAATAATAAATTATTATTATGATTGCCTACTAGAGTATAATACACTGATATCTAACCTTACTAGAGTATAATACACTGATGTCAAACCTTACTAGAGTATAATACACTGATGTCTAATCTTACTAGAGTATAATACACTGATGTCTAATCTCACTAGATGTCTCATGGTGTAACTATTCATATTGCACATTATTGAGAGAACAATGTAGGTTATGTCTATGTATGTGATGTAATATCACTTGTCAAATACGTACATATTGGATACAGATCTTATTGTTCCATGCTCCTTCCCTTTTTGAGAGTAATCCTATTATGTATTTAACCTTATTGAAATTTATTATCCTCTGCGGTCTTTTGGCAGCGACCAAAGTCGGACATTACAATATTACGATGCACATGTATATTCAATACAAGAGGAGCAACTCTTCATTTATACATCCTGTTGGACTCAATACTTCAACAAAGTCTACTCTTTTCTTTTAACATATTTCCAAAGCTGTTGTATGCTCGAGTTGAACATAGAAATCGCTTGTTGAGTCTCAGTTTTCCAAACCAAGACAGACCGACAGACGGACAGACTTACGGGCGGGCGGGCGGGCAGGCAGGCAGGCAGGCAGTTGCTTACCAACGTAATGTGTTCTTGTACGCACACACATCTGGAGTAGTACTCTACCTCACCCTACACTGTAGTGATCGTTTGTGCAATGTCTCAAGGTCACATGTTATGAGCTCTGACCGTCTCTCGTCATCCAAAGACTTGAGAGCATAAGAAGTATCGGTGATAGTCAGCTTTTTCTTCGGCTGACCGAGGCTCCTTTGACTACTAGTAAATTACAATGCAAGAAAGTTATGTGTTTACAGTCGAAAAACTGAAACATAAAGCTGACAAAGCTAGCTTTATCATGTATTTAGCAAGATTACGTTAGTCTAAAGAAAAGAGAAAAAAATCTGAGCACAGGTCATGGCGGGGATCGAACCCGCGACCTTCTGCGTGTAAAGCAGACGTGATAACCGCTACACCACACGACCTACATGTGCATGTCACATGAGTGGTGGCTTAATGTGTTTAGATAAACAAAATTCTGAGCTTATTGATTGAATGGTGATCCACTTATTATTGTGCAACTAGTGAGTACGGTTTTCTTATTCTACGTGTATACTGTCATGTACACGCGCTGCAGGGTGTATCGTATCATTTAGTTTTTCAAGTTTTTTTGCGATTCAACGACCCCGAAAATTTAAAGTGCAAGCCGAAAACTAATGAAGTAATTCGGTGATACATGAAAATTGGGGCTGACATTGGAGAAGGATATCTTTCACGCGTGAGACAAAAAACTCTTTGACGGCTATACTATCTAAAATGTCTTTGAAATCGAGTGCACTTTATGGGCTGTCTGCTGTGGGCACAGTTCTTAGTTGCAAACTGAGCTAGTCAGGAATGTTTTTGCTACAAAAACTAGGTACTAGTATGTACTAGTATGCAGAGTTGTTTGCCCGCACATGTGGGCAAACAACTCCGCGAAAACAAAGCTAGTCAAGACATGCTACATGCAGGTGGCAGACCTAACTGAATATTTGGAGTTGTGGCTACAGAGGCAACCATTATGTCTTGTGCAGGTACATGTAATAAGTATATGATAAAATAATATTAATGCTGCAATTAGTTTAGAGGCTCTTACATTACAGTCATAGCCTGATTATATGTAACCAATCTGGTCACCAATAAAGCAAATGAAAAAATTAATTGTAATTGAGAAAAATTCCTAACTGGGGCGGTTTGCAAGATTTGAGGAGTTTGCAGAAGATAGATCCTAAAAATAGGAGCAGGGTCCGGTGAAACTGGTAGGTTTTCAAAATCTAAACCACACCTCACCCCTTAGTGCACTCACTTTGAATAATGACTGATGTCGAGAATGTGGGAATACATTATATTATTATTGCACTTCTTTCAATCCTTATAATTCAATGTCATCCTTGTAATACAAATTTAGTTGAAGCCTACATTCTGACCCAGTGATGATGATTTACTTCAGTTTTACTTGATCTTAGCAATTATGCAAGTATATTGTTATAAATAGTTAGTATTTAATGATCATGATTCGTTGAACGAAGCAAAACTGACAGCCATTACAGTCAAAAGTGGAGCATGACAACTCCCAAAATTGAGTGCTAAATTTCCTGAATTTACAATACAGAATTGAACCAAGGGGTAAATGAAAACTTCGGTATCATTTAGCCGTTTTGTGAAAACTTAGCAAAAAAGCTGCATGATTGCAAGTGCAAATCAAAGCCACTGAGCCATGATATTGTAATGGTTTCTGTGATTTGGTGCGGGCGTCCTTGGACGACTATCGACCCAGAAATGAAGTGCCTATGAGTGGTAATAGGACTTCGCATTACATGAAAGATCGAGCGGTCTCAGTAGCCCAATAACTACCAGAGACGACCCATCTGGTCCCAAGTCTGACCTTCAGACTATGCGTTGATAGATAGTGATCCGACCTAGTAGGCGGTTCGCTAAGCGAATGACCTGACAAAAGGAAGTGAAAGTCTCTGTATCAAGTATAGATGTGTCTTTATTGAAAGCCAAGTGAAGACTGAGACAATGAACAGTAAAACAATGCCCTTTATATAGTATAAGGACTTCCGCCCGACGTAGTGTCGGGAAAAGACGACGTAAGGTCGTCCGGAAGTTGCGCAACAATATGGCCGCCGGAAGCTCGACGGCCGACCCAAAATAGGTCGGGTTCTACAAAAGTTGCTTATAATGGTCCAATGGATTCTGAGAGGTCGGGCCTCTGCACATGGGTATAAAACGCATAAAAGACTTAGTAATAATCATACATGAATGCATATCAGTATGTAATGGGTATCAACACATGGATACACGTATATAGACAGTAATTAAATGGTTTAACATGCAATAAAATTGAATGTGGGTATACGAGCAGCTAATTATGAGAGTTTGAGTGTCAGCTGAGTAGCGCTGTGACAACTACTAGGCACTTAGGGTGCTGTAGGTCTTTGTCCGGTAGCTGGAGTCGTATATAAATGTCCTGTACCATTACAATATTATATTATAACTGCAATACCAAAGGTCAATGGGGGCTCTATGACCATGATTACTTGCTATTAACTACAGTATATATTTACAGGTTGCAACATCAGGTGTTGGTTAATAAATATTCCCATCATACAATATTAAGCTTCTAGGGCTCATATTTGCAAACAGGTATCAGGGGGTGTAGCTCAAATGGTAGAGCGCTCGCTTAGCATGCGAGAGGTACCGGGATCGATACCCGGCACCTCCACACTTTTCTTTATGTTTTTGCTGCGCTGTCTGCAAATGTTTACAATATTCCGACAGTGACAATACACGCTAAAAGGACATCAACCTGAGTTCATAACACTAAATTACTCTAATGCTACGCACGCACGCCAACTTTCAATAGCAAATTTATCATAATACATTTGTTATGACTAAAACTGGAGGCTTTAGTATTGTCAGTTATAACATTTAATTGGAGCCAAAGTACTTAGGACTCACCAGCTGTACATAGTATGTAGCGGTAGTATGCTGTCTGTAGGTCCTGTTGTCAGCACCTTGGTCTCCAATGTAGTAAGCTGTCTGGTGTAGTTTCCAGTTTTATGGCCTAAGATCTGGCGGTGTCGACTCTATTCCGAGGTCTACAACGAGATAGTTGTTCCGCATATATCCTTGCTCCTTAGTACGCATCGATATTATGAGTTACTGGGTAGCATACGATCCACCTACACTTCATACGCTGCACACTGTTGTAGTTTAGTTTGATTTTTATGTAGTGTTTTTGTTTTTATTGTTTTATTTTTTTTTTGATTCTTTAATTTCCAGGGTTTCTTTCATTTTCATATTTTCCCCTAGCTTATACAGGGATTGCCTCGACTCTAGTCTCGAACTATCTGGCTTCCCTTTTGTGCAATTTTATACATGCGTACGCTTTTACTATAATTTATTGTTGTTATTGATAAGCAATAAACTCAATAATAATAATAATAATAATATTTTGTATAACATGTACATGTAACTGTAACATCTACTTGTATGTCGTTGTCCACTCTTGTCAGTGTGTGACTATAATACGAGGGACGATCAATAAGTAGGGAGACTTTTTTAGTACAGACATCTAGCATCGCCATGTTCATTTGTTATTAGAATGTGTTGTTTGGCAGCATCTTGTGATGCCATGTGCAAGATTTCACTGCAATTGCATCACCCTAACATCAGAAAATTAGAATTATGTGAAGGGCTATCTAGGGCGACCGTTTTTGTGAGATGGCAAATCACGAGGAAATTGAGCAGCAGATACAATTTTGGTTTAAACTTGGAAAAAACCAGCGGGATACTATAAAATGGTGCAAACTGTTTGTGGAGATATTGATCTATCAAGATCTGTTACGTTCAAGTGGTATGACAAATTTTAAGGTCTGTGGCTTTAGAAAAATATTAGGTCACCCTGTGACTTGTAAAACAGACGATAATATCAAACTTGTTCAACAATCAATCAACCCAGAGAATATATATAAGTAGGAATTTTGACCTAAAAGGCAAACTATAATATAGAATTTTATTCAGAAGTTATGAGAGCTTACATAATGCATTATAGGCACAAAAGGCTAGAAAAGTGGGCAACTAACAATTGACCTCTTCACCACGTCAACGAGCCTGCTCATAATGCGTTGGCAGTTAGGTCATTCCTGGCCAAGCACAGGTCACTGTATTTCTACAACCACTTTATTCTTTATACCTACGTAGCACCGTGTGATTTCTAAATGCTGCCTCGGGTCAAAATGACCTTGAGAGATCAAAATTTTGATGATGCAAATAAGGTGAAGTAAAATGCAACAAAACCGCCAAAGGAGGTTTTAAAGACAGAGTTCTAGAGGTGCTTGGAAACATGGCAAGAATGCTGAACTCAGTGTATAGACTGCCAAGGAGAGTAGTTTGAAGGTGCCAGAAAAGTTTAAGTATGTAAATGCATTTAAGTATTTCTACCGAAAAGTCTCCCTACTTATTGATCGCCCCTCGTATATCTACATGTATGTTGACAGTCTATACTGCTGTCTCTTCATGTCTCATTGCCACGGTCTACTCTAGGTACATGTATGTGTCTATCTATAACTCTACTCTACAATGTAGGTATTCCCCTCCTATATAATTATTATACCTGCCCTATCTACAGTCAACCAATCAAGTTTAGTCAGGAGTTATATCCTCTCAAGTGTGCAAGAGTGGAAAACTCTTAAATATAGTAATTGTCACCATTTGCATGCAACAGTACACTCATCTGATTTTCAAGTTTAAAATCATTACAAATCAGTAAGCGCTCCTTCAGTTTTCTCTGTTTTTGGTCAGACATCAGATGATTCCTCAAGTATTCCGTGTCGATCGCCATCTGGACTGCTGGTGATGGCTTCTCTCTGTGCTGTTTCCAGAGGTTTAAACTACAAGGTACAGGGAATAACAAGTCATAATATAGATCTTACTATGGCCACCTTGCGCCTTATATATGATGTTAAAGGGTTTGGCCATACCTTTAAACATCATATAATATAAGGCACAAGGTGGCCATATTAAGAGGGGTGCCTCATGTGCAGTTCGCTCAGAGCATGTCTACTGCACACCTGTGGAGCGAACTGAAATGCGGTGCAAGTGATATCACCAAGATTTTTACAAAGTTCAAGAATGGAAAACAATCTTTTCCTCATGGGTACAAACGCAGAAAAACTCGCATGCCACAAGTCCAAAGAATACCAAAAGAGAACTACAACATTTTGCAAGTAGATATACATGTACATGTAAGTGTGCGTACATGTACATGTAAGTGTGCGTACATGTACATGTAAGTGTGCGTACATGTACATGTAAGTGTGCGTACATGTACATGTAAGTGTGCGTACATGTACATGTAAGTGTGCGTACATGTACATGTAAGTGTGCGTACATGCGCAGCTCAGGCGACAGTTGCGGGGACATTCGTCTGCACGCACACCCGACAAGTGGGGACCAGTTTGACTTGCGGGGTCCGGCCCGGTCCCCACAACTGCAACAGGCTCAGTTGAAAGGAAATTTCATTCTGAGCAGATATATACCTAGTTTTGGGTCGGTCCCCACAATGACCATTTTTGATGCACACGCTTTTGCACAAATATTGGGGAGATAACAACAGTGCGCAGACGGTGTGTGCATAGGCGTGTGCATGGCCTGGACCCCACACTGTATGTCTTGAGTCAAGCAAAAACGCGGACCCCACTTTAATGACGGTTGGCAGGTGGCGGTCCCCACTTTGATAATCTCCTGCAGGTCTCTACATTGCGCACGGAAATGCAGTTGCGGGTACCGCTTGACAGGAAGTGCTCTTGTATGTTAGAAGGAAAAAACATCGTGTTGACTGTGTGCATCTGTTACTTTCCATAAAAGTCATTGTGGGGACCGTTAACCGTTTATTGATTTTATATTGAATGTGTGCATGTGACTCGTTATGTAAAGGTTCTTGTGGGGACCGCCTACTGTATAATGATATTATATTGACTGCGTGCATGTGATGCTTTCAATAATAGTTATTGTGGGGACCATGAACAGTATAACTACATTGTATATTGGGACCTCTGTGTGCATGTGATACATTGTGTTATAGTTCTTGTGGGGACCGCTTACTGTGTAGCTATGTTATATTGATTATGTGCATGTGTTACTATCAAGAAGAATTAGTGTGGGGACTGCTAACACTTTCAGCCATGAGGACGAGTATACTCGCAGCTATGTTTTTCACAGGGGCCTGAGGAGCATACTCGCAGTTGCAGTCTTTTATTCATAACAGCAAAACTATTGGGTTTGTGGTATAAGTAAAGCCATATTTAGTGAGAGCATACATTTTTGCGTTGACACATAATCTCCAGGATTCTAGTGCTAATACAAATAATTTAATTGGGTGATGAAAACAACTACATTAGATGTCTTCGTGAACTAAACTTCAGACCTAGGTCGATCTACAAAAATGTTTTTCGGCACACACCTGTCACAGGGTCGCAAAGTCCTCATTTTCGCGCGAAGAAATCAGGTGTGCCGATGAGCTAAGAATGATTTCGTCCGGCCAACCGAAATCGCAGGCCAATAGCCCTTCGGAGCTGAGCTGGACGGCCATCTTGTGATTTTTATTTGTGAAAACACCTATAGTATATCATCTGGCCTGGCACTTGCTGTTTAGAGTAAAAATGGCCTCCTTCAGTAGGTTTGATGCTGTCTGTTTGATTGATGAAATTATTGGCTGTGAGGGGCCAGAACTTGGTTCAAACACTGATCCAAGTATGTTTAGCTAATTTTAGCATGATGTTAGCTAAATTTTGATAGGAAATAGAGTACTTGCTTGGTAAATAATACTATTTTAGTATTGAGTTTTTAGCAGAATGATAAAAATAGGTTTTGCCTATCTCGCTGTCATCTAATGGCTATGCGTGATGGCTCAGGTTTGTTTCTATTAATAGTTCTGCAGGTGTTAAGCTTCATTTTGATACATAATTTAGATAGGTACAGCGAGGATTAATGTGATTAAAATGTTGATGGAAAGTAGGGAAAATGGCCAAGACCACACAGTCTGCCACATAGGAACGCGCTGTGGACTCATAGTATTAACCGTCTAACGACATTATACAGACTGTGTGCAAGTGATACTTTCTATAACAGCACTTGTGGGGTCCGCTACCTGTCTAACTATATTATACTGACTGTGTGCATGTGATACTTTCTATGAGAGCACTTGTGGGGTCCACAAACTGTCTAACTATATTATATTGACTGTGTGCATGTGTAACTTTTTATAAGAGCACTTGTGGGGTCCGCTACCTGTCAAACTATATTATATTGACTGTGTGCATGTGACACTTTCTATAAGAGCACTTGTGGGGTCCGCTACCTGTCAAACTATATTATATTGACTGTGTGCATGTGACACTTTCTATAGGAGTACTTGTGGGGTCCGCTACCTGTCAAACTATATTATATTGACTGTGTGCATGTGTAACTTTATATAAGAGCACTTGTGGGGTCCGCTAACTATATTATATTGACTGTGTGCATGTGTAACTTTATATAAGAGCACTTGTGGGGTCCGCTACCTGTCAAACTATATTATATTGACTGTGTGCATGTGTAACTTTCTATAAAAGCACTTGTGGGGTCCGCTACCTGTCAAACTATATTATATTGACTGTGTGCATGTGACACTTTCTATAAGAGTACTTGTGGGGTCCGCTACCTGTCAAACTATATTATATCGACTGTGTGCATGTGTAACTTTCTATAAAAGCACTTGTGGGGTCCGCTACCTGTCAAACTATATTATATTGACTGTGCGCATGTGACACTTTCTATAAGAGCACTTGTGGGGTCCACTACCTGTCTAACTATATTATATTGACTGTGTGCATGTGACACTTTCTTTTAGAACACCTGTGGGGACCGCTAACTATATTACATTGACTGTGTGCATGTGTAACTTTCTATAAGAGCACTTGTGGGGTCCGCTACCTGTCAAACTATATTATATTGACTGTGTGCATGTGACACTTTCTATAAGAGTACTTGTGGGGTCCGCTACCTGTCCAACTATATTATATTGACTGTGTGCATGTGACACTTTCTATTAGAACACCTGTGGGGACCGCTAACTATATTATATTGACTGTGCGCATGTGTAACTTTCTATAAGAGCACTTGTGGGGTCCGCTACCTGTCAAACTATATTATATTGACTGTGTGCATGTGTAACTTTCTATAAGAGCACTTGTGGGGTCCGCTACCTGTCAAACTATTATATTGACTGTGTGCATGTAACACTTTCTATAAGAGCACTTGTGGGGTCCACTACCTGTCTAACTATATCATATTGACTGTGTGCATGTGACACTTTCTATTAGAACACCTGTGGGGACCGCTAACTATATTATATTGACTGTGTGCATGTGTAACTTTCTATAAGAGCACTTGTGGGGTCCACTACCTGTCTAACTACATTATATTGACTGTGTGCATGTGACACTTTCTATTAGAACACCTGTGGGGACCGCTAACTATATTATATTGACTGTGTGCATGTGTAACTTTCTATAAAAGCACTTGTGGGGTCCGCTACCTGTCAAACTATATTATATTGACTGTGTGAATGTGACACTTTCTATTAGAACACCTGTGGGGACCGCTAACTATATTATATTGACTGCGTGCATGTGTAACTTTCTATAAGAGCACTTGTGGGGTCCGCTACCTGTCAAACTATATTATATTGACTGTGTGCATGTGACACTTTCTATAAGAGTACTTGTGGGGTCCGCTACCTGTCAAACTATATTATATTGACTGTGTGCATGTGACACTTTCTATAAGAGCACTTGTGGGGTCCACTACCTGTCTAACTATATTATATTGACTGTGTGCATGTGACACTTTCTTTTAGAACACCTGTGGGGACCGCTAACTATATTATATTGACTGTGTGCATGTGTAACTTTCTATAAGAGCACTTGTGGGGTCCGCTACCTGTCAAACTATATTATATTGACTGTGTGCATGTGACACTTTCTATAAGAGTACTTGTGGGGTCCGCTACCTGTCCAACTATATTATATTGACTGTGTGCATGTGACACTTTCTATTAGAACACCTGTGGGGACCGCTAACTATATTAGATTGACTGTGCGCATGTGTAACTTTCTATAAGAGCACTTGTGGGGTCCGCTACCTGTCAAACTATATTATATTGACTGTGTGCATGTGTAACTTTCTATAAGAGCACTTGTGGGGTCCGCTACCTGTCAAACTATTATATTGACTGTGTGCATGTGACACTTTCTATAAGAGCACTTGTGGGGTCCACTACCTGTCTAACTATATCATATTGACTGTGTGCATGTGACACTTTCTATTAGAACACCTGTGGGGACCGCTAACTATATTATATTGACTGTGTGCACGTGTAACTTTCTATAAGAGCACTTGTGGGGTCCGCTACCTGTCAAACTATATTATATTGACTGTGTGCATGTGTCACTTTCTATAAGAGCACTTGTGGGGACCGCTAAGCGTCTAACTATAATATAATATTGACTGTGTACATGTGTCACTTTCTAAAAGAGTACTTGTGGGGACCGCTAGCAGTCCAACTATGTTATATTGGCTGCGTGTGTGTGATACTCCTATTGATGGTCATTGTGGGGACCACCATCCGACTAAAGTTATTGTATTCACTGTGTGCATGACATGATTTCTATGGCAGTACTTGTGGGGTCCGCTAGCAGTCTAACTATATTATATTGACTGTGTGCATGTGATACTTTCTATCAGAGTACTTGCGGAGACCGCTAGCAGTCTAACTATATTATATTGAGTGTGTGCATGTGATACTCTCTATCAGAGTACCTGTGGGGACCACTCACAGTCCAGTTATGTCTTATTGACTGCATGCTTAGAATACTTTATTTAGTGCATGTAGTTATTGCAGGATTGTTTAGTGGTCAGTCATGTTATATATTTATACGATGTTCTCTTTCTCTTGCAACTCTTCATTCTTAAAGTAATACCAGCATCTGGAGAGTGTTTAAGTTTTAGCATAACTTGTGTTTCACGTACGGAAGTTAGATTAGGCTTGAAACTGGTCATGATATAACTAAATAAATTAGATAATATCGCTCACACCTATACATTTTTGTACGTGTATATGTCTATTAGTGATAATGTATTTTTAGGCAAAGAAATTTGCTTTTGACCGGCCGGAGACTTGTTTCAAGTCCATTAAAATGCCAGCCCCTAACTGTGGTTTAAATCCGAGGCGTCTATGATAGGTAGTAGCCTAGCACAGTGATTTGAAACAAGTTTCTGACCACTCAAAAATAACTTTCTTTGCCTAAAAATACATAATAATATATAAAAGATGACCAAACACCCTGACATCTTATATATACATAGCAAGGTGGCCGTAGTAAGAGTGGTGTATTGCGTGAAGTTCGCTCAGAGCATGTCCATTGCTCACTGGTTAAGCTTCCTTTTTAAGGCTGTTTAGGTGGTGTAGTGGTGGTATGTTCTGTTTACTGCGCTGGCGATTCTGTTCCGTGGAGGCACCAGTCAGGGACTAAATTTTTATTGATTTTAAAAAGCTGTCTCCGAATGCTCAAAGATGAAATTTCTTCCGTAAAAATACATTATGTGCAGAAATGGCCAACTACCCCCCCCCCCCCCCAACACCCTATCCTTGTGAAGTAGTTTTATTAAGGTCATGCTTATAACAATTAAAGGGAAGTGGGATAGGAGAGTGCCTATCCTTTTAACAAGAGGTCATGGGAAGAGAGCCTATATTGACCCTCTGGGAAACAGCCAGAATACCCACCAAAAATCCCTAAGTCATTACCCTACCTAACAACGCCATGCCATGCAAGGCTCATAGGCATTGAAGCAAATTGCAGAAAACTTCTCACAAATCCAAGGGCCAGAGGGCATTCCTAGTACTAAAATTCCAAAATATGTTGCCACAATATCACTGACAAGTGTGTAGACAAAAATAATTTGCCACTGTTCGAATATTTTAGTTAGAACCAGGACGTCCTGAAAACATTTGAACCCCAATTCTCAACCCCAAACGCAAACTAATATTTTTGAAACACCTTGTTTTTAACATTTATGGAATGCTTCTTTACCAGCAAAAGCTTTACAATGGGGTGAATTTTGCTCTGTCAAAACATAAACAAGCGCTACGGTTCTTGCAAAGTTGCTTGAGGCAAAGAATATTCTCTCTATGGCCATGCAATGGTTAACAACGCCTTGCTAAGACTTTATATTACCGTTGCAACCTTATGTTTGGTGAGCAACACAGCTTTATGCTAAGTGATACAAGTGAAAAGGCTTGCCATAAGACTTGACATAACATTTACATGTGTGTATATTCCTTCCCACTTGAAGACTCCAGTCTCTGGCAACTACCATGGCTGACAAGGATTCCTCATCCAATTCAACAATATTTTTCACCAACATCCAAGAAAGAGCTTTTTGAAAGACCACAATTTGGTCTTATACGTGTAGATAGGCTGGATTGCTCTTCTAGACCTCTCCAGGGTGCCTTGGCGGCGCCCTGGACCCCTGGCATGTTTACTTTGCCATCCCTCTGACAATTTTCTAGAAACCCCTCTGAATTGTCTTCTCTTGGCGTGTGCATGACTTCTTTTTGGGGACCATTTTACACACACACAGCTATGTGTGCAACTAGCGGATCCCGCTTTTATTCAGAAATGCAGATGGTTATGCGGTCCCCACTTTGTGGACTTCTAGCAGATGACACTTTTTGCACGGTGCCCACAACTGTTATCTCATCTGCAAAATATTATGAAAGTGCGTTGCCTGGACCCCACAACTGTTTTGAAGTATTGTGGCCACAATTGCTAAAATGAAATTATATGAAAATGGTTTTCTTGGTTGATGAGAAGTTGTCTTTTCAATGAGCCAATAAACAAGCTCCTAGCCCTTCTAGAAGTGGTGGTCCCCGGAATACGCACTTGGGTCAGATGTCCCCGCAACTGTCGTCTCACCTGTATACGTGTACATGTAAGTGTGCGTGCATGTACATGTAAGTGTGCGTACGTGTACATGTAAGTGTGCGTACATGTACATGTAAGTGTGCGTACATGTAAATTGTACAATGTACAAACATTGTACATGTACAATGCATTGTACATGTACAATGTACATTGTACATTGTACATGTACATGTAAGTGTGCGTACATGTACAATGTACAATGTGACAGTTTTAGTAGTTAATCGGAACTATAATATTTCTCATGTGAAATTACAGTACATGAAGATAGGAAACAGTTACCACACAGACATAAGGGAGTTGCTAGCACACAGTGATGGGTAGCTGTTAGCGCAGGCACCTCTTTTATTTCCCTTTTTCAAATATCTTCATAATAGGCGTCATCATAATGCAACACAGCAATCAGGTAACTAGCTACAATTATTTATGACAGTATCTATTGTAATCATCAACAAACAAAGCCAAACAGAATTTCCTTCGTTTTGATTTCGTAATATTTCGATAAAGAGCTAATTCAAAAGAATAAATTTTTCTCAAACTCGGACAATCACTTTATTTGAAAAAAAGTAAGCAAACAAGTATGTATGGTACGACTATTTACCATTACCAGATCTTTACATAAATCAGGTTCAAACATAAATAAACATTACTTTATTGTAATACTGACATCGGCAGAGATGAAAATTATGTTGTACAAAAAACTTGAGTGAAATATTGTAGTGGTAAAATGTGACTCTAACTCAGCCTCCCGACTACATGACACTTATTATAAACATATATTGTATTACATATGCCTGTATTAATTGTCTATGTAGTAAATTGTCACTTATATAACTTATAATGTGCATTACTGAGCAATTATGTCCTTTTTATACCCATGTATAGAGGGCCAACCTCTCAGAATTACTTGGTATTTATTTTGTACATGAATTGGATGATTTTAAGCATCTTTTGTTGTACTCGACCCATTTTCAGGTCGGCCATTGGGCTTCCGGCCGTCATATTGTTGCGCAATTTCTGGATGACCCTACGTCGTCTCTTTGCGACACTATGTCGGTCTTTTGACCGGAACCTCCTCCGGAAGTTCTCTTACTATATAAAGGGCATTGTTTTTATGTTTGTTGTCTCAGTTCATGCTTGGATCTCAATAAAGACACGTCTATACTTATATACAGAGACTTTCACTTTGTAGATACAGTAGGTCATTCTAGTTGTTAAGGTCCTCGACCTTGCAACCCGAACTGCCTACTAGGTCGGATCACTGTCTTTTTCAGTATAGTAAACAAGCATTGATTTAGGACCATATGACTCGTCTTTGGTAGTTATTAGACTACTAGTACTTGTTGATCTTTCATGTAATGAGAAGACCTAGAACCACTCATAGGCTCTTTACTTTGGACTCGGGAGTCGTCTTAGGACGACAGTACCAAACCCCAAAAACCATTACAATATTTCTAATTCATTTGCAAATAATAATATACATGTACATCCTAAAAAGTTTTACTTAAATTCAAGTAATGCTGGCAAAAATAAAACTTGAATAACAAGTATTAGTCACGCCTGAATGCTCAAATTGCATTCGGTTATTAAATGCTGCCTGATGCAATCTCTAAACATCTTTAATCTAATGTTTTGGTATTTATATGCGTTCTGCGTTTATTACAATATTGTGTCTTATAGTTTCAGTCGTTCTAAAATTATGCATAATACTCAGCTGCCAAAAAGTTAGTTTGATTTCATACACATGATAAATGTAGGCCAACCAAGTGGTTGAAATAAACTTGACTACACTTAATCTTAGTACTGTTAGAAAAAGAATTAAAGCTTCCTTGTCATTTCTTTCATGTCGGTAGTTACATGTATTTACTGGTACATGCATTCATCTCAGTTTAGCAAATGCCATCTTTGTGGCTAACTTTCACCGAAATTTCATTCTGTCATCAACTATACAAGGGCAGACTGCCGTAAACACATTCTTCACATTGAGCGGAATGCTAACCTCATACACGCTACTCAAACAGTACCAAGTATCTCTGCCTTGTAAAAGTCCTTGAGGTCACACAGGGCAGCATGGCTTCAAGGCAACTTCTCTATCCCTGCCTTTTCTCACAGGGAATTGGCCAGCACTGGCACCTGGCAGCGCAAGCTGCAAGGGGTTGGTCACTCCGAGAAGTATAAGCCCGGTGAGTTTTATTATTTATGTATTACAACAGACACGCATTATGTTAACAAGAATATCTTACAATAATATGCATGTACATGTACATGTAGAATCTTCCAAAGACATTTAGAATTTTGTTAGCTAGATGCACATGTGCATTTATTTAGTGCCTCTAATTGCAAGGGTTTAATTCGAAAAATATATATTTTATAACTTCAAAGTTCTTAAGAGGAATAGCCATAGAGTCCGAAGTGCTACTTTACACAGAGCCATACTTACGTGTATTATATTACTCATATAGCCATAGTGTATATCACACACAGAGCCTCAATTGTACTACACATTAGCATAATGTACATATACATGTACATGTTAGTGACTATTGCATCTGCACAACTTTAAATTCTCCTGCTCAGTACTTGAACTAGGAGTTATTGCTACTTAACTGATTGATCATATTACATGACGTACTTCAATTGATTGCAAATACATGTACTTGATTGAGTAATGATCTTCTGCTGAACTAAGAGGTTGTACATCAGTTAGTGGGTACACATAATACACATACACAGTGTTTACGTTTTAGAATACAGCATTATGTCATAGCCCAGTATGAAAAACACATTATACCATTCTTCTCTTGTGACAATTAGAACAATCACAATGATCAGCATTAGCTCATGTAAAAAAAACATTGGGATTTTTGTTCTCTTGTCGTTGAAAGATGGGACAAACTGATAGCAAACCAGCTCCTGGAAATAATCCTGAACCTATTCGATGTATTGAACCACATTATTGGCACCACATGAGACCAGATCCAAGCGGTTCAGTGTCAACTGGACAGTGTGGGATTCAATTTTGAAAAAGAAACTGAGTGGTCTAGCGCTAGTCACTCTGGTCTTGCAGTAATGACGTACGTTATCTGCAAGGACGTGGGTTCGTGTCTCGCCAATGACCTGGAAGTTTTCGTCCCGATCTCTTCTGGTATACAGGGAACTTGTGCCACACCAGCAAAAATTACCTTTTACTAAATATGTGCTAGAATACATTTACATGTACATTTATATGTTGCCACTGGGTTTTGAGAGAAGACCAGCTAAATTACAAACAAGACAGGACAACTCTTTTGTAGTAAGAATTTGCTGCACCATGATATACTGACGATTCCTGCTACTCAATCTGCATAGAGTGCACTGTTTCAGTGTTTGACACTTCATTAGAGCATGTCAGAAAAATGTCTCTAGCAGCACGCCTTGACAATACTGCATTGAAATTAAATACAGCAAAGTTTACATGTATTTAAAAGGTGTGGAATTCACTGAACCAGGGTTTTCAAGCTGCCAGAGACAGCGAGAATTCCACAATGCTAAATATCAAACAATTTATGTTACATATTAGTAAAGCGAGATGCCTCATCCAATCGTCCACTTTCATGATAGATTTAGTCTGTGATTAGATAAATTGATAGTCTTTTAGAGCCCACAAACCTATTTCAAGGTGTTTGAATGACAATATTTACAATCTATCAATAGTGAAGGTCACTAGGTTGCTACAATAAACAAACATGTTTCCAATTTTGAAAATGATACATTGAGCATTTTTAAATTATGAAAGAGTACCTTAGCATATATCAATCACCTCACACCTCCATAATTAATTACATTTGATAATGCATAATTTACTTGCTAGGGCAGGTCTCCATAAAATCCATCAGCCCATTTCGTTATTGTTGTACTACATGTATGCCCAGTGCGCTTCCATTGTTATGAAAAATTCTATTGTGCCGACACGACAAAAGAGCATTGATTTGAATATAATTATGCTTAACAAAAAGCATTCTACAGGCTCAAAACTATGATCAAAGTGACATTATGTACAACTATTACTACTTACAAGTATTCAGTGCTGAGTCTACTGATTGTGTTAAGGCATGGATTACGTTGCGCTACTTATTTTTTTCACAGCTTCTAGTCTCTTCATCAGGTAACTACAAAGTACATATACATGTGCATATAAAAACATATGTAATATTCATAGTAGTGAACTAAAACAAGCCAACATCAGAGTGCTGAGTGAAATGTTGATAGCCATAAATGTAAACATGTATCACAAAGTATGCATGTTAAAAATAATTTGTGTTTTGCAAAAATGATATTATCTCTAATTGATTCGAATGAGCAAAATCAACATGGGGGCTGTGGTGACCAAATGAATACTGTATCATTTTGAGTGTTTGTGCAATCCATGTCCATGTATATCTCAGGAGTTAAAATTGTGCACTAAATTCTTATTTGTAAATGTCAAAAATAATACATGTAGACTGTTCACCCTTAGTTTACAACTTTCTATTAATAATCAGGATACGGTGACAGTTTTCTGGACTTGAAGCGTGTATTGGATAAAAGTCCAAGGGATATTTTAAATAGTGTAAAACCTACCTCAGGGATATCCCAAAAATGTTACGCTGGAATTCAGGAAGTTTTGAAAGAGGATGCAAACAGTTCGTGGTCCGGGACCTGTAAGTATAATATACATGTACACTCTAAATATTCTTTTCTTCATCAAATCTCTAACTGGTGACATTCTGACCTCTTACATTGTAGGTTTGCTCCTCATTTCTTATACGATCCTCTAGGCTTATCGACATACAATCCCTAAGCATTCACATCTCACAAGATCCAATCTTGACAACTAAGGTTCCTATCACTAGTCACAATTCGGCCACGTACGGGCTTGTTTTGATGTAATTTTATACATCAGTGTTGCAGGAATAACAATGTAGAATCTGCACACTCACACAAAATCTGTTTCTTTCTCTTCAATTCATCACTCCAAATAATCCTGTAGTAGCCACATACTCAGATGCTAGTAGCTAGTGCTATTAATGTTGCCAATAAGCTTATAAAGTAACAACATGTACATGCACATAGTCTTTTTCTTGGTTTTTGTATTGTTGTTAGCTCTATCTCATTTCCTTAGTCTGTTATCTCTGTTCTTTTATTATCATGTGTTTGGCTACCGCCACTATCACATTTGCCGTATTTTAGTAGGTGTTTTTCGGCAAAACCTACATTTAATTTGCATGAAAGAGGCCTGGATGGGTGTGCACTGCAACCTCCTCACCAATGTGTTTCTTTTCTTTGTTGCTGTCTCATGCTGAACAATCAGTGCCACAGTATGGTATTAGTTCCTTCCCTCCAATGTACTGCTTGGACCTGTCTATAACTGCTTGGTACTGGAATTTGCTAACTTCTATTTTGAACGTGTGAATTACCCCAAGCTTTTTGTGACATCTTGAGAGAATATTCACCTTGGGATACAAAACCAAGTGAGGCTGAAACAGAGCAAGGAGACAGGAGACCAGTGTAAAAGTTGCCTTTCAATGATGGAAGTACTTTTACCATCCTAAACCGTAATAGAACCAATGAAGTGAGAAGGCCAGGTGAGAAGTTCAACAAAAGGTGCCTACTACCCACACCATCAAGCATCTTACATCCATCCTCATGTGGGGCTAGCTCTATCTATCTGGTCCCAGGCATCTGCATTTTGTTAATGAGACAGATAGTTCTATAAATTGCTGCAAAGTATTGAAAATAGTAGTGCTGCCTGTTGCCAGGAAGCTCTGTAGTAATTATTAAATCATGAAACAGGAGAACACAGGCTGCCACAGAGCCCGGCTTGACAAAAAGTGGATAAAACAATCGCAATGTCCAAGTCCTTTCACGGCCAGCACTGTCACCTGACTTGAACATTAATAAAAGTTTATCAACCGCTCTTGGATAATTTTTATCTAAAGACAAGCTAACAAACCTTAGTAAACCAAAGTACTTAAAAATTCAGCCCTAGCATTGGTTCGGGACAGCAAAACACCTCAACGCCCATGCTGAAATTGTACCCAGACGCTGCCACGCCATGATTACAGGGTGACCACAAGAAACTAGGCTACAAACAAACCCCAAAGACTCTTTTTAGGGTAAACTCATAAATTCAAAGAACTACTGTTTAATAAATCTAGAATTTTGAGTTGACAACAATCAATTCCAGTTAGATGAAAATTGTGATGCGTCACCAATTTTGGTGAAAACTGTTGAAAACTGCTAAATTTTAAATCTCTATGTATCAAATCATGCTCCTCTGAAAGCTGAGGTTCTAAGCTTCTTATTGATGTGGTTTTAATATAAATTGTGGTGATATGGACCCTCCCATGTGCAGACACTAAAACTCACCGACTTATACTCCTCGGCGTGACCAGCCCCTAGTAGCTCTCACTGCCAGGTGCTAGTGCTGGCCAACTCCCTGTGAGAAAGGCCCAGATGGCATGGCCTTTTTTGGCAGGGGTAGAGGAGTTGCCTTGAAGCCATGCTGGCTTGCATGACCCCAAGGACTTTAATGTGGGGCACTGGAGCAATTGTGGCTGGATGCTCTTCCTAACACCACCGTGACCGGGATTTGAACCTGGAACCTTCAGCATGAAAGCTCAGCATTCCCAGGATCCCACTACGCGCAAGTCTAGCCGATGGCCAGCATCCACAGAGACAGTTCCCCATCGGTCAAGTAAACAGTTACTCAATGTTCAGACCCGAGGACCCAGTACAATTCACCTCTGAAGATGTGTTGTTGCTTATATCCAACACCATCACAGAGCCAACACAAGTGGCACAGCAACCCAATGTAAAGAGCTAAATCCTCATCTGATGGCTGATCTGATGACTAATGATTGCCTGTTTCCTGTGCTAATGGGCTTATCTACCGGCATGCCAGACTACCTTGTGGTCAACATTAAATTGGCAACATGAATGAAAGTAGTGCAATTCAAAGAGCATCAAAACCACCAACTTAGTGGACCATTGTTTGCTGCAAGTGACAGGCCATCTGGAGACCAAGGTGTAGCTGCCGCTGGGACTGCGGTGATTGGTGTGGCCACCACTATGCTGGATAGTGTTTGTGTGCCTAAGGCGCTGATAGAAAAAGCTTTCATCATTGTCTGAAGCGGTGGCTGTTGGGCTTGCTGCAGTGGCTGGACTGGCTGCTTGGCTTGCGTGGGGTTTTGTGGGTTCCAGTGTGTTGACTCCTTCAGTGCGGGTTCAGTTCTTCATAAACACGCATAACTGTAATATTAACTAGTATACTTACATTAATATCAATATCAATATAATATGTAGACATATTGGAGCACTGAGGTGAGTGTCTTATATTCTTTAATGTAATATTTTATTTGGTTTACATGTCTTGTTCAACTTTATTTTTTGTAGTATCATTATTCCTTTCTATTGCGATATGTATATCATTAACCCCTTGTTATTTTTAGTTTCATTCGAGAAAAATAAATGAGGCTAATCTCTATAAATTCCAACAACAAAAATAATCGATGTAGAGCTCTGCTCCAAACATTAGAACATTAACCTCCCTTCTAGTTGCTGTGCCAGCAGCTATACAAGGTCCCAGTGCAGCTCCGGTATATATAAGGCCTCAGAGACAGCCTAGAGCCACCGATCTTCTACCTACAGTCAACAGTGCAACAAGTCTACAACAGAGCAATCCAGCCAACTCTTCTTCTTCTTCTTCTTCTTCTTCTTCTTCTTCTTCTTCTTCTTCTTCTTCTTCTTCTTCTTCTTCTTCTTCTTCTTCTTCTTCTTCTTCTTCTTCTTCTTCTTCTTCTTCTTCTTCTTCTTCTTCTTCTTCTTCTTCTTCTTCTTCTTCTTCTTCTTCTTCTTCTTCTTCTTCTTCTTCTTCTTCTTCTTCTTCTTCTTCTTCTTCTTCTTCTTCTTCTTCTTCTTCTTCTTCTTCTTCTTCTTCTTCTTCTTCTTCTTCTTCTTCTTCTTCTTCTTCTTCTTCTTCTTCTTCTTCTTCAAAACAAGCGTCTTCCAATGTCGGCCACACTATGGACCTGACAGGTGAGCAGTTTGATTTAGAAGCTGCCTTGTTGTTGTTGGACACAGAGGATCTGCAATCGGGTCTCGGGACTCCCACGAAGGCTGAGGTCATATCCGTCAAGTTAGACATTGGCATTGATGAACCACCTCTAGCGCTGCGGGACGGGGTCGTCCCTACTGACTTTGACCCGACCGCCTCCTTTCAAGGGCCTCCCCGACTCGGGTGTTGACCTGGACATTGTCTTGGACAATTGTACCTTGACACTCACACTGGATAGTAATGAAAGGTCAGCTAAGACCAACCAGGATCTGTCTAATATCAGCCATAATGATTCCATTCTACATTTCTACTGCAGAAATCCTATCTGCCGATGCCACTGAGCCACAGTCTCCCCTTTGCTGGGTCTCCAAGCAGATGTATGTCGAACCGCCCGATGTAAGGGCAGAGATTCTTACTGTAGATTGTGTCACCTAGAAAGCACAGTGAGCTTCATCAAATCTCACACTCGGTAGCACTTCACAACGTTTTTTTGTTATTGTGGAGTCAGTGCCCGAGATGCCGCCACAGTGCGCTAGCGTGAGGAGGCAAATGGTAGCATACCGTATGAGGTGGACACTCAGATGTTTCATAATTTCCCAAAGGCCATGAAACTGGATCGGCGTGTAGTATACCCATCTTGTATTACCCATCTACCATAAACTTGTTTCAGGATGTACTAGTTTCTACATATTATTATATGTTTCTCACCATCATAATCATCTTTTACAAGGCTCGACCCTTTTAAGGTCGTCCTTCGGCCTTTTGCCACTATTTTGTTATGCAACTTTTGGGGGTAATACTTAGGCCTGCAACGATTCACAAAATACTGTTTCGATTTTTTAGATTCTGCCAATTAACTTTTTCGATTTTTTCGATTCGATTCGATACCATTTACGTTGCAGTAGTTGAGTTGATAATTCCATTTTAGAATCGCCAAAAAGAGTAGAATGAGTAGATTCCAGAAGCATACCCTTCTACATGTATTTGTGTGGAATATCAAATACAAATTGCATGTTTGGGGCATTTATATAATTATAGACTTATATTAGTAATACATCTTAGCCCATGATGTATTTTATAGCTATCCACTTATTGCCAACAAAATTACTAGAAAAAATTGTGCTTCACTGAGACTCGAACTCATGACCACACGTTTGTAAAGCGAGCGCTCTGCCACCATGCTATGGTGATAACTTGGAATTACCAAGACTAAGTATATATTTAACAAGAATTGAAAATTGAGTGCAATGAATCGATATTGAAAATACTGCAAATTAATCGTATGGAGAATCGTTATCGATTCATCGTTGCAGGCCTAGTAATACTCTATTGTCCCTCCCGATACTCTATTGTGCAATTTATTGGAACTGCTACCAGAAACACATTTGGTACATCGCATATAAACATGATCATTTTGCTGTACAAATCAATTGATGATTAGACGACAATAAAGTCAAATCTCCCAACTCAACCTACATAGGGTCTTCTTTCTGAGCAAGGTAGTCCAGCTCTTGGTCCCATTGGACCACTAGACCGAACTCACTTCAAGCTCGACTGAATATACTCTTTCAACTCTTTCTGAGCACAGCATCAAGCCTATGAATAAGCTGCCATCTGTTCACTCTCTCTGTAATGCTTGAAGCATAAGTGTAGTCGACTACTTCTGGGCGCTTCCCACACTTGTACCATCATCATTCTAACAAAGATAGCAAATTATAAGGGCGGACCCATAACTTCCATCACCACTGTATTTACACTGATTTACAAAGTACTTGTATGTCTTCTTTTAGTTATCAGCTCATGGGGAAATGGAAGTGGAGGTTTTTCTCGTCATCAGAAGCTCTATCTGGGAGATTTTGATGCCTGCCAAAGTCTAACATACCGTGAGAATTATGACAGCAGATTTACCAGCAATTAATACTGTCTAACACAGTTCGTGCATGTAAGTTTGATGCAAAGTTTTCTAAGCAAGAAAGTACCGTTTAATAGATATGTAATAGATTTTTGAATGAAGAGACATGTGTGTAATTAAAACTAGTGATTCTTTCCCAATGTACACACAAAACACTTTTTAATGAATTGTATCTTCATGTATCTTCAATCAAGCTACGAGCTACCAGTAGGTTTCATTCATGCTAAACTATACCTACTATATACAGGTAAAGTACAGTCTCTTGACATGCAGGCATTTTGAATACAAAGTTGTCTCATTATATTATTTAACAGTCCAAACTTGATTTGTTGCTTAGAAATGTAATAATTCTGTGACTTCAGTCATGATTCCATTCAATTCACTCAATGGCATGTTATTAAATTCTAAGTGTCTCTAAGCCTAACCAATTGTCTTTCAGCTATTCCCACACAACCACATAGATTCTTGTGCCTGATTCCACACACTGGTCTGACTAACTTATGTAGCTGGGCACCCAACAATTAATTTGTACGTGATGTAATATAAAAAGTTAAAAAATACTTGTAGATAGTTTATGGATACTATGAATAACAACGGCATGCTATAAGTCTTTACTATGCCAATTTTCAATGACATAAATGTGTCTGTTAGTGCAAACGTTCTGCAGAAGATCGTCTGATGTGTTTAAATCTAACCTTTGAGTTTTAGTTTCAAGTAAAAACTAGCAGTTATAGCCATATGCACGTCTAAACGATTAAAATAGGATTGTGTACCAAACATTGCTCTGTTTTGCCACAATTTCACACATCAACAATAATTTTCCCACTACTTATAACAGAATGAGAGGCTGGATAGTCGATGACAAGAGAATGAGTAGAAAGAGAAACCTGTGGGAATCTCAAATCATTCCATTTATTCTCTATTCCAGAAAAACAAGCATGAGCTCAACTTCAAGATGGCTGTCTGCATACCACGTGAATGCAGCACTAGTGACATCGATAGAATTTTTATAAAATTCAAAGACAGAAAAACTATTTTTCCTCGTGAATACAAACTCAAAACAACTTGCAAACCGAAGACCCAAACAATACCAAAAGAAAACTACACAATTATGTAAGTAAATGTTAATGTAATATACCTGCATTAGCTTCATTAGGTAATCTAAACTGTTAGTATGACTGTGTGATAGCGCAGAAATAGGGAGCGGCTCTTTTCATGTATTATTGTGGTGCTCTGGACAACCCCCAGAGTCCGAAGGTCGATCAACCCAGAAGATCTACTAGACCCTCCATCACACTACAAACTGACATTATAGCCTTAGCACTTATAGCACTTACTAGTAATCTCCTTATATTGTGGGAGCATAGACCCCATAGAGGTAGGATAGAGGCAGTACTATATAGAAAGCGAGTGAAGGCCAAAGGACCCACTTTTTTGCTTTAGACAAAGTTCCGGTTTGAACTTTTCACGTGAATATAATTAGTTATGCCAAAGTTCTGTGCAGTAATAACTCATCCAGGACTCGTGACAAGTCATTTCACGCGTAAGCTATTACTTCACGGTTTAAAATTTGTTAGCTGATGCTATGGTTTGCCATCCTCTGACGTCCCAAACGTATATTTTTGATTTTTTTTTCAAATAATAATAATTACATTACTATGAACTACTACCACTACTCCTGTTATTGTAACTAATAAATATTAATTATAATGCTTAATTTATGCTACTATTGATAGTATGCACAGCATGTTGTTAAGCTGATTTTAGTTCTTTTGGGTCTCGGATTAGGACAACTAACCTGGGAGATTCAAAACTTTTCTTAGTATCCTGGCCGATCCTAAAAGTTTTCTGTTATTAATTCTTAATAATAATAATAATTATTATTATTAATTACTACGACTACTCCCACTACTGTCACGAGAGAAAAATCGATGCTGCTTATTTCAGTAGTTATGCTGTATTATTTGCTATATATATATATTGTAATGTAGGATATTATGCAGTATTCCAAATATCAAGAGAGGATAACTACTGAATCAAGTATTTGCAATCAAATGGAATTAATATTATTCGAGCATTCAAGTGGCGATAATTCCTAAGTCAAGTACTGATATAATAATTTGGAATTGTGCTCTCAATGTTAATGAATGCAATTAAGATGCAATGTACAATACAAGTATGGTTCTATGTTTGGTTCTGTGTAATGGTTAGCACTCATGGACTGTATGCATCTTTCTCTCAGTGACTTTAAAACATGTAATTATATGTTTCAGATTGAATTTCTCGAGTGACAATTGGTTCCCCCTATATTGTGAGAAATATATGATGTGGCTATTCTAAAATCAACAAGAAGCAGCGAGGCCCGTCTCCAGGGAACTTCACGATATAGTAAGTTATGGAAATCAGGTACTGCTTTGAAATTTCGGTTATATTGCCACAAACAAAATGACAACTAAATTTATTGAAATCACTCTAAAATATTCTACAGTTGAATTAAATTTTGAATCCAAAATATGCGATCAAAAATACCAACAATGTCTACAAAATTATATAACAATAGATTAGAAAATAATAATAGATACTTAAGTGTTCAGTTGTTCCTGTTGTACGAATGTCTGTATCAGCTGATGTCCTCCAATAGTCAGTCTGTAGGGATTGTAGAATTTCAGATAAAAATTAATTATAGCAAGAAAAGATATAATATTTACTAAAAGATATAAAAATTACGAAGTCTGAAATTAATATTGTAGAGTTGTAAGTCTGTCTGTCTGAGTCTGTAGTGGTCCAGAGTTGTTCCTAGCGGTCCTCAGATAAGTCCTGAATCTGTGTTGCTGAATCTGAGTTTCCTGTATCTGAGTTCCCTCTCTCTCTTTGCATCTTTCCCTTGCCCTTTTATACCAGAGCCTGGGTTTTCCAAAAGGTTTTGGGAATCCAATCTTTTGCTGACTCAGGTATCAGTAACACAATTGTGTTGTTTTCCTCTTTCCTGTTGCACCATGCTTACAACTACTGAAGATTGAATATACATGTTGATTCACAAAGTCATATGCAATTTAATCATCAGTATAGACTGAGAATTCTATATTTTCCTAAGGTGTAGTTCCCTTACTGTTGGACTATATGTTTATAGACTTTGGGCTACAATTCCAATAGCTTATAGTAGCTGATTACTAAGAATAATATTATAATAAATATATAATGACCATTAGAGGTATACAGTGTATGTACTTCCTACATGTACATGTAAGGAGTCATGTTCAGCCTATTCCTGAACTGTTCTATTTATCTAGGAGTCTCATACACACATGCATACATATTCACACATTCTCACACACGTTCACCTATGCGATATACTTGTATACACATAAATATATAAAATGTTTTAGTTAGCATTACTTGTCCTTTTAATTAATTGTTACTTGATATTGTAGAATGGATGTCGTGTATATTGTACAAATACTTGGAAATAAAGGAAAATAGTTGTCAAGGAGGAAATTAAGATGTAGAACCAGTAGTGTAGTGAATGTAACCAACTTCATTCTATACCATCTACTAACAGTAAGCTAGATGTTTGTTGGCTGATTTCCAACTCACTTCTACTAACTAATGGTATTAGATTGTCAAAGTAACCTTTGCCTCTTGTGGTAAAAACTACATTATACATAACTTTTCTGCCAAAGTGTCAAACTGTGGCAGTAAAATGCCATTGCTGGACAAACACCTGTGCTATATATTATTATTATATTTCATGTACATTGTACAAATGTGTATGTTCAAACTATTCAGGAAGGTAATATTGGTTTCCTTTCTTACTTGTATAGTATTATAACTTTTCATGTATTTGGGTGTTATTGGACTACAGTGTCTGACCATTTTCCAGTATAAAACAGATAGAATCATCTTTGTACAATCACAATTGGCAGATATTATTGGTTGTTTAATCTGCCTATCAAATTGTAGATTGTATGTTTTTCTTGTTGAGCAACATCATTTTGAAACCTACTACTAGTAATGTCATTGGTTAGAATTTGGTAAACAAGAGGCTATTCTTGTCTGGTCAGATAGTTCAACATAAGTTCAGCTACCATCAGAAACCAATTGCCTGTAATTTGATTGGTTGCATAAAATTATTCATCGCCTATTTCCCTATGTGCGTCATTATTTCTTTGGTAATAAATTATTGTCTGCCTAGTATTATATAATGTAATTATCATTTCGTAAATAAAATTATGTCTATTATTGCAGTAAAATGCTGTATTATTTTGAAGAAATATATTATTATCTCTATGTTTTCCTAAATTACAATTCCATTCCTTGACACTACCATCATACCACTACAACTGCTAACAACAAACGAATAATGATAATAATTCGCTGATGTATGTAGCTTACATGTATGTGTAGAATATCATTATTATAACTATTATTTGTTATAATTATTATTAACCAATTTTATAAAAAAATGGAAAATGAAATGACAATAGCGTTGTTTACATTATTATTATTGTTATTTTTATAGTATTTGTAGTAGTGGTAGATGTAATTGCTAGCTAGTGATGCTCTAAATAGAGAGGTTGGAATTACTAACTACTATCACCACCAACTATCAAAACGACCAGTAATGGCAGGAAAAAAGTAGTTGACAAAAGGACTTGTGAAACTTTCAGGCATGCACTTGCTTTTTATTATTATTATTATTTTGTTATAAGAAACAAGACGTAATACGTTAACATCATAAATCATATTGATAATATTATAGATATTCATTCTTATTGTTCATTATCAAGAATATGTTTAGTGTTATTCTCATGTTATGCGCTGTTTTAAATAAATTTATAGGCCCTATATACATTGCCACAGTAATTATCTTATTATTGTATTATAAGGTGTGCTGATGTGTGATATTACGTTGATTATATTGTGTAATAATATTATTAACGCCTTTCCTGTTCATATTTCAAAGGTTTTTTATGCAACTCTGAACTCTTGGATAAATGGGTCAGAGCATTGAGACGTCTAGATTTCACACCGACCAGTTATACTCAAGACTGTGCTCCAATCACTTCGAGCTAGAGAGCTTCATAACGTTCGTTGGAAGCTAGGGGTGTCTCAAGCAAAGTGTTATGCTTTCTGTATTTGGACTTCCTCAGCCATTTGCAGGTAAAGCACCAGGTTTAGATCCTTGTTTCGTTTGGGATTCTAGTTTTTTAACTAATTAATTGTATGTTTGTTTCCCTTTCCGAACCAAATATCAAATTGTAAAGGATGCCGGGTGAGCTGCCACTTTTAAGGCAGCACCACCTGGATACCTTCACCGCTATACCGACTTACAAAGGTACAGTCAGCTTGCCACTTTTAAGGCAGGCTTGACTAGTCCCTTTGTACCTGCCGGCTCCCTGCCAAGTATTAGCCTGCTAGCCGGTTGTGTACCGGCTAATGCCCTGCAATGTACCGGCTAATGTAGTATTATGTTAACCACAAACAATCAAGTGTCAGCTTGATGCCGGTTGACTGCTAATTAATCTGTGAAGTGAATGCCTGCCAAGTGTCCAAGTGTATAGTGCTGTTTATTGTGACAAAAGAGGCAGAGCAGAACATCTGCTCTGCTTATATAGCATAGCAAAGACCAAAGGTCAGTAGATACCGGCTGACTAATACAACATTCCAAGCCGGCATCAGTATAAAAGCATAATGATACAAATTATTGGCACATGCATTTACATGTACATGTAGAATATGGAGACACAGGTTATTGGCATACTAGGTATATGTATGCATACAGAATTATGTGTGTAATATAATATTATTATAAAATGTAGAATATCATAGCTAGTGTCAAAATCCACCACAAAATGTTTGAACCCCAATATTCAAGTGCAATGATGTTGACAGGGTTGTTGACAAAGTAGGCTATGTAGCTTGTGGCTACAGTCGCCAATATTTTTGTACAAACTTCAATACGCTATAATATTTGATCCTTTGTACTTTTAGTCCATGAAAAAAAGCAGGCGGGTGCTCAAACTGGGTAAAGGGACATTTCGAAAAAGACAGTTCGAAACAAGACTTTTCACAGCTGGACAGTTAGAAACTGTGTAGATACATTTAGAAGAACAAAACTTGCAGAAAGTTCATTTTAACTTATTAAATTATTAAAGAAAATATTAAAAATTAGTTAAAATCTGGTGGTTTGGGGTTAGGCATTTTGAACTGTCCAGTGTTGAACTGTCCACTTTCGAAACGTTCTGTTTCGAACTTGCCAATAACCACTAACTAGGTCAAGGGTGCTGAAATATCTGCTTCCCGACAGCGCATCCAGGCTGTCATCAATCCGTGGAAGTGGATAGGCATCCTGTTCAGTAACGGCATTCAGCCTCCTATAGTCAACACAGAAACGCCAGTTTCCATCTTTCTTCCTCACTAGGACAACCGGGGCGCTCCAGGCACCTCCAGCAGGTTCGATCAATCCCTTCTCAAGTAAATCTTGTACTTGTCTTTCAGCCTCCGCTTCCTTTTCTGGCCCAAGCCGATGAGGAGGCTGACAGATGGGTCGGGTACCGGTCTCCACCGGTATGCTATGCTCCACCAATGTGGTCCGTCCGACGTCTCCATCCCCGGTACTGAACACAGCACCGTAGTCAGTTAGCAGCCGTGCTAACTTCCAGGCTTGCCCTGGTCCACTGCAGTTTCCTTTTGCTGTTTCATACAGCGACTCAAGGTGCTCTGGCACCTTTCCATCCACAGCTGGGATGTTCTTGAAGTCTGTCACACTACTGTCACTTAATGGCTGGGAGTCATCTACTTGCTCCTCCTCCACTCCTGTGAAGGTACCAATGGCCGATCCTGCTTTCAGCATCATAGGTTGACTAGTGAAGTTCAGACATCTAGCTACTACTTTGCCATGGTCCCCGGGCTTGTTCAAGCTAGTAGCGATGGGCGGTTCACCTGCCTGCCCTTCTATCAGTCCAACCGGACAATAGTTCCTGGTGGTGAGCCGGCATTGCACTGCCATCTCAGCCTGGGGTGGAATCACCGTCTCTCTTGTGACTTGGACGCTGCTCATTAGCAGCCGGCCATGTCGGTCAGTACACTTCAGCTTTCTTCCGTCTACTTGCACTATGGGCTGGTTGAACTCCATGGAACAATTGTGCGCCATCAGAAAAGGCATGCCCAATATGGCATCCTCATTGATGCGACTCACTGCAAAGACCTCCTCTGTCTTTATGTCCCGAATCCTGAGTGGCAGCCTCAACACACCATAGAACGGCAGCTGTGTACCATCGGCCATTATACCGTGAGAGTCACTTTCTTCCAGACTGTCTTTCACCCGACCTGGAAGCTTGTCAAACACTTGTTTGGATAATAAGTTGGTCGTGCAGCCTGTGTCCACCAGAAACTGCACTGGCTTACCCTCCAGTCTTCCTGGGAGGAAGTAACTGGTTGCATAGGGCTTGTTTAAAACCTGTACTGTTGTCTCCTCTGACTCCTCTACTGTGGGACTCCTAGTTGGCACTCTGTTAGCTGCCAACGGTTGCCCGTCTCCGAGGTAAGTCGGTTCATCTATACAGGAGTGGCCTAGTACGTCTTGAGGCCGTCCTGCCGCTTTTAAGGCAGGTGTCGGCCTTCTACACCCCTCACTGTGCCCTGCCACTTTTAAGGCAGGCACCACAGCCTGTTTTGATGGTGACCTTCCGCCACGTGTGCCCACCGCTGGCTTCCATTTTTCAGGAAGCTCCTGGGTGTGTGGCACTTGGTGATAATGTTCTTCATCCTCTACCATAAGAGGTTGGAAGTAGTTGCTCGTCAGTGCACCTGAGGGGGTCTCCACTTCCTGTGGTGGGCTGGTCCGTCGAGGATGCCTCCAACCTTCCACTGTCTGGGTAGCCGACTCTCCCTGCCAGCTTAGTTTGGTCTTGCCTTTATGTTTTTGGTGTCTAGGTGCCCTAATGTAACCAGTAGAAGGCACTACTGTTGCGGGCTCCGCCCGTTTCCCTGAGCAGAAGCTTCTTGGGGCTTGGACCAAGTATTGGTGGGGCAGTCCCTTCTGAGGTGGCCTTCCTTGCCACATCCCCAACAACCTGCCTTCTGAACTGGAACCTCTTTTCGTCTCCTGGGTGCTTGGGCTGCGGGCCTGGCTTGCAGTAGCTCTACTTTCTCCACCAGCTTCTGCATGGTTTCCATTAGAGTGGTTAGCACCTTTCCTGTGGCACCGGATACCCCCTCTTCTCCAAGTTCCTCGTCATCCACCCTTCGGACAACTGCGCCAGACCCTTTCTCATAGCTTGTTCGTACTTGTAGGAACTCATTTCCAGCCCTAACAGCATCTCCCAGAGTAGGTGTAGGAACAGCCAACAGGTGTCTCTGTAGAGCGGCATGACCCAGAGTGCTGCAAAAGGTGTCTAGTGCTAAACCAGCTTGATGCCCATCTGGCAGCTCCTCGTATGCTACACTAACCAGCCGCTCCACTTCCATGGCATGCTCCTGTAATGGTGTTCTATAGTCTTTACGGAGAGTGCTCAGCCGCGTTCTGGCTTCCCTAGGAGAAAGCCCAAACTGAGCTCGTAGAGCGGTGTATACAGCTTGCACATTTGCGGCTCTCCCGCAGTCCTGGGCACTTTCCTTCAGGGCCTCTCTGAGATGTAACAGTGCAGCAGCAGGTCCCCATTCATTAGCCTCGATAACCTCATCAAACCTAGTGATGAAGTATTCCACATCCCCTTTCCCTTCAAACTGGGGAGCCTTGAACTGGTGGACTGGTGCTGGGTGCCTGGGCTCGGCTAATATTCTTTCTAAGACATCTGCCAGCCGGTCACCTCCTCTGTCAGCACTCCTCGCTCTCCGATTAGCCATTTATTGTCTATGGCTGTAACCTGATTATTACTTCCTTGAATAGGCCCACTGTATCCACAGAGCCAGTCCTCGGTTCTAAACCCGCTTGACTGTCACTTTTAAGACAGCTTATACGAGCCTCCTACCCAGCTGTCACTTTTAAGACAGCCTAAGTAGTGTCCGGGGACTACGCTAGATGCCACACCGCGTTGCTGTCACTTTTAAGACAGCCTGCGTTGTGCCATTCAGTGTGCCTTGAGTCGGTATAGCAATTGGGATTCTCTGTATCCCACCGCTGCCACCAATGTTGTGGACTTTTTCCTGGGAGCAATGTGGTCTCGAACCGCCAACCTCCGGCACTGCGCCTAGCATGTGTCGGAAGCCGCTACCATCACGGCCATCTCGGCAACCCCAAAAAAGGAAGCTTCAACGACCGCATGTATAGCGGCAATCAGCCCACACACATGGCTGGACAGTTCCACCACATTCTCCTCACCACAACGAGCCATGGGTCTTTCAGCATCCCACCGCTGCCACCAATGTAAAGGATGCCGGGTGAGCTGCCACTTTTAAGGCAGCACCACCTGGATACCTTCACCGCTATACCGACTTACAAAGGTACAGTCAGCTTGCCACTTTTAAGGCAGGCTTGACTAGTCCCTTTGTACCTGCCGGCTCCCTGCCAAGTATTAGCCTGCTAGCCGGTTGTGTACCGGCTAATGCCCTGCAATGTACCGGCTAATGTAGTATTATGTTAACCACAAACAATCAAGTGTCAGCTTGATGCCGGTTGACTGCTAATTAATCTGTGAAGTGAATGCCTGCCAAGTGTCCAAGTGTATAGTGCTGTTTATTGTGACAAAAGAGGCAGAGCAGAACATCTGCTCTGCTTATATAGCATAGCAAAGACCAAAGGTCAGTAGATACCGGCTGACTAATACAACATTCCAAGCCGGCATCAGTATAAAAGCATAATGATACAAATTATTGGCACATGCATATACATGTAGAATATGGAGACACAGGTTATTGGCATACTAGGTATATGCATACAGAATTATGTGTGTAATATAATATTATAAAATGTAGAATATCATAGCTAGTGTCAAAATCCACCACAAAATGTTTGAACCCCAATATTCAAGTGCAATGATGTTGACAGGGTTGTTGACAAAGTAGGCTATGTAGCTTGTGGCTACAGTCGCCAATATTTTTGTACAAACTTCAATACGCTATAATATTTGATCCTTTGTACTTTTAGTCCATGAAAAAAAGCAGGCGGGTGCTCAAGCTGGGTAAAGGGACATTTCGAAAAAGACAGTTCGAAACAAGACTTTTCACAGCTGGACAGTTAGAAACTGTGTAGATACATTTAGAAGAACAAAACTTGCAGAAAGTTCATTTTAACTTATTAAATTAATAAAGAAAATATTAAAAATTAGTTAAAATCTGGTGGTTTGGGGTTAGGCATTTTGAACTGTCCAGTGTTGAACTGTCCACTTTCGAAACGTTCTGTTTCGAACTGTCATTTTCAAATAGCTGCACATTCCTCAAACTGACAGTCCAGCAGATGTTCAGTATAATAGTATTGTCACTTAACCCTAAAGATTCAGTAGCAGATGTCAGCCTGAATGTAGATTATTCATATGCTAGTAATCTAGGTTGGCATTAGAAAATGATGTCTCTTCTATAGCATTTTGTCTTGGAAGATAATAATTTCAGTGTTACCAAAATATATCATCCACACTCACGTGTCCATCTAATATATAATATGTGCAAATTTGCACATATTATATATTAGATGGACACGTGAGTGTGGATGATATATTTTGGTAACACTGAAAGTAGCAAAATAAGTAGCATCTGATCTGTAACAAGAGAATATCAAAAATTATTCAAAACTTAGGAGACTCCCACGCAACGCACCTTTACACTGAATGTTATATACATATTATATTTATATAATTATATATGATAACATACATGTATATAGGTATGTATATACATTGTACCTTATTTTGCTACTTTCAGAGTTTCTCAAGACTTTGTTCAGCAGGATTCATAGAATGGTAGAGCATAACAACAACCCAACTGCTACAGGCTTTAGGGCAGATCCAAGAAAGCTGTTGATGAAGCGGTCAGTGTCCACTTTAAATGTAGCCAATTCAGCTGACTGTGACTCCAACTCTGGTTTATTTTCTTTACAGTAGTGCAAGTGAAAAGCTCCAATACCTTCTGTTTAGCATCACTACAAACCTGTAACACTCACCCACTGAATATTTTTGGATATTTCAGGAAATAATTATTGTAAGAACTCTACATGTAGAGTTCTTGCAATATTTCCTGAAATATCTAAAAATGGCAGTTTTTGGGGAAGTGTGCAGGTGGCTTTGGCGATCATTTGTATGTCGTAGGATGATGAAGGCCAAGAACAGAGGTAGCCTCACTTATGCTACTGATTTAGTAAAGCAGATTGTGGTTCGATGTGAGCAGGTGTTTACACAGTGTATCTCGATTCTCGACTGATGAATAGACATTTGAAACATTGAACTTTTGCTTCATTTCAATACCTGTAACAGATATTTTTACAGTAAGTGTATCATAAATTTTTCATTTATTTTTTGTTATTTAATTCTTTTATTGCCATGACTATAATATTTTTTGCTAGTTTTCAATCTTGTTTGCATATATATATTTGTCTGGTTATGATAGTCATATGATTTACCATCCACAATTCTGCACTGCAGATGATAACACAAAATAATATACAATACAGTGCAATAATAGATATAATGCATATGTAGTTGACTTCTCATTAATTTCAATTATATCACAAATTGTATTTTTAATGCATCATGGATAGTTGTTAACTTACAGAGTACTGATAGCTAAAATATATGTGATTTTGTTGAGCAAACGTAATCGATTGCGTATTGTTACAATGGATTTAATAACAAACCGGAACTGCGTCTAAAGCAAAGAAGTGGGTCCTGACCAGCTTCACGATCGTAATAGTAATAGTGGTCAAGTACTGCCTCTATCCTACCTCTATAGCTGCATGTACACGGCACCGAATCACTTCAGATTCATCTGCTCCCGACAAACAGATTATCAATGACGTCATTTCAGACAGGTTTCAGACAGAATACTTGCCGATTAGGCAGATTGATTCAATTCAAAAAAGTTCCGACAGACTGGAGCAATTGACCAATCAGAAATCTGCAACTAGCGATTCCACTTTCGAGAAAGTTTGCAGAAGAAGACGTAAACATTTGCACTTCCGCCAAGCCTCCTACTTAGATTTTTCTTTCAATTAATTAAAATTAGTACAATAATAATGGCCAGAGTTAATGCATCAGTTGAGCAAATTAATTTATTTATTAATAATTTAGAACAATTTCCTGCAATATGGGATAGCAGACTCCCATTATTTAGCAATAAACAAGCTAAGCAAACTGCATTAACAACTTTAGGGGAGCTGACAGGGCTGACTTGTGAGGAAGTTAAAAAAATGTACAATACACACAGGAAGTACTTTAAAGAAGTAAGTATAAAATAATTTTGTAACTACATGTAGAATTTCTGCTAAATTATTTTTTTCATGGGTAAATAGGAGTTAAATGAAGTAATTATTCTTAACAGGGGTAGTTCTGTATCATGTGTGTTTTATTATTATTCAGGAATACAACCACAGATTTGAGCAGCCATCTGGTTCAGGTGCTCCAAGGAGAAGCATGAAATCATATCAATATTTTGAGCAGCTGTTATTTCTTATGCCTACAGTGAGAGCCAGAAAGACTACCACTAATTTATTTCCTTCTGCAGCAGGCTGCATGCCTAGTGCCTCTGTAGGTTGCATGCCTGGTGCCTCTGTAGGTTGCATGCCTGGTGCTTCTGCAGCCTACACGCCTAGTGCCACTACAACCTGCATGCCCAGTGCCTCTGCAGCCTTCATGCCTAGTGCCTCTGCAGCCTGCATGCCTAGTGCCTCTGCAGCCTGCATACCCAGCACATCCACGTCCACGCCTACAAATTACACACCGACTTCCACGAACAGAAAGGTACATGTTGTAATATGACAGTTTCAAGTTCAATGTTTAACTAATATCTATTAACATTGGGATATGAATAAATTTACAACAAATAAGGGTTAATGTTATTGTCAATAATTGCACATTAATTTGCATAATGTTAAATATTTCTCTTCCAGAGAAAATCAGGGACAAATGTTCCACTAAAACAAAGAGCATTGGAGATTTTAAACAAGGAGTGTGATTCAGAAGACGCTGTACACTATTGGGCCATGGGTCTAGCCTGTGATATTCGTTCAATAAGGAACATGGCTGTAAGTAGAGTATAAATATGAGATACATGTACATATCTGACATTTACAAAATCAAAGTACATAGTACATATTTATATCACAAAAGCTATAAGTTATTCATAATTATGATACATCACTTCTTTTCATATTTTTCACAGACCAAGAGAAGAATAATGTCCAGGCTGACAGAACAGGTGGTAGATGCTATTCTACAAGAGCAAGAACCATCTAACAATTTATCATATGTATAACTTCTTAATTCCAAATTCTAAATACATGTCATTCTGTTGAATAAATGATTATGAAAGAGTGAATGGAGCAGGACTACAGCTTTTAATTAGTTATATGGCACACCCTGGCCAACAGCAACCATCCTGTCTTGCCACTCCACGCTTCCTACATTATTAAGCCATTTAGTTAAAGTTTCTTGCATCTGTTTAGCAGTTCGTGAGGGATTATTGCCACTCAACCTTCTTTGAAGAGGTAAAAGTTCCCCATCCACTTCTTCCCTCCAACTACCGTTGCTGACATAGGCATCTACATCTGTTGTGTAGGCCGTTACATTGTGGTCCAACAAGTAGTTGGGTAGGCAACAGCAAGCAAGCACCAGACTGTCAACTTTAGTAGGATTAAGGTCGATTGGCCTGTGAAAGATTCTCCACATTGCTGCTAGTCTTCCAAATGCATTCTCTATAATATATAGGGTAACTAGTGAAATAGCATAATTATCATGTAATTATTCTTTCAAAACGCTCCTTTGAAGTTGTCTTCCTACAGTGTGCAAACATAACTTTGTTCACTACATGCCCTTAGAATTGCAAAAAAATATATATAAATACGTCGGTTAGATGCATACCTACTATCCTTCTTGCTCGACTAAGCCTATAGTTGTAGACAAGGCGATCATGATGTAGCTGCTGTGTTGCTCTGGGATAGGGCTTCATTAAGTATAACTTGAGAGGAAAAGCCTCATCTCCAATGAAGTGATAAGGCACAGCATCAGTCGTGAGAGGGAGTGGTGTTGGTGGGGGTGCATCAATGCTTCCATTTTCTAACCTCCTCTGCAAATCAGAGTCTTTCCATATGGCTGCATCTGAACTACGGCCATTTGTTCCAACACTGACATATATAAACCTGAAATCCGTATTAATGATTAATTACTTAGTAACACCGAGCCAAGTACTCATCTGCCACTGCTCTCCATTCCTCTGCTGAGCTAGGCATGCAAAGGTGCTGCGGTTGCAAGACCTCATATAGGGCTGCACATGTTTCATGAATTATGTTTGAGATAGTTTTTACTCCTGCAATAATAAGAACATACAATATAAATAGGCTAGTCTACTTGTCAAGTAAAGCCCATCGATGGTGTGTTATTTAATTAGGAATTCAATATATTTGCTTACCAAGACGAAAGTCATAGTGGAGGTCAGCCATTGTGCATCCTGTGTAGCCAAATATCTTAGCGTGCAACTCAATCTAGTTTTGACATCTACAGCTGGTCTCATGTTAGTGTCAGCTTTTTGTATGATAGGTGCCAGTTTCTGACACAGGTCTGCAAACAGTTCCTCGGGCATTCTGAAGTAGTGGATGAATGTACCTACTCTTCTTGAATGACCATCTTGCAACAGTCGAGGTACAGTAGAGTAGTATTCATGGCACCTAGATGCAAAAGTAGGCTATAATAATGATGCATAAATCACCAGTAAAAGCTAAAGGATTATGTGGAGAGCTGAGGGTTTTCATAGCCAGTTTAATGGTCTAAAATTCTTTGCTAGCTAAATAATAATATTTATATATAATATAAAATAATTATATTTTATTATTATTAATTAAGGCCCTATCCCTATGCTTTACATTTATCTATGACTTTTGTCATACATATACATTAAACAAAAATATTAGGTAAAATAAAACTATAATAATGTAAACAATTATTATTATTATAATATTATATATTTTCTTTTGTAGCAAGCTCAAGCTGAAGCTCTGAGCTGGGCAAAAATTTTTGTAGCTCTAACCTTCACTAGCTCTTTCGGCACACTGCGGACCGACCCACCATCTCCTTTGACTCTTATCTTCCTCAGAATAGAATGCTATGTAGGCTGCGGCTGCTATTAATCGTTTATTATTGCAAGCCATTCCAAAAATAAATTAATAAATAAATCAGGTAAGCTTTGGCCACATGGACGTAGAAAAATAATGATCTCTTACGGCTACGCAGGAGAACTCAATTATTTATAGCTGTGATCTTCAAGCTTTGTAAAGAACCTTAGCTTTAACTTGACCAATTACCTTACATCAACGTCACAGCCCGCACATTTATAATCGGCTCTATTTTCTGTTCATCCGTTGACAAGGGAGTTGCGCTATCTGAGCTTGTCGGGAGTGGACAAATCTGAACAGATTCGGCGCAGTGTACATGCAGCATATGGTGGTTCCTTTCATACACAGACACTATTATGTAATAGCCTACAATACCTGACTGCAATCGTATACAATCTATTGTATTGGTGCATATGCTTATCATTATTTAATTATACTTGCCTGGCATTTCGGCAGTTATGTAGTCACTATAGCTAGTTTGCATTATTGTGTAGATTTATTCTAAGTCCTTTAGCCTATTATAATTGGTGGCCGATGTCTTGGATGTTTATTATATTAATACATAATCCGTTTCTCACCATTGTAAGCACTTTTTGTGCATGGCCGACCCTTTTATGGTCGAACCTCAGGCGTTTTTCAGCCATCTTGTTATGCATTTCTGGGAACGATACCTTATTTTAGGCTACCGCCCAACCCCCTGTTGGCCCTAATTCCGGAAGTTAGAATCATATAAAAGCCAGCGCATTTCCTATGCCAAATCAGTTGTTGATTGCGTTTCAATGAAGCAACATCTCCTAACTCAACCTACAGAGTCTTACTCTTGCAGGCAGGCAGCTCCAGCCTTGGTCCTCTGGACCTTTAGCGCCCGAGCTCATCCTCATACTCGTATAAGTCTCTTTCTACACTCCTTGCTGAGTATAAACCTCGGACCTTAGTCGATCCTTGATTCTTCAATGAATCTAAGCATCGGGCCTATGTCCCCTCTTCAACAATCAACACTTTCTACACTGCTACGGAGTCTAAACCATCGGACTTTTGTCGACCCTTGGCTCTTTAACGAGTCCAAGCATCGGCCTACGTCCTCTACAATAACTACAAAAGCTTACCTAACTGTGCACTCTTTATGTAATGTGTGGAAGTTTACCTTGGTAGCCCACTACCACTACCAAGCGCTTCCCACACCCGTGCTAACATCGGCACTTGTGTGACAACTGTGCACAAAAACATTACATCATCATACAAGTAAAGCATGAACTGTACATGTATATTACAATCCAACAATCAGTAAAAACATTAGCTGCACATATTAATGAAGAATACAGCATAAACATGCTAGTTCTCTTTATTTGAGATTGCAAAGTCATTATCATTTTAATTGCTTTGGGTAAGGAGGTCGCATCGATGTTATCACCTTCACCCCCATGCTTGGTGGAGTGCTGAAGGTAAGTGGTTCTAGACAGCGAGAGAAATACCCAAAACCTTTTTTATGAATAAACGTAAGATGTCAATTCTAAACACTTAAATTGAATATTTTGACTGACAAAGGGAAACTTGTACTGGAATGCTCCACAAAGGCTTGAATAATCAACAGGTGTGAAATTCATCAAACTGTTTATTTGTGTCACACCCGTGATATCTACTACCTCGGTAACTCCTGCACAAGAGATTCATTAAAGGCTAAGCTGCCTTCAATCATCCACAGGGGCATTTGGGAACTATCCAAAGCAACTTTCAGTATGACAAAAAGAGAAGGACATGAATTACTGCATATCCACGGATCATGAATCATCCTAGTGTACTAAAACCGAAAAGTCAATTTTCTGCAAGCTCTTTAAGAGACATAGCTCTATCTAGTGATTTAAACAATTTACGTACGCAGTATGATGCTGCGGAAATAGCAAGAACGGACTCTAGTAAAGGCTTTTATTCATTACCTAGAGTACTGGTAAGATACAAGAGTAACCGTACAAGTAAGAATAGTAAGACAATTACAGGAGATAGTGATATCAAAAGGTAGTATATCACAGGCAAACTATTGCATAAGCTTAAAGCCAACTCGACTATCATCTTGTCCCAACATCATAATCTTTGTATTCCAGTACAAAACTTGTGGGACTCCATTGAACCCAGAGAATTTTGAATCACTTTGACATCATTTGTTACATTCTTTTATAAAAATACATTATTCAGGTGCATCCCACTGGTGGTGATACTGGCCAGTATTGGAGCTTCATTCTATGAGATAGGCGTTTCCAGATCATCTAGTGACAGGAAAGCCTGTGAGTAAATATTATTGGTACAAATGTTGAGTAGTGCGCTTACATTGTATAATAGAAGTTGTCATTTTATACATGTTGTGTCAAACACATCAGACATTACCACACATCACATGGGATGGGAGTACTAGTATTATCAAAACACCATAAGAATATAAACACAGTACTACAATGTATGTAATGATCGTACATGTATATTATGGTAGCTTATGAACAATGAAAGAAGAATTCCAGTAGTCATTGTATACTAAAACTACACTTAAGGCTCGGGTACACGAGAGGCCATGAGTTTCGGCGGAGCAACTTCGTTGTACCTTGGTATGGCGCCATAGGCAATGCATGGTACCAGTCCACTAATGGCCATCATTAATGGCCACTAAATCACCAAAGCGTATTTAAAAAAATTATATAGATTGAGCCGTTGTATCTAATATTGACCAATCACAACCACGCTCTATGATGCCGTGGCCTGAGTAGATCAACGTATTTATCTTTGCATAGTCAAACAAACAATTTGCTCTAGAACGAGGCTCCGAAGGCCAAAAAAGAACAATCGGCCTCTCGTGTAGTCGAGCCTTTACATACATGTGTAGGCTGCTAAACTGTAGCTTTACTCATGACTTGGGGACTGGTCCTGGACGAAAACGTTTGATGAACATTAAGTTAAAGTTGGGAATTGTATTTTCAATTTGCCAGGGAATATTCTCACGAGGCTGAAATACCATTAGAGAAATTATGTTTTAATAAGATAGACAAGAAATATTAAGTAACATTTTCAATAATTTTCCTGAAGAATTTACATTCTTCAGCTAATAAAGATAATGGTACATAAAAAGATTGCAATGCATATACTGTATTTGTGGCTTTTTGAACTATTACTATGTAAATACTGTATATGCATGTACATATGTACATTGTACTTGTAACTGTGACTCACAGGTAAACTTGGGGAGACATTCTTAGCGTTCTCATTGTACTCCAATATCAAGACCAAACTTCAGACACAGCAATCTCCAGATGCGATAACCTGTATGCATGGCATGAGGTTCTTATCTATGACTTGTGTCGCCAAGCTCCATTATACCGACAGTATATTTCGAATTTATATGAATGCCTCAACAGGTCAGTAATTATTAGCATTATTAATTAACTACATGCATAGCTCAGTGAGACGGGTGGCTCACGGTAACACACTGATAATTTGATGGCTTGGATCATTTACTGCTGCACCGTTAGACTTAGACTTAAACTTGCATCACTTGCCTAGCAACAGTACAATGTACAGTGTACCATGTACTCTCACTGTCTGGTTGTGACTTAATACCAAGCGACATTGTATGTGATTGGTTAGTTAGTAGACAATACGATTGTACAGTGAACACTCAGCAGCTGTGCTGTGCTTTTACACCATTTCTGAGCTTGAGTTGTAAAATTGAGGAAGTTTTCAGTTATTTTCAAATCTCTTAAAATTATTCAAAGAATTATTGTATTGGAACTCATAAACTTTTATTAGATTTTTCAATGACATGACTTGTGTTACTACTATCTATCCCATGCATACACTGTAGTACATGTATATTGCGTGGTTGGATTTTATAGTTTGATTCATCATGAAACTGCCAAAAAAGGTAATGATTGCAGTACAACCATTTGGTTAAAGTGAACTGAATGAGACTTATCCATTGTACTCAATGGTAACTCTCTCAAGCCACAGTGTATTAGTAGAGAAAGTGGAGTAACATGAGTAATAGGGAGTTATACTTGAATTTGCATTCACCATGTTTTAGCAAATGACATCTTTGTGGCAAACTTTCACAGAAATTTCATTCTGTCATCAACTATACAAGGACGCATTGCTGTAAACACATTCTTCACATTAAGCGGAATGCTAACATCATACATGCTACTCAAACAGTACCAAACATCTGACACAGACCTGAAAATATTCCTCAGGTCTCTACCCTTTACATATCTACACCGATATTTGAGGTTAGTCTGTAATTCAAGCGGTTTCCTATTTTTCATCACAATAAGCAAATACCAAGCACTTGCATGCTACTTGTATATATGACATTCCTAGCAAAATGATCAGATGCTCAGATATTAGAATTGGTAAATTAAAAATATTATTGGGCATTGCTTTCCTCTGCTGCCATACAATGGCTTTTTATGAGGTCTATTTCATAGGTCACTAGGAAAATGTGTTTTATAACTTCTTTGTAACCATTTGAACAGGAAGAAGTGACCAAGGATTTGATGGATGCCATTGTTGTAAATTACACTGAGCATTAGCAAACTAAAGCTTCTTGGAATGTTTTATAAGCAACTACCTAACAATAAACATTATTGTGTGAGTTCAAGCACCAAAAGTGGCAAATGTCAACTATCAAGCCATACGTTTCTTATACCATGATTCTCAATCTGTAATAGTAGGACACTAAAGGATATGTGACCAGTGGCAGTTGCCACGTTCATGAAACATCATTCTATAAATTTTATTACTCACAATCCAATTTTAACAAAGTAGAAGAATAGCTTGGTGTTCTAGTTAATAGAGATCATTGCCCGGAGTTCTACTACCAAGGTCTGATATACAACATAATGTTTCAGGTTGACACCAGCATATTTGATTATGTTCATTTTGAACTGGAAACTGCTTTGCTATACAAATAATGGACCTCTCTGGTACAACTGTGAAACTTTTGAATCTAGATGTACAAAGACGTGGCATCACTATATGCTTTATACTACCAACTTGCAACCATTCAAAAAGCTTGGGGTAAGTCTGCTTTAATTGCACGGAAAATTAACTTTTCAAATTTAAAAAGCAGAATGTGGAATCATGTTGTGGTGCACCGGGAATGTTACAGCGGCAGTTCTGAAATTATAGTTTGTGTCAATAATATGATAATAAAAAACTGGATGGAAAACTTGGTAGAGTATAATCAATCTTTTTCTATTAAATTTTTTTTACATCCAACCCACCCAAGTTAAAGGAGTTTTCATTACAGACATTTAAAAATCAAAATGGTGAATGTTTGAAAACTTGAAAAAGAGATGTTCAGTTGGTGTAGTAATCAAGCAGCAGTAGTTTTGACATTACAGTGATTTTCTATGCCAGTGCTGTGAGGCAATAGCTACATTTTATCAATATTGAGGTACCTGCAGTTACAAAGTATATAAACAATAATGTTGTGGTTTCTGTTGTACAATGAGGTTGACCTCACCTACATGTATGTATATAACAGTAAAAGAAACACCGGCATCCTGTAGGCTACATAATAAACATGAGCCTGCTGCCTGCCATAAAAAAGTAACAGACAAATTCAAAAATTGCAAAAGCTATAATTTACTGTTTTACTTTGATTTCGCTGAACAATGTTTTGTATGCTTTCTACTGGAGCAGCCAATTGTTTTCAAATAGCCTGTATAATGCATAAACTAATGCGCTATTGCTTCATAGTGTAAAAATCAGCAGCCAATCCAGCAAACCAATCATGCCCTGTGATCGAGGTCCCTATCATATTGATTTCTGTGACTTTGTATAACAGAGGCTGTAACAGTATTATTTTAACTCTCAACTAGGAACAACAGTGCATCTGATGTTGTCTCCACCTTTCCTCAGACTAATACAATAGGCGTCTTCGGAAACTGTACTGGTTCATATAAGACTGCTTTTAATATCTAAAGACAGCTTAAGTGTTCAGGCTTGACCAATGCTTGCTCTGAAGCAGACATGGGCACTCGAGTCATTTTACTCGACTCAAGTTAACTCGAGCAACAGCTTTTCATTACTTTTAATTGACTTGTGCTTTTGTATTGTGTGAAAGCTGAGAATTGACTTTTACTTCTACTCTCCTACAAAGCATGATGCTTGACTCTTACTTTACTCTAATCTTTCAGCTAGCAATGATAATTCTATTGGTTTGGTGTAATTATGTAAGAAGTCTTGTTCACCATATAGAAGCTGAGAGGCTTATAGATAGACAGACCTACAATTATAATAAGTGCAAATTTGAAGTAGCCTTTGTTCTTCAGAACTACTTTAACCGACAGAAAATCAGACCTAGCACTAAGTATTACCTATTGTGTGTTGTCATACTTGTATACATCAAAAATCTGTGTTCTACAAAATTTCCATTGGTATTCTCTTTGACATACCGCTGTATTTTTGACTCTACTCTGACTCTAGCCTTTTGGCACTAGTTGCTTGACTCTTACTTTACTTTTCAAAATGGCTGTTTATTTACTCTTACTCTACTTTTGACTTGCTTCATCCGATGAGTTGACTCTAAATTACTTTTTATCAATTGGGAATGTATACTCTTACTTGACTCTTGACTTGAGTATTTGTCTGCTTGGCACATGTCTGCTCTGAAGGGGACTCCCCTTATTTGCAATACATATTATTAATAGGTACGCCTAGCCTTAGCCTAGCGTTATAGCTAGACTTACATTATCGAATAAAATAAATTGTTATTGCTGCAGATTGCTATTTATAAAGCTTGCATGCGCAATATCTGAATACGCTTAATGTGGTCACCAAACTATCATGGTGCACATTGCATAGTTTCTTTAAAACTTTATGGTTTTTTGTGACAATTTGTATCATTTCAATAATACAAGATTTCGGTTTGTTAAACAACCTCTTACTACTCCCAATTTGTGGTGAAATGCATCACTGCTTAGCAAAGTGTCTTAAAATATATGAGAATGCCTAGCTGCTTTTGTTATCCATTTAATGAAAACCTGCGAATAATGAAAACAGAGCTCTAATACAGTCTTTATACAAAATCTTTCTTGGATTTTAAATTGCCAGCTGCTTTATTAATTGTCTAGCATTGACCTCAAACAAAATTAATTTACACTGTATAACATGATAGAGTATAGCATGATTGCTGTTTTAGTGTGCTGGTTGGACTTGGTATATTGCAGCTGAGATGCAGTATGCAATACTTGCTCCGTTCCTTGTGTATACGCTATACAGGTGAGTCGACTTATTACTCAGTTCATGTACATGTAGGCCCGATGCATTTAACAGTAGCAGTGCTATAAGTGACTACTGCCTCCTTCATAGTAAGCACAAGCTAGATGTTAAAAGTACAGGACTTTGTATTATCTGTATATCTTATTTAGCAAACATTTATGACGTGGGATCAGGGAACTGGTGCGTCAAATGCTGAAACAGATCAAAGATTTCTTTATCCAGTAGAATGACTCACTGATAAAATTTCATATGGTTAAAGTAACTCAATCCCACATACATGTATAACCTGCCTAATGCCCGCCAACATTTAAAGTACATGATTGTAGTTGCATTTGCATGTAATGTGCATACTGTGACTGCGTTAGGAGTTACCTAGTCACATATTTTACCTAATTAGCCACTATCAGTACTATCTATTCCACACTGGTCTGTTATGAACTGGTCGAACCTTGAGAATTGCTGTAACTGAAATTTTATTTTTTAAACTTATACAAACATGCAAATACCAAGTTATTTCAAAATGTGGCTGCATGCACACATCTGGAGAAACACAGGACAACAAAATAGTACAATAGTATATCGTGGAAATAAATAATGGGAATGCAATTGTGTAGTAACATGTTTACACGTGTATGTAGATGCAAGTATGCTTTTCCTAGTGTATTAGTGCATGCCTCTCTTTAGTTGTACAATGTATGTGTGTTTGCACATTTGTGTAGGTGTATGTAGCAAGACATTCACACCATATAAAATGTATTAGTATACTTACATGATTGTATTGTATGCACAATCATGTAAAACTCACAAACATTGCCGCAAACCCGCAACCTAACCGTTTCTCCAACTGGTGTTATTTTCAAGGGCTATATGAAGTGATACCACACACATACTACACACACTTACTACCTGTTTAGGTTCAGATTAATCAGATAGTTATATTCACTCAACATTATTTTACTACTCAAAACATTTTTTGGAAAATTAAAATACATGACTGTTAGTTCACTTGACAAGGTTATCTATCTATCTAGCTGTCTGTCTGTCCGTCCGTCCGTTCGTCAGTCCGTCCGTCAGTCCGTCCGTCCGTCCGTCCGTCCGTCCGTCCGTCCGTCCGTCCGTCCGTCCGTCCGTCCGTCTGTCTGTCTGTCTATCTACCATTACAGTATATTGTAGCAAAAAATCCCTAATTAAAATCATGTGCATTTATTAGTCATTAAAATTGTGATATTTCTAAATCTGAGATGTTCAGCGACTTTTTGTGGGTTTTACATACATAGATGCGTCCACAAAGTACAACATGTTTATAATTTGATAGTCTTTTTTATAATAAATATTCATATACATTTTTAAACTTTTTCAGATCAAGATTTTGGGGAACGATCACGTGTATTGTGACAATATTAGCAAGTGTGATTGCATCCTATCACCTGTCTGACATGTCGCATTTCAAATTTGAACGTACTTTGTCAGCTCGTTTAAACTTGTAAGTACATATGTATTTATGAACTTTATTAATATTGTTTGCTTCCTGAATAATTTCCAATAATACGTCGATGTTTTCTAGTATACCATAAGATACCAATACTGTATTAGTGGTAACATATATGCCACCTGGACCTGGTCCCAATCTTTGTATTATCATGGTGTCCTCATAGCAAAGCATGGCAGTGTAAGTAGATATCTAGGGATGGTGCATAACTATCCATATAATGATAACGCTTGCTAAGCCAGACACTGGGCAATTACATGCGGGTCTAATGACTAACATTTTATCAGCACCACCGCAATTTGGTTTTCAATCTGTTATTGTCAATCCTACTCTCGATTTGTGTCAGAATGCTTGACAAAAATATGCTGATCCTTAGATCTGATTGTTCAACGTCTTTAGATTATAGTTGCCAATTCTCTCAGCTCCAAAGCCCCAACATGATTAATAGGTTTGTATCATTACTTTAGTTCTGAAATCAACCAAGAGTGGCGATATACCTTTCTTCCTTCAACAAGGTACAAATCTTATGGAATAGGAATATTGGCTGGCTATATCATGACAAATTTGACACAGTCAAGAGGGACAATTTCTAAGGTAACAGCCATAACATGTTGTGTCATCTAAGCCACTTAAATGTTGCAGTAAATTGTAGCAACAATAATTTATATAGTGTCAATTAGTCCTTTTAGCGGAGTGTAATTTCATAAAAGCATTAATTTCAACAGCACTGACATTTGCACGTACATTCGAAATTCTACTTTTTGTATGATTGAAAGCTCTTAGGATCATTGCTGCCAACCAGTGCCAAATTCTAATTACATGTAGATCTTGTTGATCATTAAAGGACTGTCTACAGTGCCTCATCAGTAGTATAGTCAGTGCAGATCTGCACAGACACCCGGCCATTTCCGCGTCTTATTAGCCCTAGATCCAAAAACTCCCCGGGCGGACGACCACCCCACCCGTCCTCTCGCCCCCTCCCCTTCCCTAAACCTCACTCTATCTGCAAAGCCCTAGAACCTACCCCCCGATCGCGGGTGGGGTTTCAAAAACCTCATCGGCTGTTCCGTAGAACCCAGTCTAAAGAGCAAACCCCTCGCCCCGTCCCGTCCCACGGCTCGGGCGAGGGGGCGCGCGTACGCGCGCGCCCCCCCGCCCCGCGAACCCCACCCGTCCTCCCTCCACCCGTCCCCGCCCCTCCCCACCCCTCCCCTCCGCCTCGCGGCGGTTCTCGTTTGCGAGTCCAGCCGTGGCCCCACGCCGCCCTCCCCCGCCCATCCCCCGCCCCTCCCCGCCCTCCCGCCCCAACGACCCGTCGCGGCCCTCGCGGGCGGACCGTCGGCTGGAGTAGGGTGAAGCGAAGGAAAATACGGGTTAGAGTAATGATAGGCTACATCCGTGCGGAGTGCCCGTGCAGAGTTTACGACGCTGACTATACTACTATAAGAAACTTACCGAGTGGTGGTGGTGCTTCCGGATGATTTCTTCGCCGGGGACTGTTGAGACTGAACTGGTCGGGGTGACACCGCACTCGCGCGCTCCTCCGTTCGAGCGCCCCCGGACCTTCGATGAAAGACTCGCGCCTTAACCCTCATTTTCCCCGGACCCTCCCCTAGGGAAATCACCCGTCTCCGTGACGAGTGGCGAGGGAAAGTGAAGGCGGTGGCTCTTCCGCGCTTCAAACCGTAGACTTCGGGAGGAGGTTAGCCGACGACATCATCGCTCGGAGGGGTAGAAATAGAAATAGATAAACGGGATAGATGGATGCTTGTCTTCTCATCGCCATCATCATCATCATCATCATCATCATCATCATCATCATCATCATCATCATCATCATCATCATCATCATCATCATCATCATCATCATCCTACAAATAGACCCGCCTCTACGATGATGTCGTGGACTCGCCACCAATTTCTTTGACCACCGCGTCCACTTTCCCCCGGGTAGCAAACTCCGATAGGGAGAGAGCGCATCGTGCGCGTGCGATGTCACCCCCCACCTACGAATGAAGACAATAGAAGAAATGTGAACTGATAAGGGGTGAGTATGAGCGGAAGCTGCGCTAGTACCGTCTACCCCTTTGGTTTGGAGAGGTAAATGGTTTTTAATGTATTAGCTAGTGTTTTATTGCTCGGTTTTAAGGCTACAACCGGTAAACCCTCCGTTTTGAGGACGGAGACCCCTTACAATAGAGAGTGAATGTGAAAAAAATTATACGGATATATATATATATATATACAAGGGTTATGATGCACTGTTCGTTTACTCTCCGATTTATCGAATGAAGTAGTCTCATCTCCGAGAAATCAGTACTAACATTCTATAGGACTCGTACTCACCCCGTCTTCCGCAACCTTCCGCTTACCGTAGAAGTAGGTGAGTCCGGTCTTTAGCTGGGTATAGCTATACGTTTGATTTCCTCTTCTGATAAAACCCCGATTGTCTCCTCTCACCGACTCCCCTGTTTTGAGCACGGAGAGGAACTTCTCTTTGGTTAGGGTGTTTCCTCTTTTATTTAGTCCTTTGCTGCTATACTTGCTATCGCCGTCAGCGGACCAACAAAAGTAAGTTTTTGAGTTGAGCGCGATGACCCCCTCCCCCCGAAACTCCTCCTTAAACAGACCAGGGGTTCGTGTTTCGTATCGCTGCACCTTCTCACAATATTCCCTCATCTCCCACTCTTGCCCGAGCACCTTGGTTGTGATAAAGTCTCCCTTGTGGCTATCGCAGAAGGGTCTGGAAAACCATTTACCATACTCTCTGTAGAACTCTTCTTTTTTATCTTTTCGGATGACCTCATCTATACTGCGAGCACTCAGGGCCATGTAAGCGCTATCCGTATCCATTTCTACGTACTCAAAGTCCTCTCTGCTGACGAATCTGTGAAAATAAATCGGGCGGGTTAGAGGTTGCTGACACCGAAGAATAAATAGAAAAGGATTTGATAAAATCTTTGTATAGCCTAGTTCTACTCACCTATCCATGAAGTCGTAGTAGAACTCTAGCATCCTCAACTTGGCTCTCTGGAGGATGACGAATCCTACGACGGATGGAACATCCATTCGAATCTAAAAGAAAGAGAGAGAGAGAGAGAGAGAGAAAGTTCACCCTTCCACTCGGAAAAAGTTTTGTCAAATCAAGAGTCAAAGTAAGAAAGATTGTCAACACTTACCTTTTTCTTGTGAAGCTCTATCTCAAAGTAATTTTCATCGACTTCGTTGAGACTAGAAAAGTGCCTACTCCTCACTTTGACGGCCGCCCCCTCTACCGTCTCTACATACTTGACGGTCTTATGTTTCTCTTTATTTGTTATGGTCTTTCCGTAGGCTGAATTCCCAACGAGCTTGCTGGTGCTGGCCAAGAGGGCCAGATCGGGGTCCAGATCTCCCCTCTCCTTGCGTCTGAGACCGAAGAACCAAAGTCTTTGAAGACGGCTCGTGGGATAAAGTGAACAAACTGATAGACCCTGGTAATTATCAAACCTTGATCTAGATACCATCTAGCCAGATCGGTGAGTAGTGTGATTCGCTCGCCAAAAAGACTCCCCACGAGCATTCGCTGAGGTCTCTTCAAGAATCCGTTCTGTTTGGCAAAAGCGCGCATGTGTTCGCTAAGGTGTTCTCTTCCCACATTTATATTCTTGAAAATAGGTGCCATCTCAGAGAACTTCGCTTTTAGCTCTTCGGGTACGGAAATGTCACACTCCACTAAACCGTAGTACTCTCCACTACGAATGTTGTTGATTATTTTATCGAGGTTGACACAACCCCTCTCTGGATAGAGAGAAAAAAAGAAGACGGAGAGAAATGTCCTAACCTCTTCATCCGAACGAACTCGCGCTCCCCACTCACACTCCCGAGTGGTGATGAGCTTATAGCCTAGAGCCTTGATGTAATCTTCTTTCCTCGCAGTGTCCACCCGGAGCTCTTCATTCGTCATGTTTCTGACACCTTTTCCATTCCCTCCTAGCCCACACTCGTGTCCGTGCCAGTAGCAACCGTGGAATTGGTACACAGTCCGACTCTGTTCGCTATAACCATCCACCGGTAGGTTGTGACAGCCTATCCTCATTTCTCCTCCATTCTGTTGGTGAAGGATGACCTCTCCTCTCTTCCACGATTGGAACTCTAACCATCCATGCGCCACTTTGCTGAACTTTTTAACGGGTTCCAGAGCAAAGCCTCGGCTCTCTAGCCTCCGCCTGGGATAACCCGTAGGCATATTCTCCATCATGCAGTATAGGTAGAGAGCGTTGGCATCGACTCCCAGAATGGACCTACAGGGTTTTGCGGATGTGCCATAAATCTTCTCTCGAATAGAGGTCACTCCAACTTCATGATGTCTGTGAAAGATGATGCTTGGCCCTCCCACGAGGTTATCACGGAGAGTGTGGTACAGACTTTTGCTCTCCTCATCGAACAGACATATGGGTTGTGAGTTGCAAAGTTCGCCTCGGAGAGACATTAACCTATGCAGCGGGAGAGCGGCTTGCGGAGGAGAGTAGCCGTAAGGTCGGGCCTCCACCTCCATAAACAACCATCTGATAGCCAAGCCTGGAAGCGAGATTGCGAATTTCAACATATCAATACCCTTTTGTCGATAGATAGAGCTCTGACGTGCAATGGCCTCGATGAATGGGGCCACATCGAGGTTGTTGTACCAGATGAGGAAATCCCTGAACGTTTCCATGTTCTCTCTTTCCCACACGAGCTGGCAGTGGTGATAATCTTGCTCGCTCAATTCTTGCTGAGTCAGCGAGTTGAAAAAACTCTCTGGGGGAAGGAGTCCGTGATGATCCAACCTTCTCAGGGAATCTACCCAGTCGTAAGGAAAGAATCCCTTACTCTCTGACACGCCAAATGCCTTCAAGTATTTGGAGTAGTTGAAGCCTGGTGCGATAAAGTTGCATATGTCAAGGAATCTAAAACGTCTACTCTCCACGCAGGACATACTGTTAACACGCTTAACGATGAAAACAAAATCTTCTCCCTCCTCCTCTTGTAGAGAGCGAAGTAAAGGTCCCTTTAGTATATTTAGGTCATACTTTTGCGAGTTGAAGCCGACCACCGGAACGCTGGAGATGTGCTGTTCTAATTCTCTTTCTAATCCGGAGAGACCGGACTTCACCCTGTAAGTCGAGACGTTAGAGAACTTGTCGTCAGCAAAGGCCTCTTCTCTATCCGCCCGATCCGCGAGGAAGGTAGAGAGTCGCTCGCGTACATCCTGGAATCCTTCTCCGAACAAATCTCCTGCCACGTCAGCAATCTTTGCTATGTATTGGACAAATTGACGAATGCACTTCGTCCCATCCTTGCTGTCGACGCTCCTCACAAAACACTTGGCCCGCTCAAACCCCGGGACGTTAGAACACGCGGATATGCTCAGTAGCTCGTGTCTTGCACTAAAAGTCATCGTGGTGGTGTTAGTTGGTAGGTTGTCTTTTGGCATGAAGCATTCGATATCATAGGTGATATAGTAGGGGTAGTATAAGAGGTCGGGGTTCACCACCTCTATTCCCGCCACTCGCTTGAGTTTTGTGAATATGGTTGGCGGGGGTCCAAACGTTCCACCAGGGAAAACGAACACCGATGCCTCTCCTGGCGAGCACTTGTGTCGTCGTAGGCTGGACAAGCGTGTAAACGCGCTATCGCACAGCTTGCAGGTGAAACATCTGGCAAACGAATCAACATTCTTTATCCAGCTAAAGTGTTTTTCGTACATGTTGACGAAGAGTTTATGGGCTTTGTTTCGTGCCCCGGATGACCAAACTATCGGAGCTACCTCCTCATCAGTTAGACAGAAGACTATTATAGATACGTCAAAATGATCTTCCAAGGCCAGTAGATCACTCGCGCCCACCCCGGGAAAGTCTGACAAAGTTGATGAGGGTGGGGAAGAAGATTTAGTTTGTCTCATGTATTGTTTAAACAAGCGATGTGTTGTGGTGCGAGAGGGGCGACGGCAACGACATCCCTTCTTTTGGTCGCAGTTACAGTCATACATCATGGCCAAGCATCTAAAGAAACACAAGTTGTCTGAGTAGGGACGCGCACCTCCTCTAGCCCAAAAGTCTACGTCTAGTGCTATCACGTGTCGGTTGTTCAGTATGTAGTCTGGGAGTTTGCTCACTACACCACCCACCTTGCCAATCTCTAGGAGTTTATAGATGTAGAATGTCAGATTCGCAATGTGACGTAAAGCCCAAGCGGTATTCGGTCTCCTTTGTGCTGACCTCTCTCTCAAGTCGAGCTCCTGCACAGATTCGCAAAACTCTCTCATCTCATTCTCTGTTCTGATCAGTCTTGGTTTGGGGAAGAATGCGGCATTGTTGCTCGATGAGTGAAAGTAGCGCAACTCTCCACTGGTCTTATGCTCGAGGATGACTCCAGCGCTACAGTTAATCTTCACAGTACAAGGCACTCTCTTCCACATTGCTCTCAACTTAGTCCACACCTCTTCACCTCCTTCGTCTTCACCTTCCCCTCTCCACACTCGAACGTTGAGAATATCTTCCACGGGACGAGAGTGTATTGCGGACCTGATGGAGCTCCAATAGCGGGCTAGCAGCACCCCCATCTCATCCCCCTCTTCAGCTGTTGGCGGTTTAGACCAGAAAACATCATCAAACTTCTCTGCACCTCCCTCATCTTTTTCCACCTTACCCTCGCTATGAAATCGCCTCATGTGATGACCTAGCTTTCTCCTCCCATCAAAACATCCGCCACAAACGGGGCACTTGTGCGGGTGAGCCTGTGCATGCATTCTCTTCGTGTGCCTGTCTAGAGAAAACACTGTTCTGAGAACCAGACCGCATAGTTGACAGGTGTGCTCGACCTGACGAGAGGTCTCTCCCCCTATGAAAAAAAAATACAAAATGGTAGGGTGTAAGTTATTATTCTTTTACTTCACACTACATAAACAATAAACAATCCACAATTGCTACCAAATACCTCATTTAGCACTAACCTTCTTTTTCACTTGTTGACATCTCTGCTGATCATGTGCTGGCTAGAAGGTAGGTGTCTCTGTTTAGTCTCCCTATAAAAATATATAGTAGTAGGGTGTGAGTTATTTTTTAGCTTGATAGCATTTTATACAATAAACACTTCACAATTGCTGCCAATTACTCCATTTAACACTAACCTTATGGTCCACTTGTTGACATCTCTGATCAGGCACTGACTAGTAGGTAGCTGTCTCTGTTTACTCTCACTCTGTTGACTAGAGGCTGATTGTTCATACTGCTAGAGTGAGAAACTCATACCTTAAATAGTAGTATTCAGTGGGCGGAGTCTAACCATTTCCCCACCCTTGGCAATACCACCCCGATGTGAATCCGAAGCCTCCCGATGTGAATCCGAAGCCTCCCGATGCACCCCGATGTGAATCCGAAGCCTCCCGATGCATCCCAATGTGAATCCGAAGCTTCCCGATGCATCCCGATGTGATTCCGAAGCTTCCCGATGCACCCCGATGTGAATCCGAAGCCTCCCGATGCATCCCGATGTGAATCCGAAGCTTCCCGATGCATCCCGATGTGAATCCGAAGCTTCCCGATGCATCCCGATGTGATTCCGAAGCCTCCCAATGCATCCCGATGTGATTCCGAACCTTCCCGATGCATCCCGATGTGAATCCGAAGCTTCCCGATGCATCCCGATGTGATTCCGAAGCCTCCCGATGCATCCCGATGCACCCCGATGTGAATTGACACATCGGGACACATCGGGATGCATCGGGAAGCTTCGGGATGCATCGGGAAGCTTCGGAATCACATCGGGATGCATCGGGAAGCTTCGGATTCACATCGGGATGCACCGGGAAGCTTCGGATTCACATCGGGATGCATCGGGAGGCTTCGGATTCACATCGGGGTGCATCGGGAGGCTTCGGATTCACATCGGGGTGCATCGGGAGGCTTCGGATTCACATCGGGGTGCATCGGGAAGTGTCGGAATCACATCGGGATGCATCGGGAAGCTTCGGATTCACATCGGGATGCATCGGGAGGCTTCGGATTCACATCGGGGTGCATCGGGAGGCTTCGGATTCACATCGGGATGCATCGGGAGGCTTCGGATTCACATCGGGATGCATCGGGAGGCTTTGGATTCACATCGGGAGGTTTCGGATTCACATCGGGGTGCATCGGGAGGCTTCGGATTCACATCGGGGTGCATCGGGTCACATTGGGATTGGATAAAAAAAAGGGAGGAGTCAAGAAATGAGCAGTTGTATAAAGGGAGAGTGGGATCACAGTCTCAGCATTCAAAGTTCAGCACATCACTACTGTACAGCTACACTACTACAATAGTACATTATCAATGGATACTGACAACATAGTCCCAAACCAAGAAGAGTTATTTGCGGGCTTAACGGACTCACAAATGGATGGAATTATTGAAGAAGAAGAGTGCAGTCAGAAGAGGAAAGAAGAGGTGGATGCGTTAAAAGAGGCACGGAAGAAGGGGAAAATAATAGGAGTGGGGAGTCTTGCCCGAAAGGATCTTTCTAACATGGCGGACTCTCCGTCCTCTCCGGAGCGGGCCTCGGATAGGGGCGAGACCACAACAACCAAGAAGAGGAAGAACCCAAAAGGAGATGAAATCTGTGCTAAGAAAAAGAAGAAACCCCAGGTGATTGTAATATCAGATGATGATGATGATGATGGCCACGGAGCCGATACGGCTACGGAAGAAATGGATGGTGGTGAGACGACGAAGGGAAAAAAAGCTACCAAGTCCCCTTGCAAGGGGAAGAAAAAGAGCGGGGGACTAAGCCTGGAGAAAGCTCGTGCAGTGGCGGCAACCCTAATGTAAGTAGCCCTATTCGTATATCTATAAATTACCGTACTATCTTTCTCCCGTTTAACCACTTTGTCGGATCTATATACACCACTTTCGTTATTGTAGGAGCATGGGAGCGGAGAAGAGGAGCTCTCTGCAGACAACGGTGAAGCTGTCAGAGCTAGAGCCAGGAACTGCGCTAGAAGTGAGTGGAGGTTCGGTGGTTGAAACGGCATTCGGAAAAGCATTCTTAGCCAGGGCAAGCTATGTGGATGACAAGGGGATGAGACATTGCATCAGCTTTCACACCAACATTTGTCACGCCATGCCCAAGCTAGCGGATGTCAAAGAAGAGGAGCTAAAGGACCTTACCCTTCCACCTAGGATCATGGTGTACTTGGGACAGCAGGAGACCGCTAAAGGACAAAACACATTCAACCGTATCGAGAGCGTGTGCTCCCTGCCAGGAGCAGCCATGAAAAAGCTGGCCGGTAACTTGAGAAAGAAGACCTTGGCCCAGTTGGAAGAATTTTTTCGAGTGCAAACGCTATCTTCATTCCCCGTTGGTTCTGTGCTGGTGGTGACCGCGCTCCGACCCACATACGTCCCAAGATGCAGTGATGGTGATAATGCGAGCAACTCCATTGCCACCTACGAGTGTCGGATTGGAAACGAAGAAAAAAAGGGAGAGGTCTTCCTTCCGGGACGTCTGGCAGTTTCGATGAAAGACCTCCTCCCCTCCGTGATGGTGTACAAGGGACAGAAGACTTCCAAGAGCGGGAGAACATTCTACGATTGTGCCATTCTAGACTCCATCCTCGGCGAGCGTCTCCTCCCCGCCACTGCACAGTTTTGAGGCAAAAACTTTTGTCATTCACACTCATTCGTGTCTACTTATCAATTGATTTTATATTATTACTCTCAAACTCGTGTATCGTTAGCCTTACTCATATTCTTCATAGTCGTATATCGGTTTTTACCGATTGATTTTATATTATTACTCTCAAACGTATTGAAAATTAAAACAAACTCGTGTATCATTACCCTTACTCATATTTTTCATAGTTGTGTATCAAGTTTTTTATCACTTAATTTTATATTATTACTCTCAAACGTATTGAAAATTAAAACAAACTCGCGTATCATTACCCTGACTCATATTTTTCATGGTCGTATATCATCTATTCCAGAAAACATCACACACCATTACTCTAACCCGTATTTTCCTTCGCTTCACCCTACTCCAGCCGACGGTCCGCCCGCGAGGGCCGCGACGGGTCGTTGGGGCGGGAGGGCGGGGGAGGGGCGGGGGATGGGCGGGGGGAGGGCGGCGTGGGGCCACGGCTGGACTCGCAAACGAGAACCGCCGCGAGGCGGAGGGCGAGGCGGAGGGGAGGAGTGGGGAGGGGCGAGGACGGTGGAGGGAGGACGGGTGGGGTTCGCGGGGCGGGAGGCGCGCGCGTACGCGCGCCCCCTTGCACGAGCCGTGGGACGGGACGGGGCGAGGGGTTTGCTCTTTAGACTGGGTTCTACGGAACAGCCGATGAGGTTTTTGAAACCCCACCCGCGATCGGGGGGTAGGTTCTAGGGCTTTGCACATAGAGTGAGGTTTAGGGAAGGGGAGGGGGCGAGAGGACTGGTGGGGTGGTCGTCCGCCCGGGGAGTTTTTGGATCTAGGGCTAATAAGACGCGGAAATGGCCGGGTGTCTGTGCAGATCTGCACTGACTATACTACTCTCATCAATTTACTGCTTTGTTTCTCTAGACCAAATTTATATAAACATCAGGAGTTTCAGTAGTGCTTTTTGACACGGTGCACTGTCTGATAGTGATTTTAGAAATGTGAGTACTTTATTACAACCATTCTTACTCGCATGTTGCCAATCAGACTAATGGTGTAATTAGTAGAGTGCAGTGTGAGGTCTGTGCAGATCTACACTGACTGTACATGTGCTACTGTGGTGTTGTAATGTTGCTTTGCTTGAGGTCAGGGGACGACCCACTAGTGCAAAAAGGGAAGAGCCTAAGAGTGGTACTAGGCCTTCCGCATTACATGAAAGATCGGCAGAACTTGTAGTTATTGAGTTAACCAAGAAGGCCCATGTGATCCTGAATCAATGCTTCTGTGCTATACTTGAGAAAGAGTATGTTCAGTCTTAGTAGGTTGTTCAGGTATCAAGTTGGAAAGACCTTAACAGCTGGAACTACCCTTAGCTACAAGAGAAGAGTTTGTCTAAGTAGTGTCAATGTGTATTTATTGTGATCCAAACATCAACTGAGGCAATAGCAGTATAAAAGTTCACTTTACAGTATATATAGTTTTAGACCTCTGGTTCTGGTAAAAAGACGACATAGTATCATCCGGAAATTGCACAACACGATGGTGGCTGGAATGCCGAGATCCTACCTAACATGGGTCGGCCCCAAACAAAATATGCTTAAAAGCATGCAAAACATGTGCAAAGCTAATTACATTCACATCAAATTCTGGGACGTCGGCCTCAGTTATAATTATGGGTATAAAAGGGGCGTTTACACTTCGTAATTATTTTATAATACATGTATAATATGTACATAGTTCAAGCAATGCATGACATAGAAATATATGAATAGGCGTTAGTACATGTATATGCATGAATACATGATAAATACAAGTAGAGTAATTGGACAAGTATGAGTTGAGCGAGACAACTAATACATGTAAGCACTGAAGGCGCATCAATGTACATCAGGCAGACTGAAGTTGTACTAATAAATATCCTGGGCGAAGTATTACCGACTGACATGGTGCACTGATAACCAATGGTTAGAATAATACGTAAATAATATTGTAACGTGACACATGAGTACCGATGATAGTACGGGTGCGAGAAGAGTCTAGCAGTGGTCGGCCAGACCTGCTTCAAATAATTATTTGAAAGACTGAAGTGATTGCACGGTAGATTATTTGACTATGTTGCGGGTACAACCCATAGGGTCTGAGTTATCGCTTAGATACGAGTTTCATGAGTATTGTCCATACTAGTTTAGGCAATTTGTCTTCAAGGTCCCATGGACTGGAACTGTGCTAAGAAAAGGCAACTCCGGATTCTTCTTATTGTATGTACATTAACAAACAGCAAAGACATTGACTAAAATCGTAATTGGCACAACATGGCAGTCGATCGTAAATAAAACGCTGATAATGTACATTTATGTAGGTGGCAATGAGTTCTGCTGGAAGAATTCAGCAGTTAGAAGCACATTAAACCTGTGAGAAAAAACATAAAATTTCAGTTTTGAAGTTTGTAACTCACCAACCCTGTGTGCTGTATTTTACAGTCAATAAATTGGATGCTTTGGTGTATCGCTGCTGGATTATGTCTCTCAGTTGTATTTGGACCGTTTCCTGTTACCTCTGGTCAGCGCGTAGGAACCTTGTTTGAATCCAACATGTACAACACTTTCAGTGATGCGGCTTGGGGTATAGGCATCAGTTGTATAGTAATATCCTGTAGCATGGGTGGTGGAGGTAGGTTCATGTACATATACATGCATATTGCATAAAGATTTACTTGTGAAGTTCATACATGTACTCGTATAATCTACGTGTACAGGTACTTGATACAGCATAACTGACAAATATGTATGAGTTGTACATGTACACAGTATAATATTATACCTATCAATGAATGTAGCTGTATGTTCAAGAAGTAAATAATGTGCAGCGTACAGTATGTTAGTAGCTAAGCACTTTCTTGCACATACTATGTAGCGCTATAATATTTCCAGGGTTGATCAACAGTTTGCTGTCATGCAAGTTATTTGTGATACTTGGTAGTACTACATACAGTGCTTATCTCATACATCAGCCTGTAGGAAAGTGGATCTATCTCGGAAGACGTCACCTGCCAACACTCACAACCTTCTATCTGGTATTGCTATGAATTGTTTTTTATATTTTATATAATTATACATTATGCAACATTGTTGTTATCTAAAGCCTGAAAATCTTTTCGGTGGAGTAATATAGCAATACTGACTCATTAAAATATGTCCCTTTATCATTCATTGTTGTGCATTAGAATGCTTTGCATAAAACCATTTCCGGTTCACCCTTCTAGACATTAAAGTTTTTTCCACATAATATTTGCTCAGGTAAAAGTAATTAAATTTATGTATGACTAAAGGTAGATTCCAAAAGAATAATATACCTAGTTTATGTGTTATATTTCTAGTACCAGGAGATTTACATGGCTATTGCGGCATCTTGTGTTCTGGGATTCTTCTTCTCTGCATTATTCGAATTGCCGTTCATAAACTTGGGAATAATTTACCTTCCCCGAAGCAGTAAGCCCATCAGTACCTTACGGAAATTTGATAACAAACATCAACTGACTGATAGAAATGTAGTAGCTACTGAAAGCTGATCTATGCTGTAGCGTTTCTTAGATTAAAGTCTATAAATACTGGGCAGCTCAAGCAGAGGAAACTAACTGATTTATTTACACTGTTAACTGACCCATAGACCGATTGGAAGTTTAAGCAATGTGCTTTTGTAGATACGCTTCATTACTTTTTTGCCAAACTACAGTGTCGTAATGTGGTAGAAACATGTTTTGGGAATTCCAGCTGGTATTAGAAGGCTATTTTGTACAGCTTTTTGTGTAATACCAGAAGAAGCTATATTAATAAGACAAGGCTTCCAGAGAAATAGCTACCAGCTGACAGCCACTCTCTGCTGTGATACACATGAGGAGTGATAGTGGAGCGATTAAGAAAGAGAGACTGGTTTTTGTTGTGCATACTAACTATATTTATCTTCAGAGATGCCAGACTCGAGTTAAAGACTCGAACTCGAGTCAGACTCGAGTGACTTTTTGTGGAAATTTTTTTATAATAAAAACAATTGACCCACCAACAAAGAATTGAAGTTGTGACTCGTTGTGTTATGTTAACAATGAAACAAAAACTTCAACTCGTCAAATTAAATGGTTCTATTTTCAATAACTCGAGTCTTTGACCTAATTTTCACAATAATAAAAACTTCAATAACTCAAGTTTGGTTGCACTAATAAGTAATAGCTAGTTTAAGATGATGAATTTAAATTCGCAAAAAGACTCGAGTCTTTTTGGTGGTTTACTTCAACCTTGAACTATCGCAAATTAGCGCATAATCGATTATGACTACATGTGTTAAATAACGGGGGGACACTACTAACCCCCGTTCTATGCACGCTAAATAAATCATTACTATGTCAAGGTGATAGTAAAAGCCTCTGTATTGAAATGGCATTAGTAGTTTATTTACCGACGCTTTCTTGGACAACAGTATCGCCATATTGTGTAGACTGGTTTTAACTTAGGCTGCTTTACGGGGTCTTTGAAGACGACCGAAATATTAACCGCGTGTCTTTTAAGTATCTAGTCTACCTATAGTAGCAGCCGCGATTGTTCAGCCTGCTTTGAGATTTGAGTGGAAATCCAATTGGCTATCAATGATACCATCACTATCGTCATAGTATAAACGATAAACTATAAAAAAAACTTTACTAAACCTTCACACCCGTTAGTTATTGTCAGAATGGCAGCTAAAGAGGGTAGTAATAGTAAAGTTCAAGTGTTTTTACTTAATGATGACACCACAGAGGAAAAGACTCCGCACAACGAAAATAAAAATTCACAGTCAGACCCACTGTCACAACAACATGAAGATCAGCATGAATCTCATTCTTCTACAACCAAGGTAACACTGACTATGTTATTTACCTATTTGTATAAATTATTATAGTTATTTGACTGAATAGAATATATATTATAAATTATATATAAGTACTGCTATTGCCTATTTAGCTATTAATTAGAATTTTCAATTTGAATTTACTAATTTAGATAGATTACTTGTATTAATTAAGAATTAGTATTAGAAAAAAGAATTAGAATAGCCTAATAGATAGAGTAGAATTTATTAAATTACAATTAACTTATTTATGTTCAATACCTTCAAGCCTCGTACTTTGAACCATACTCTACTGCCTAGTATCTAATTATTAAGGAACGTGCCTAGAATTAGAATTTTCTTCATAATGTTGTCATATCATTTCTTCATACCAACAGTTCGTTACAGACATTAGCTGCTTCAACTATTGTTTTCGTACTCGACTAAAAAGAAATTTGCTGGTCTACAACATACATGTACTTGTATTAATAGGCCTAACATTGGTGCACTATATTGGTGCCTATGTAGAGTACTACCAATTTCTATGATTTCATGTTTTGTAGGCTTAATATTGTGATGGTACGCCCAGTCGTATCTTACATCTGACACTCATTATTGCGTGCATACATGTATATATCTGCTTGTACTTTACTCTTATATTGTTATATATGATTGTATGATTATATCTAAGTCTTTTAATGCCTTTTATACCCATGTACAGAGGCCCGACCTCTCAGAATCCATTGATATTCATTTTGTACATGAATTGGACCATTATAAGCAACTTTTGTAGAACCCGACCTATTTTGGGTCGGCCGTCGGGCTTCCGGCGGCCATCTTGTTGCGCAACTTCCGGACGACCACACGTCGTCTTTTCCCGACGTCACGTCGGCCGGAAGTCCTTATACTATATAAAGGGCACTGTTTTACTGTTCATTGTCTCAGTCTACACTTGGCTTTCAATAAAGACACATCTATACTTGATACAGGGACTTTCTCTTCCTTTTACTAGGTCATTCGCTTTGCGAACCGCCTACTAGGTTGAACTACTCTCTTTCACTGTATAGTCTGAAGGTCGGACTTGAGATCAGATGGGTCGTCTTTGGTAGTATTTGGGCTACTGAGACCGCTCGATCTTTCATGTAATGCGAAGTCCTATTACCACTCATAGGCACTTCATTTCTGGGTCGATAGTCGTCCAAGGACGACCGCACCAAATCACAGAAACCATTACAATATACCAAAATGCATATACATACTTTTTTTGTGTTATTAGTTTTTCATACTATGTTATGAGTTGATGAAGTTAACACTCAATCATGTAGTGCATTAAACTGAGGTAGCATTCCATCCGATAGTCATTATTTACAGCCGATTGCTAATTTCCGTGGATCTTGTAAATTTTGAATTTTGATAAAGTTTTTGTAAATTTTGTTGTTCTATGCTTCACAGGAAAAAGGAAAAGGTGTCAAGCGCAAATGTGAGCCACAGATTGTTCAATTCGCATTCACTGAATATGTCAGTGAAGGGGTTGGTAGAGCAGCCAAGTGCACCATCTGCAATGTTGTTATCAAGGAAAAGGGTGCAACAACAACTAACTTCATCAGACATCTGCGAGATCTGCATCCTATGAGGTAAGGATGCATAATGCACCTACAATGATGTCAATCACATGAATTGGTATGGATTGAACAGTAGCCTAATGTTTCAAAAAAAGAGGAGGATATAAATAAAATGCTGTCCTGTTTGATTGATATCCGCCTTACATTGAAATTTGAAGTTGTTGTCTAAGAAGTAATAAGACTTTAGGACAAGAATATCGAGATGGTGCAATCAAATGCTTTAGTTTTGTTGAATTTGATATGACTTAAACTAAATCAAATATGAACTCTGGTCTGCACCTGCTTGACTCAAGATGCAACAATGCCACCACTATAACTATAACTAATTCTTACAAAATATTTTCATGCATGCGATCCCATGATGACAACAAAATTGTATTCGTGTTTTGTCAAGCTAAGTAAAATTCTGGAATTTATGTGAAATTGCATGCTAGATTTACTGAAATTGTTTTATTATTTTTGTTGATTTTTATTTCTACACACTAAGCTATTGACCAAGTGATGCATGAGCTCAGCACATGCTGGCTGACCTGCTTTGGTGCTGGGAATATTGTATTGTTATAAAAATAATTACATGTATTTATTTATGTACTGCATAATTACAGGCCCATGCCAATAACAATGAAATTGTGCTATGTATGTATGTTCTCCCAAGTAGGTTAATTAATTGTAATAATATATGACTACTTTATCAATCACTGTACATGTACATGTAGCATGGTGGTAGAGCATACACTTCTTATTTATAAGAACATGGGCTCGAGTCCCAACCAAGCAATTTATTTTTTCAGCAGTAATTGTTTTTTCACCAGTGATTGTTAGCTGTAGTTATAACAGAACTCAAATAATCTGATTAATTACTAAAATAGAATGTAATACATGTATAATAATTATACTCTTGAAATAATATTCCATTCAGATGAATAGATGGGTGTATGGCAAACTCTGCATCCCTAAAATGTACCCTCAATGGTGAATCTAAATAGTATTGTCAACCCAGTTACCATTAATAGTAGTGTCGTGAAGAACTGTTGTATATGGTGCTTTTTCCAAAACATGGTGGCACTATCAAGTATAGAACAATATATACATGGTGGCACTATCAAGTATAGAACAATATATACATGGTGGCAGGGTTAAAATGACATTGTTAGAATATTAAAATGACATTGTTAGAATATTGGTATCTAGTTTAGCACGTGAATTGGAACCAAATTGTGGTGTTCTCAAGCTGTCCAACCTAAACAATAATATTCATGTTTGTTTATATAAAATTATATATTGGTATTGGTATATTATTATAATGGTTATAAGGATTAGGAAGTGAATTACAACAAGAACTTGATTCATGCTTGTGTAATGCTAAGGCAGAGCTAAAAATAAGCAGACCGGTCTATAATTAATATAGCCATAAACATAGTTGGCAGCAAAAAATAATGAATAAAAAATTTTTGGGCACAGCTGATGGCTGCTGTCACGTTATGTCTTACACTGTATAACCCATATCTACAACCTCTAGCTAGGTGATCTAATTCCGGCAGGAATACAGGTCTTTGAACTCCATGTACATGCTGATAATATCTGCTACCATAGAGACCCCCCCACCTATTTTCTTAGACTTTGACCACTGTACATAACCAAAAATAGTACTGATCATAAAAATAGTTGGCAGCAAAAAGTAATGAATAAAAAGTTTTGGGCACAGCTGATGGCTGCTGTCACATTATGTCTTCCACTGTATAACTCATATCTACAACCCATAGCTAGGTTATCTAATTCCGGCTGGAATACAGGTCTTTTAACTACATGTACATGTACATGCTGGTAATATATGCTACCATAGAGACCCCCACCTATTTTCTTAGACTTTGACCACTGTACATAACCAAAAATAGTACTGATCATAAAAATAGTTGGCAGCAAAAAATAATGAATAAAAGGTTTTGGGCACAGCTGATGGCTGCTGTCACATGATGTCTTACACTGTATAACTCATATCTACAACCCATAGCTAAGTTATCTAATTCCGGCTAAAATACAGGTCTTTGAACTACATGAAAATATTCATATAGTATATAATATATACATGTATAGGCTACATCCATGTATTTTCCAACAGCAATCATGTGTTATTAGTTTTGTTAATTTTGACAACACATAGCGTGTGAGCTCAGCACATTCTGGCTGGATGAAACACTTTGATACTGAAATTGTTTCATCATTATTCATTACAAAATACATGTTTTTCATGTAGTCCCATGATGTCACTGACAAGTAAAATTGGGCTATTTCAGACTGATAATGCTGTTAAAACTAGATGATATAATAATATGGTGTAGACTGGTACAAGCATGTACATGTAGTTGTGCGGCTATAGTGGCAATTACAGCAGCTTTCAGTTTTAATTATAATTATGAAAACAATGTTTATATATCTTTAGATATGCTGGCTATGAGCAGTTCAAAAAGGGTGCGGAAGAGTCCCAAGCAACTTTGAATCAGTTTGGAATTAATGTTCCGAAGTACAGCAATACTAACCAAACGCAGAAACAGATCACCAAATCTATAGCCATGGATCTAATAGTAGACTGCACTTTGCCATTGAGTTTCACTGAAAAGGAAGGTTTTGTAAAGTTCATGAGCCTGGTCCACCCTAAATATAAAGTAGTCGGAAGGTGAGCAAAACTGTTTCAGTGTGTATGGATGTTACAATTCTTACATTTGCATCACATCTTTTTCAGCATGAAGATTCTACATAATATTAGTACAATTGTGTTATTTATTGAACTTTTTATTTGGTACAAGTGGATAGTTTGTTGATAAGTGAATTTTTAGCAATTTATTGACTGTAACTTTGAGCCTAAAACTATAAAACAGTACTATTTATTTTTTAGAACTGCAATGACTTCAACAATTTTGTCCATGAAGCATCAATATGAAGAGCAACTGGTAAAAGAGATACAAGACATAGAAAACATATCATTGACACTGGACATATGGTCTGATAGAACAATGTGAGGCTTTTTTGGTGTTACAGCTCACTATATTGACAAGGAGTGGACCAAGCTCTGTAGTAGACTACTTAGCTGTGACAGAATTACAGGTAATAATACTACTTACATGTACATGTAGTATTTACTTTTGTACAGCAGTATATCTAATATATGCTAATGCAGTAGATCCAATAGGTTACCAGTCAAGTTGGAAAACTGCCCTCTCTCATATCACGAGGTATTTTACATTACATGCTGTCAACCTTTGCTAGGAAATATAAACAGAAATGTAACTGTGTGTTTTGATTTATACTACAGCGCAATTGACTCGGTAGCTGTTCATGCTTAATTCCAGTAATTGTGCAAAATGATGGTTTATACTAAACTGTGGGCCTTATGCATGTGCTAAACATGCAAAAGTAGCCTATTCAGGTGTTTCAAAACTTCATGTCACACTGTGTGTATCTTTTGACTGTAGGGCGCCATACCAGTGAAAATATTAAGTCCCACTTTTATGCTGTACTTGACAAGTACAACAGTAGTATAGTCAGTGCACTTCTAGACAGACACGCACTCATTGACCCCTGTTTTCAACCAATCACAAGCCGGTATTTCCGATTTCAACCAATCACAGAAGAGCACAAAAATTTTGCACACGACCTTGCCAAGGTCACCCCAAAATCCCCCCTTCTGATTGGTCGAAAAAACATTTGCACACTTGACCCCGAACCCGGCCACGACCCCTTCCCTCCCTCCTTCCCGCCCTCCTCCCCTCCCCCTCCCCCACCTCCCACTCTTCCCCCACTCCCCGCCACCGCCCTCGTCCCGTCCGCACCACCGCCACCGCCGCCGCCGCCACCACCGCTCTCACCACCGCCGCCGCCACCGCCGCCACCGCCACCACCGCCACCGCCGCCACCACCACCACCGCCGCCGCCACCACCGCCGCCGCCATCACCGTCATCACCGCCACTCCTCCTCCACCGCCGCCCACCCTCCCCCCCGCAACCCCCACTCACCCAAACGACTGATCGTTTGAGGCGGTCAAGCCGCGTCCGCCCACATTGCGTGCGGCGCCGACCGTACACGTGGAGGCGACGCCGGTGCCCCGTATCCACCGGGCCAAGCGACTAGGCAGCGGCCCGCCGCTTCTCCTGCGCCCTCCACGCGAAAAGCTTGTGATCTAAACGAGCGAATTCGGCTGCGCTTCGCCTATAGCTCTCATCAGCGATAAGAAGAAGTACTACGGAAGGCTTGGTTTCAGCGATAAGAAGAAGTACTACGGAAGGCTTGGTTTATGATGTGCATTGCATTGTTAATAAAGAAATGTGTAAAGTCTTGGCTATAAATATACTAATGGGAAGAAGGATTGTTTCTATGATATACATTGTATTGACAATAAAGAACCGTGTGCATGTGTTAAGTCAGCATATATAATACATTAAATAAACTTTTCACAATGGTGACAATAGAATGGATAAAAGATTGTGTACACGTGTTAAAACACAATTGAAAGAATAAAAGACACATATTTAAAAAAGTATGTCATATCTATTATACATTAGATAAACTTTTCACAATAGTAGCAATAGAATAAATAAAAGGTTGTGTGCATGTGTTAAGTCAGCATTATGTAATATATTAAATTGTTTAGCCTCCCTATAAAAATATATAGTAGTAGGGTGTGAGTTATTTTTTAGCTTGATAGCATTTTATACAATAAACACTTCACAATTGCTGCCAATTACTCCATTTAACACTAACCTTATGTTCTACTTGTTGACATCTCTGATCAGGCACTGACTAGTAGGTAGCTGTCTCTGTTTACTCTCACTCTGTTGACTAGAGGCTGATTGTTCATACTGCTAGAGTGAGAAACTCATACCTTAAATAGTAGTATTCAGTGGGCGCAGTCTAACCATTTCCCCACCCTTGGCAATACCACCCCGATGTGAATCCGAAGCCTCCCGATGTGAATCCGAAGCCTCCCGATGCACCCCGATGTGAATCCGAAGCCTCCCGATGTGAATCCGAAGCCTCCCGATGTGAATCCGAAGCCTCCCGATGCACCCCGATGTGAATCCGAAGCCTCCCGATGCACCCCGATGTGAATCCGAAGCCTCCCGATGCATCCCGATGTGAATCCGAAGCTTCCCGATGCATCCCGATGTGATTCCGAAGCTTCCCGGTGCATCCCGATGTGAATCCGAAGCTTCCCGATGCATCCCGATGTGATTCCGAAGCTTCCCGATGCATCCCGATGCATCCCGATGTGATTCCGAAGCTTCCCGATGCATCCCGATGTGATTCCGAAGCTTCCCGATGCATCCCGAAGCTTCCCGATGCATCCCGATGTGTCAATTCACATCGGGGTGCATCGGGATGCATCGGGAGGCTTCGGAATCACATCGGGATGCATCGGGATGCATCGGGAAGCTTCGGAATCACATCGGGAAGCTTCGGAATCACATCGGGATGCATCGGGAAGCTTCGGATTCACATCGGGATGCATCGGGAAGCTTCGGAATCACATCGGGATGCATCGGGAAGCTTCGGATTCACATCGGGATGCATCGGGAAGCTTCGGAATCACATCGGGAGGCTTCGGATTCACATCGGGGTGCATCGGGAGGCTTCGGATTCACATCGGGATGCATCGGGAGGCTTCGGATTCACATCGGGATGCATCGGGAGGCTTCGGATTCACATCGGGAGGCTTCGGATTCACATCGGGAGGCTTCAGATTCACATGGGGGTGCATCTGGTCACATTGGGATTGGATAAAAAAAAGGGAGGAGTCAAGAAATGAGCAGTTGTATAAAGGGAGAGTGGGATCACAGTCTCAGCATTCAAAGTTCAGCACATCACTACTGTACAGCTACACTACTACAATAGTACATTATCGATGGATACTGACAACATAGTCCAAAACCAAGAAGAGTTATTTGCGGGCTTAACGGACTCACAAATGGATGGAATTATTGAAGAAGAAGAGTGCAGTCAGAAGAGGAAAGAAGAGGTGGATGCGTTAAAAGAGGCACGGAAGAAGGGGAAAATAATAGGAGTGGGGAGTCTTGCCCGAAAGGATCTTTCTAACATGGCGGACTCTCCGTCCTCCCCGGAGCGGGCCTCGGATAGGGGCGAGACCACAACAACCAAGTAGAGGAAGAACCCATGGATGAGTATTATTCCAAGATAGAAAAGATGCAGCTTTCTTCAGTAGTATTGTTTTATTACGAAGATAAATAGAGAAAAAATAAAAGAATCAAGAATCAAGCAGAAATCTAAAAAGCAAAGAAAAAAAAAAGAATGCAGGTAAGATAAAAACTATTGGTCTCTTTTTTTTTTTTTTAGTTATAGTAGTATAAAAACGAATTATAAGTAAGGTGAAGTATTTCTCTCTAGTCAAAGTGAAAAGGTGAAAAAAGCATAATATTGTTTACATGCGTTGTGAGTGGGAAAGTATTATTTCTTTTATTATAGTATAAACGTTGTAATAGAGCTCTTATAGAATGATCTCGAACTCCTCCTTCTACTCTGCTTAGCCGTGTAATTATTCCCTCCATACTCCACCCTCGAGCTCGAAGGAGACAGAACAAGATGCAGTAGTCTCCACACACGTTAGTACTCTCTTCTTGTAGACACTCTCCATTCCATACTATTGGTATTCCCCATTGTTGTAACATCTTACCCACATCAGGATAAATAGAAGGGGGGAGTCCATAGGAGTCTAAATACTCTATTTCTTTTCCATTCGAAAAAACAGAGATCCAATGCTCGCCACTTTTCTCACTTGTTTGAGTGTTGAAAACAAAAGATCCAGATGGGGAGAAGGAGTCTAAGAAGTGATCCCTTGGCATAACCCCTCTAAAGGAGGTTGATGAGAGTTTATCATCAGATAGAATATTCGAGATTGAGAATGTATCCATTCTTTTTACATCATCCCGGCTACCATAGATACTTCGTGATTTGCATTCAAGTAGATAATGTCATCTTTTTCTTCGTATACAAACAGTCCAAGTGTATTTTGAGTTTGATTAGCAAATGCTAGATTAATAGATAGACTCCCATCTGATAACAAGTGAAAGTTGTCATCACACAAATCTCCTGAAATGTCAAAGGCGTAGAGAGCAGCGCAGGACTTGTATTTGCTAGGGGAGATCTCATTCCCTGTGTCAGCATCGGATGTATTTGTGACAGTGAACAAATTCATGAATTCACGAGCAAACTTTCCACTTGCAAAGTTTGGTTCATATCTTCGGGTCACTGGTGTTTCATCAATTAGTAGTTCTAATAAACTTAGATTGTTATGTCCGAATTTGAAGGGATTTTGCTTATACGTTCCACTCTTTGCAGTATGGTTGACTAGTCCGACAAAGACTCTGTTTGGCTTCTGTCCCGCTTGATCAAAGTTTACTCTCACTGACTGGTGTCCAGCAGGGATGACATGGAAATGAGTTTTTATTCGGTCAATTGGTAGTTTTATAGACTCTTGTTGCACAACCCAAACATCCATTTGTGCTTTTTGTAATGCTGGATTGGCTTGTACACGTCGAATCCACAATTCTGTCTTAGTTATAGAAATCTTCGCCCCTCCTGCAGGGTTGTCTGTCTCTGCTAAGAGGGCCATTTGTGGAATAGCACGTTGTAGAGTAAGGCGAGAGCGAACTCCTGGTGGAATAAGTCTTCCTTGAGAAAACATACTCAACCTAGGTCTCCCATAGAAACTCATCTCTTTACTTGTGGCTATAAGTTTCTTTCTTTTTTCAATCACTTCGGGAGGAATACCATCATAGTCTTCTCCAGTTCCTTCATCCTCCATCCACCCACTCCCAACTTTCATATATGTGCTCTTAGCATCTTTACCATAGTTTAAGAGATTCTCGACATAAGCTCTATGTCCATAGTTTGGTTCATACTCAACATCTTGCCCAGCCAGTTGAACAGTGGCAGAAGAAAAGAGACTGTGCATAAAATTGTCTCCTGGAACAACCTTTAGTTGTTCTTCCGCAGGTAGTACGCTTCCATCAGCCTTGCTCACCTTTACTGTGGTGTGTAAGTAAGACCTTGATAGATCTGTGTAGAGTTCATCTGCGGGTGGGATGTTAAATTCAATAGTACCATTAGGGGGAGTCCGTAACAGGAGCCAAAGGTACCCACTCACCTCTGAGCACGCTAGTATGAGTTGGCGGAGTGGCAAATAAGTCAAAACTGGAGTCAACCGTGTCTGGAGAGTCTTCAGAAACCTTGGAGAGAGAGATGGCTCGATGTGTGACGGACATGTTCGATAGTGTGAGAGTTTTTCCATCTAGTACTTGCTCCTACAAACGTTTGTCTAAGAGTGGGGAGTGGTGAGTCTAGGTGTGGATTATATATTTATCTTTCATTTAGTCAAAAACTGTTTTTCTTCCTTTACGTTTTTTCTTTGTAGACTTTTGACTAACTCGTGCACGTTTGGCGGGTGGTTCACATAGTTTGTCTTCTACATCACCTAGAAGATCCCCACCAGCTTCACGAAAACGTTTTGCTGCAGAAGATTTGAAGTTTTCTCCCTTGTTTACATCTCCCAGAACCGAAGCTCCAGTAGTCAATAGCTTTTTCCCAATAGTTTTGGCACCATTCTTTAGCATGGGAAGGACCCCTCGGGCCAGTCCAGAAAAGAGTGAGCCGATCCCATTACCCGTCATAATAGGTTTTCCCCTGTACACACTCATTCCCTCTCCCACCTGGTTTGCATAATAGTCTTCATACATCTCACCTGACTCATCAGGAAAATATGGAACTATGCGAGGGACCATGTTATTTCTCTGTCTGTACTATTTCTCTCCACGCGGTCTGAAACGAACCGTCAGCACAACCTTTCCACTGCGAAATGAGACCCTTTCTCCGTCATCACGTCTTATATCTACCTCGATGAGGTCTGTGCTTGTATTAGACACTGGAGAGTATTGAACATTCTAAAACTCAAAGAAAACGGTGCTATTTCTTTCACTCTCTGTTATAGGAACTGTGCGAAGTAGGGGGACTAGACTATCTCCAACATGTCTTGGTGAGACTACGGAGGAGTAGACATAGAGGGATGTAAAACCAGCATTGATGTCTGGAGGGTTTTGACTCCTGTTGATTTCCGCAGCATATTCTACATCAGGCTTGAATCCCAACACCCACGCAACATCACGTGACATCATGACAGAGTGTTCCTGTTCTCTCAACATGAGGAAAGTTTCATTCCGTAGACTATCATAGTAAAAGCTCACTACTTTTTCTAAGTCGTAGTTTATTAGTATTCTATTGATCTCACTCAAAAGTTCACCCATGGAAGCATACCTTCCACTCCTGATTTCACATTTTCGTTCGACTCCATCTTTTGTATTCGTAACCACTACATAACCATCTTCTACATTTCTCCAGGATGCGGGGTACTGAATGTCAAGTAACCCAACCTCCCACTGAGATGAGTGAAGCTTCAATGTCTTGGCTAGCTTCGTAATGAAGTGAGCATTGGTGTTTGTGTCACTCCCACCGATGCGGACATTTGAGGTAAGTGTGACATTGAAGGCCATCTTTGAGAGTGAGCAAAACTGAACTTACATATTGAATTTATACTACCTTTGATTTTACACAAACTGACTAGAATCTATCCAACTATTAAATGAAGAGGGATAACCACTCCATTTCACGAAACTCTCTTCTTTTCCTCTCCTTCTCCGCTTACGTATTACTTTCTCAACTCTAAGGATTTCAGGTAGGTTAACATGTTGCAATTCTTGTGCATAGAATGTTCCATCTACTCCTTCTTTGTTTAGGTCTTCCAGTGTATAGACAGGGGGTGAGGTATGTGCCTTGACTGCTTTTATGGTGAATATCTCGGTTGACCAGTTTGGTGTGAACCCTCGCTCAAAGCTACTACGGGCCATCGAAATCCGAACATGATCACCTGGTGAATACTTTACTCTTGTTTTCTTTAACCATCGTTTAGGTGAGAACTCATTTAACCGAACCCAAACTTCTTCTTGATTATCGCAATCAACCTCAATAGGTTTCATTCCAATTGACCTATTAAAACTGTTGTTATATCCTTGGACTAGGTCTTCTACATCTTCTAAGTAGCGTCCATCTCCTCTATAAGTGAGTAGACGATGAATTTTCCCTCTCAATGTTCTATTAAAGCGTTCAACAAGAGCAGCCTTGATGATCTCATTCTCAGAGGTGAAATGGCTAACTCCATACTTCTTTAGCACTTCGCTCACCCTTCTGTTTAGGAACTCCTTACCTTTATCAGTTTGTATTTGTCTAAAGCTTTCATTTTCGAATAGAGAGATGAGTGCATTGGACACTTCCAGACCAGACTTGGAATGAAGAGGAAAGACCCATGCTTTCCGTGAGAAGGCATCTATGCAGGTGAGCAAAAATGTTACTCCATCATTTGAGTCCTTGTGCGCACGCACATCTACGAGATCTGCCTGGAGTTGTTCACCAATCCCACTCACAAACGTTTTTCTCCTTGTAAACTTCATTCTAATCGGGCGATGAAGAGTGTATGCGTCTTGACTTCTCAACCACTTCTCAACATCATTCTCATTAATACCAGGAGGAGAAGCTAAAACTAACTTTCTCTTTCCTCCAAAAGATGGTGGTTGAGGAGGGGAGAAGTAAATATCGCGTAGACCTTCATCTATATCATCCATCTTTCTTTTTTACTATCGCTTGCAAGAGGGGTTTTAGGAAGCTTTCACCTAGACCTAGTTTTGATAGGACTTCTATTATCACCCTTCCTACTCCAACGTGCGCCAGCTTCTGACTTCTCCGGGTTTGTTTCTCTCCTATATGGGTATGGTAGTGGTGACCTTGAGCCACTTCGCCTCTTTTCATCATCTCTTTTTTTCTCTCGCCCTCGCTCTTGTGCTTCTTCTTCTCTTTGTCTCCATGTATGCATTTCATTAAGCCTAGTGTTAATTCCCTCTAATGTATTATACCACTCCTGCTGGGGATGGCGTGATCTCTCCAACTCTTTTAGGAACTTATTCATTCTATGAGTATGTTTCTCTAGCTGAGAGTAGATGTCTGTATTAGGGTTTTTGAGGTTAGATATTACATCTTTTCTGCTTTTTTTTGCCAGGAGTAGATCCCCATTTGTAGAGAGTGATGGTAGATGCTCTCCTTCTTTTTTGTTGTTTCTACTATTCATTGATTCATATGTATGTTTATCCATAAGAAGATACTTTTTAGAAAACTTGAGACTCATTTCACCTTTGTCCACCACCTAATCCACCAAGCACACCTCCGAGTAAACTTGCCAATGGCTTCAAAAGAAGACCTAAAAATCCACCACGTTGTAGGATTAACTTTTTCTGCCTCACACTAGTACGAGAGTTGGTGAAATCCTCAATGGCCCTTCTATGTCGGCGTAGAGAGTTCAACTGAGCGGTAGTCAGATGAACATTACCTAATAATACATTTCTAGCACACTCAACAAGAGCGAGTATAAGGTCTTTGTTAGCCTCAGCAATGGTTGAATCTCTGATGGTTGCAGATGCTTTTGTCAGTGCATATATACTCAAGGCATTCCTCCTCAACCTTGGAGAATACTTGGGCGAATTAATGTATCTCATGCTTGATGATGGATGTGCTCTCTCCGAGTCCAAGACAGTTTATGGAGAGAGTAGAGATGTGAATGCTACTTATATTCCAGGGTATTCGGGATATATACAGTCATGGGAGAGTGCTCAGAAGCAAAATTACCGATCAGTCTTGCCCACTCCGGGGTTTCCTGGCGAAGATTCAAGAATAGAAAAAAATGTGGCTTACGTGTAGCATCACTAAAAGCTTCTTGAACAGCTCTTGTACTCTGAGGAAAAGCCTGCTTTGCAAGATTGGTAACAGACATTCCGTCTCTGGGGTTCTTGAACAAGAAAAAGTACTGCGAGTTTATTGACACTGTTCTATTATCTTTCGGGAAAAGGTTCTGTAGTAAGAAAAAGACGCTTATGTTCAGGTGGTGACTGAACTTTGTAAAGATTGCATTAGTAGTCTCTTTCCCCCCGACTTCACCCATCAAGTCATCAATGATGAGCCAGCGATTCTTCCCATCACGCTCTATATCCATCTCTACATCAATGAGTCCTGAATGAAACCTTACTTTATCTTTGTAATCCTCAAAGCGGCGTTGCCAAACTCCATAGCAGTAAATGATTTCAACAGGAGTGGGTGAAGCAATTTCATCAACTCTCTTAATAAGACTAAATAGTAGTTCCGTTTTTCCACTCCCTGTTGGACCACAGACTAGAGCTGTGAAGGGACTCTGCAAGCGAAGATCGATTTCTTGGTGTGGACGCATGCTGATCCAGTTGAGTAGCTAATAGAGTTGTGTTTGTTTTTAAAAAGTGTCCTTGCTTAAGTACTCCTTTGTCTTTGCCATTGGGTGGTTCCCTATCACTTAGATATGTGTAAACTGATGGGGATAAAGATGAGCAAGAAAGTATAAATAGTATTATGATTATGTAGAATGTGAACTTCTTTCTTTTGTTGCTTCTCTCTCCTATTTGCTCCCTTCCCTCTTTAGCAGAGATAGCTACTACTTCATCTAAGAGACCATCAGCCACATCTTCATAATTCTCATTTCTACATACTACCTCTTGCTTTGACATCTTGCCCTTGTTTGAGAGAACAATTGGAGTCTATACACTTTTATTCATCATTATTTTCTCCTGTTGGAACCCACTGTGGCAGTTTAGTATCTTCCCCTTCTGCTTTTGCATCATCATCATCTAGTTTGTTAGCCAGGTGGGGAATTATGTGATCAATAATTGATACACTATCCATTTTTTCTTCTTCTTCTTCTTTTTGCAAACGCTCGATTTCCATCATTAACCTCTCTTTTTCCATTCTTTCCTCTGTTAACTTTTTTTCTAAGAAGGCAATGCGATTTGTTCTTCTCTCTTTTCTTGCATCAATTCTCTGTTGCATCTCTAGTGCTTCTTTCCACCCCAGTGCTCCTGCCAATTCCACTTTCTTTAGTGCCAATTCTTGTTCTATCTTTCTAATCTCTTGTTCCCTTTTGTCACACATTTCAACCTCTTCTTTAGTTTCTACATGAGTTTGCTCTTCTATCATAATCTGGTTATTCTCTCCTGTAGAAGTCTCTCTCACTTCCACCCTAGCTTCTCCTGGTGAAGGGCTTCTTATCTCCTCTAACCCGTTTTTGGATGAATCTAGTTCTCCAATGTCACACATTTCAGCCTCTTCTATCATAACCTGGTTAGTCTCTCCTGTAGAAGTCTCTCTCACCTCTAATCTAGCATCTCCTGGTGAAGGGCTTCTTATCACCTCTAAACCATTTTTGGATGGATCTAGTTCTCCAAACAATCGCCCTGCATATAGCGTATTACCTCTACTAAGAATTAAACCAGGGATGCTTTCTTCATTGTAACTCCTCTTCGCTCGCGATTTCTCCTTCCCATCCTCAAAGCGACATCTTCTTGCCCCATCCTTTAATATGTTCAATACTCTATGATAGAGTTCATTCTTTGAGCCTTCCCCACCAGGTTCATTATCCAGATATAGTAAGAAGTGAGTGTTAAAAGTGGCCTCCGCTCCCACACCAGTTTCATCCCAGTTTCTATCTTCAATAATCTTCTCAACCTCCACTCTACACCAGGTTGACAACTCCGCATTCCTAAGAAGGAGTAAGGGAGAAGAAACGGATGCGTTTTTTGTTTCTACCATAGATGAAAATCTTGACCTAGCTCCTGTTAAGTCTTCATAACAAAGTGCCATTTTCCTCAACTTTTCCTCTCCTATCTTAAAAGGGATGTTCATAGAGAGTGAAAGTGTTCTAAAATAGATGGCAAGCTCTACCACTAAGGAATTATGAGCGAGTCTGTCAACCCAATACCACATCCATGGACTATTCGTTTCTTCGATATTACTTTTGATCATATAATCCCATACAGACTTCTGGAGGACTTCCTTTAAAAGTACATATCTCCCCGCTGCTCCTTTGGTGAGAAAAGACATGTTTGCTATGACTAAGTCTTCTTTGTATTAATACTATCATCAGTCAAACTTATCTTTTATAGTCCCACCCCAGTGGAACTCGGAATGGGCGGCGGGCCGCTGCCTAGTCGCTTGGCCCGGTGGATACGGGGCACTGGCGTCGCCTCCACGTGTACGGTCGGCGCCGCACGCAACGTGGGCGGACGCGGCTTGACCGCCTCAAACGATCGGTCGTTCGGGTGAGTGGGGGTTGCGGGGGGGAGGATGGGCGGCGGTGGAGGAGGAGTGGCGGTGATGACGGTGATGGCGGCGGCGGTGGTGGCGGCGGCGGTGGTGGTGGTGGCGGCGGTGGCGGCGGTGGCGGTGGTGGCGGTGGCGGCGGTGGCGGTGGCGGCGGTGGCGGTGGTGAGGGCGGTGGTGGCGGCGGCGGTGGCGGTGGTGAGGGCGGTGGTGGCGGCGGCGGCGGTGGCGGTGGTGCGGACGGGACGAGGGCGGTGGCGGGGAGTGGGGGAGGAGTGGGAGGTGGGGGAGGGGGAGGGGAGGAGGGCGGGAAGGAGGGAGGGAAGGGGTCGTGGCCGGGTTCGGGGTCAAGTGTGCAAATGTTTTTTCGACCAATCAGAAGGGGGGATTTTGGGGTGACCTTGGCAAGGTCGTGTGCAAAATTTTTGTGCTCTTCTGTGATTGGTTGAAATCGGAAATACCGGCTTGTGATTGGTTGAAAACAGGGGTCAATGAGTGCGTGTCTGTCTAGAAGTGCACTGACTATACTACTTACAACATAAAGAATTTGATCAGATTTATTGTCACAGATAATGCTGCAAATATGAAGAAGGCATTCAGCACAGATTTTGAAGGTAAATTAAAACATCTCTTTTCAATTTTTCAATTCACCATCCTTTGTTTAAAAATATGCCTGCAGAATTCCAGTTGGAAAGGAGATTAGTACACTCATGTAGAGCCTATTTCTCTCTTTGCTAGCATTGATAACTATTAAAAGTAGTTCTACATAGACACATTCTGTCTGTTTCATAGTATTATTAGGAAATATTGTTTTGTTATTAAAACATTACAGTTTAAATGCATGTTTTAAACAGTTGCTGATATGCAAGCCAGTGATGTTGATAACGAACTGTTGTGGGAAGAGCACGAAGACTATGAGAGTGAAATCAGCGATATTGTGACTGCGAGTGCACAAACTCGCCGCCTCAGCTGTTTTGCACACTCGTTGCAACTAGTGGTGAATGATGGTATTGGAGCCGCCCAAGCAGCTAACCTAGCATTAGCTAAGACATCAAAGCTCTCATCATATCTGCACCAAAGTGTAGCATTCAAGGAAGAGTTTGAATCAGCATTTCCTGGAAGGAGTATACCACAAGTAGGCACAACTCGCTGGAACAGTCTCTTACTACAGGTATTCATTATTATTTTTATTGCAACTGCTGACCGTAACTCGATCTTTTTTCTGGTGTTTTGATGTAAACAGTATAACTATTTGGTTCTTGATGGGTTTAGTTAGGGGGTAAATGTAAATAGACTTAGAGTTAAATCCTTGGTTGTCTCAAATTTCACGTAAACTCCAAAAATATTACTTTCTAACTTTGTCCAACAATAGTGTTGACAGTACGCTAATCATTGCCTGTACATGCAGGTAAAGTCCGTTCTCTCTCTCAACCTGGACACTCTAAACCTGATACTTCAGAACACCTCTAAAGAAGAGCTCAAGCTGACCACTTTCCAGATAGACCAACTCAAGGAGCTGGTCATTATTTTGGACCCTTTCTTGGAGGCAACCGTTTTAACTCAGAGTGAAAAGGTATGCGCATATATAAATACTGTAGGTCAACCTTAAAATTCGAATACATTGGAGATTTTTAAGCCATTGTTGTTTCTCAGATAATTATTGTATAATATACTCGTACATGTATATGAACATGTAGTGTTTTGGTGGTATTTCAATCCTGTTTGAGGCTGGAGCAGGTGATAGGATTTCTTCAGGTCTTGCTCAAGCCTATTAAAATACAATTGCAATAACATTGGACTATCTGTTCTTATCCGTGAATAGGTATAGTTGATGTGAATAGGTATAGTCAGTGTTTGATGTGTGGTTATACAAGGGTGGTTATATGGGAGTATACTGTGTGTGCTCACCTCAATTTTAGTGGTTATACGGTCAGCACTCGTGTACCCTCATTTTAATAGCTAGTTTTCCCCATGCAGTCAATGTGGATCTGATAGTGTAGGGTTAGAGTGCTTGACTATCATTCATAGGGTCTTGGGTTCGAATCTCGCTAGAGCATGATGTTTCTATTCTTTTAGTTTATTAATTTCTTAGCAACTATAAGATTGGGTGAGTTTTTATAAGATCAAGTGGATAACTATACAATGCTAATCTGTAAGATTGCATGCACCGGTGTACCCGTTCCACTTTGAACACTGGGTATAGTTGATCACTTACATGTAGATTATTCATAGTAATAATGGATTGTTTTTCAGGCCATGACTATCACATTCATAGCACCTTGCGTGCTATCCCTTTATGGTCATCTAAGAACAGAGGAGCGCCAACTCACCCATCTAAAACCGATGGTGAGGTATTTGGTAAAAAGCCTGAAGAAAAGATTTTCAGGAATCTTTGCACAGTGTGGGATGGACGAGACTGAAATGGGACCTACTGTAGACTTGCCATTCTCCGATCCCATCTATATTCAAGCCCCTATCTTGGATCCAAATTTTCATTTTATGTGGATTGATGCAGATGTCACCACAACACATCAAGAAAAAGAGCTGCTGAAAGTGAAAATCACAGGTAACTTGTAATATATAGACACAAGTACTAACAAGGATAATGTGTGCGTCAAAAGTTCCCTTCCTAACTAAATTTCTTGTGTTATTCAGACTAACTGACAACAGACATGCCATTCCACCAGTTTATGTGGATATTTCAATGTCAATTAGGGCGAGCCATAGATTGTTGTGTGATTTTAGCTGCATCTAAGCACTGAAAAATGCTATGGCAATGTATTGTTGGTCTAATATTATGTTAATTGTAAAAAATTATTATTACTCCATCACTATCCTTGTAGAAGGTTTGCTTGCTATGATGAGGAAGAAGGCTCCTCCAAGTGAGCAAGAGCCAGATGCCTTAGTGGTAGAAGAGGAGAATGAGCCTGAGGAGCCAGTGCCAAAACTTTTTCAAGGTTACAGAAGAAGAAGATTTGCTGCTACACTGAGGCCAGGATCAGAAGGTGGTGTAGATAACGAATGGGCCGAGTTTGTAAAACAAATGAACAATATTAATCATGAGGTAGATCTGTTTGCTTTTTGGCAAGTGACCAAAGAAAAATTACCAATCCTTACCATCATAGCAAACTCACTTTTGTCAGTGCCAGCCACATCTGCCCCTGTTGAGAGGGTTTTTTCACATGGTGGCATAATTATGAGGCCACACCGAAACAGACTATCTGTTGATAATCTGACCACCTTGCTGTTTCTTAAATGCAACAGACTACGTAATCGAATAGAATAGCCTCAATTAATAGAAACCAAAATGTGCATGTGTAGCATAATACATAGTATGGCATTACTATTCCCCTAGTTATTTTTACACAATACATAGCATAATAATAATTAATAGAAGTTTAGGCCTAGTCATAATACCGTTCTCCTATAGGCTATATCTTATCCTCCTATACAACTTACTATATTTTATGATGTTTTTGTATAAACAATATATACATTGTCAGCCCATCCCTGGCCAAAAACAACTACAGTACGCATTGCAAAAATATGTCAATACGCTATGTTGTCATTTCAGGGGGGTCCCCTGAAATGACAACGCGGTGCATTATTTTAAAAGAATTACCACTGTAGGCATTGGGTTAATAATCATTGAAGCATGATTCATCAATGATGAAGGCCACAATGTGTGACTTTTTCATTGGCTAATTGTGATATTTTCCAAGAGTCAGCCTTTATTGCAGTGATTGTCTTCTCTTGATCATTTTATCAGTGTAATTGGAGTTGTCTTCT